>JAJJWX010003837.1:0-38916 GCA_023529315.1 Papaver bracteatum | reverse complement strand
AAGCTATTTTTCCAACAAAAAGTGGTATATTCTATTTTATCTATTTATTTGCAATTATTATATGATTATTGCCTTGATTGAAATTGTTTGAATGATTTTTGTTAAGCAATTGTTATTTTTTTATAGAACATACTTGGACCTAGGTTTAGTGTTACATAGCTTGAATTTACTTGTTATTTTGAGAACCTACTTGTTGCGATAGTTTAGGAATCAAATTGAATGAGAAAATTGCAATAATATCATCTCTGGAATTAAATCACTTTGAACTTGGAAAATGGTGGAATCTTAGCCTCGATGTTCTTTTTTAATATTGATATGTTTGTGGGTCATTATTTATAATTATTGAGTTTTATTTTAGTTTTGAATTTAAGTCTAAAAAAAATCAACCATAAATCCACAGAGAACGACATCTTTCTTACCACTGCACCACAACAATTAAAATCACATCGGTAGTATCTTGGGAGTTAAATAAAATAGCATTTCCATTACTATTCTTGGTAAAAAAATTTTTAAAGGTAGAAGTATTTGGGATTTTTGTTGAATGTATATGAGTATCAGTGGATGCAATATGTGTCCCCACACAACACACATTGGAATTTTCATGTCTTTTGGTGTTTGAAAATCTATTAGGTTAATGTGAAGCGTCTGGTCTGCGAAACTAAATTGCAATTTTGTGATAATTGCGTCCTTAATCAATATGCGCACTTGCCTTGTTTGCAAATCCGCAGTCCAAACAAGAAAGTCGGATATTTTCGTACTAACAAATTTGTGTAGATTTAATCAGTTTATCAACTTACATTTATGTGTCAATTACAAATTTAAAAATTAGGGTTATGACCATAAATATATTAATCTTTTGAAGAAAAATAATGATCTCGATGTATATTGCTATTGCAATCATATGTAATTTATGGTGTTGACCAACCTCACGAAAGTCAAAGATAATTTGGGCAATGGTTATAAGCGGCGCTTGGATGGTGAATTGTTAACATGGCTTTGAGTAGGTGTGAATTACCAAGGCTTTTACACAAAATAAGAATTTGTTGAAGAAGATTAAACAAGGCGATCATCAAGATCACTTGAGATACCTCGGTTGGCAAGAGTTATAATCCAAGGCATGCGCATTAGAAGAATTACATGATTATGATCTCTTATGAATAAAACGCCATACTCCTAATACTTTCGATCAACATGGTGTGTTAGCAATTTTTAGCATTATTTTACATGTTTAAAGATAAATGCATGCCATATGCTAAAATCAACAGAAAATGAGTCGATTGTCGAATATATTTAAAACATGGTTCAAATGAGCGAAGGTAAAAATTAGTATGGGTGAAATGAATGATTAAAAATAGCAAGGATGAAGAAGTAGGGAATCTAGCTAAACATAAAAAATAGTGAGATGAAATTGGATAAATCTGATGCTAAATTAAAAATAAGAAAAAAATTATTTGAAAATGGGTAGGATGAGCGGTTAAATCGGCTATTTTTATATTTTTAATAGATTACTTGATGTATCAAAATCTAGTTGTCTTTTACTTTAATTGTTGATTTTGGGCTAGATTAATAATTCTTGTAAAATCAATGTGGTGTTCTGCGTATATTTGAATATATTTATCAATATGGAAACTTTTATATTTTGTTTATTTGAGAGTGATGTCTGAGTCTGGCTAAATTAGGTAATTGGAGATAAACCTAAAAAAATTAGGGTTTTCTAATACATATATATATCTTGCATAAAAGATAGATTTGATATATTATACAGAAGAAGAATGAGTTCCAGTAAAACGATCCTGAACATTAAAATAATTCCAACAGATAGTAATTGTTGTCTAGAAAGCTAAGATGCCATAACTATTGATAAGTAATGGCAAGGTTCTGACATACCACCTGTTATCTGAAGTTCAAGCTCATGTTGACAATCTTACTCTTCACCTTACTGCTTTGAAATGGATAATAATCCATGCTCCCATTCCTTGAATGAGCTATTGTGGCGTATCAGCACCCGAAAATACCAGGAGACACCTCACAGAAGAAAGGGCAAGTCTCGACACATCTTTGTTAATGTTTGCAGCTTACAGTACCCGAGATCTTTGATGGCTTTAGTTGAAGCGATTATCAAAACTTTGAATAATGTGGTTTTTGTTTTTAATACAGGATGTTAGTATTATTTTATAGTTTAGTTTTAGAATGAATAATATAAAAATATTGGTTTCTTAATATATGCTCGTGTTCAAATTCCTGTGATATTTGTTGTTAATAAATCAATTTTCATTATCTGTTTTACTCGTCCAGTCCTTTCGAGTTTTCCATAATATACCTTATATTTTTTTTTGATCGATATACCTTATATAAACATAATCCTTTATACCGGTTATCATATTTTAATTTTAATTTAGGCACAACCAAAATGGAAGAAATATAGCATTAATTTATGAAGAAGCTGGACCAGAGGATCTTGGCACCATGCCAAATTTAGGTGAAGTAACTCAATGTAGGAACACTTTAGAAGTAAAATAATATTCTCTATATTATTTGTGCAAAGCGAGAGAAGAAGAGAAGTACTGAAGAGATCTATCTTTTTGCACACATGTACCCAGCAATGTCTTGACAGATACTCGTGCATGGCTACTATCCCATTTTATGCAGGACATAACAACTACCTAGATCTTCTTCTTTGCATCTGCGCTACAAAAAATAAGGACTCATTGTGATTAAATATAATGATGGAGGTAGAAATATAGAAAGCTGAGGTGTAATGATGATTGACAAAGCTACTTTGGTAAAATTAGTGTGAGAAGCATATAGTTAGGTTGTTTTCTTTCTACGCTTTATATCTTGTTACCAAAAAAAATGAAGGTAAAAAATATAAGTGTGAAGGTATACCAACTTTTTATTTGTTTATGATAAGACGAAAGTTATCGTGATCTTGTGGGGTATCTGATCTGACTCTATACTTTTCTTTTAGTCACACATAACAAGTAGCAACTACCATAGGAATGTACCCAGCAAATCCAAAAATCAATCATAGGAATGTTCCATATACTCTAGTATTTATTGATCTGGTGGTATTGGGACATGGTTCCACTAGAGATATTCTAGCGAGAATTTTAAAGTAGAAATGATCAAAGATCAAAAAATATCAATGCAAAAATTTGAAGTATTTATTATTGTACTAGTAATTCCTTTTGTTACTAGTACCTTGGATATAGTAGTATCTTTTCTTTACTATTGAGTCTTCCCATTGCACTATTTTTATTCCAATTCACATATTCATAAAAGCAAAATAATAAATGATTAATATATAGTACGTAGTGCCTTGGAAGATCATAAATGCTTATCGGTGCAACTCTTTGATTAAAATCCCAATTCATATTCTTAGAAGCAATTCTAGCGCTCTTACAATTAAATTTGTATTAAAAAGATCGAATTGTATTTATTTTTTAAAGATGCTTGATGCGACAATATAGGATTTTATCATGAATATCCGATAATATCATATATTGGTCGTATACGGACAATCAGTAACTGATAATATTGGCAAGGATGTTTGGGATGTTAGGTTATCAGTTGAAAGCTAGTGTATTTGATTGGTTAGCATTATGAATTCGCGAATGACTATGATTGGCTTTATCGACAAGACTCGACGTCACTCTTGAGGAGCTTCTAAACCAATTATTATTTATTTTGATGTCACAATCTTAACAAGAATTTTCATTCAAATCTAAGTTTCCGGGAGTATTTGACCTAGGACAAATTGCTTAATGGTAATTTTCCATTTTTACTGATGTCACTCTTAGACGAGCTTGTAAACCAATTTATATTTCGATATCACGATCTTAAAAGTATTATCGTCTAAATCTAAGTTTACGGAGTATCTCCACCAAGATAAATTGATTGATGGTAATTTTCCATTTTATCCGATGTCACTCTTGGACGAGCTTCAAACCAATTTTTATTTATTTCCATATCATGATGTTAGCAAGAATTTTTCCGTCCAAATCTAAGTTTCTTGGGAGTATTTCCACTAGACAAATTGCTTAATGGTAATGTCCATTTACCGGCGTCACTCTCTTGGACGAGCTTCTAAACCAATTATTATTTATTTCGCCATGTCACGACCAGTGGCAGGCATTATCGTCCACCCAAGTTTAGGCGAGTATCTCCACCAGGACTCTGATTGCTTGAGTGTGTATTTTATTTCTGATGTCACTCTTAGGACGGCTTCTAAACCAATTTATATTTCTATGTCACGATCTTAGCAAGTATTATCCTCCAAATCTAAGTTTCCGGGAGTATTTCACCTAAGATAAATTGATTGAATGGTAATTTCCCATTTTACCGATGTCACTTTGACGAGCTTCTAAACCAATTTTTATTTATTTCCATGTCATGATCTTAGCAAGAATTTTTCTCTCAAATCTAAGTTTCCGGGAGTATTTCCACCGAGACAAATTTCTTAATGGTAATTTTCCATTTTTGATGTCGCTCTTGGACGAGCTTCACAAACCATTTTTTTTATTTTCCATTAGCAGAGATTTTTCTTTGCTCAAATCTAAGTTTTCGAGGAGTATTTCCACCGAGACAAATTGCTTAATGGAAATTTTCCATTCTTTACCGATGTCGGTCTTGAGGCGAGCTTCAATGCGTTATCCTCTTGGACGAGCTTAAACCAAATTATATTTATTTCCATGTCATGATCTTAGTAACAATTTTTCAGTCAAATCTAAGTTTTAGGAGTATTTCCACCGAGACAAATTGCTTAATGGTAATTTTCCATTTTCATGTTGCTTACTCTTGGACGAGCTTGTAACCCAATTTTTATTTATTTCATGTCATGATCTTAGCAAGAATTTATCGTCCAAATCTAAGTTTCCGGGAGTATCTCACCGTAGACAAATTGCATTAATGTTAATTTTTCGTCAACCTTTTATTTTCTGTTAGTACTTTTTATTTATTTTCAAAGCCACACACTTGTTCACTAGCCAAGTTTGCCAGTGGCTAAGCTAGAGAGTAAAGTGAAAACGTGTGTCATGGTATAAAACACGAGCAAGGAAGGGAACTAAGCCACGGTACCCTTTTTCTTTCCAGTCTCTCTCCCCAGGTTTCGAGTATCAAAATGAAAGTTTTAGTATCAAACAGAACAAATAAATGTACTTACAGTAACTTCCTTAGATTTCTTCTTCTTGATGAAGACAAAGAGATTGTTGATTATTTTGGTTGCGAGGTTGTTCCTTGTTTTGGAGATATTGATGATTATGATGTTATTGAAGAAGAGGATGATGAGTATGATTTTGAGGATAATGATGATGAGGGATGAGGATGTGATAAGTGATGTGCATATATTTTGTGTTAATTCCATGATGATATTTGTTGGTTTGTGCGATTATTGTGAATTCGATTGTTTTATGATTTGTGTGTTATTAGATGAATATTCAAGAAGTGAATTTGAGCAAAGTTGTGAAATAAAGAAGCTAGCCAAGAGTGAAGCAGGGCCAAATACCAAATGATCTCTTTCAAATACAGATTTCTACTTTTCATTGTGTAAGTGCAAGAAAGGGAAACATGAGAATATTGGAGTCATTGGGTTATGTAATAAGTTATGGACAAAATAAATTAGCAGATTAAGTATTAGTTTTTTGGGTGACAGTTGATTAGGAATATTTTATTAAGAGGCAATATCAGCATCGTTAAAGGACATATTCTGTTAAAGAGATTGTGAGTTCAAGGGAACTACTAAGGAATTTGGATCAAATGCTAAGGGCGAGTACCTTATTCCTGCATGCTGTCGGCCTTATATCAGATTCGTGCAAAAGTTGTCGATGGATTTTTATGCCACGGTAATGGTTATTAATATAGGTGATTCGCAGATGGTAGGATGAGAAGATGACTCGATTATTGAGTGATCAGATTAATGATAACCAATTTTTACCATTATCGGGTTGTGAACCAAATTCATGGAAAATCTTGAGGAGATTGTCTCTTCATGGTAGATAAGAAGCTGCCACTATCAATGAAGAACACGATGGTCGTTGTTAAACTTTGGCAATTTAGGTGGCGAGTCTCAAGCATAAAGTATCATGGCGGAACTCGTGATTATTTCATCATTATCCAAATGTTGCTCGGTATTTATATGAAGCTCGGGGAGAGAACCACGGAGGAGCTCATTTAGATTTAATTAGTGATCAGCGGCATTACTGAATCTAAGAGCGAGCTGAAGTTTGAAATTGATCGTTGTGGCCATTGAATAGATGGAGTGATGGTGTTCTTTGCTAGGGTTCGATCATTATATTGATCTATCGGAATTTCGCGGTGGTTGATGGAAGTATTATCATTACGAGAGAATCTCGATGTTGCATGGCGGAATTTTGCTCTTTGGATGAGAGTCTTAATGAGGCCGGCCATGGATAGATCTCGGCAATGAATGAAAGGTGAAACTAGTGGCATTATTTTATGCATATCTCAATATCATTGGAATTATCGGCGCACCCAATGAAAAGAAAGAAAAAAAAATAAAGCTTCATATGGTACGTGAGCATCTTCTGCCAGCAAAATGCATTGGGAAATAAAGAAAAAAAGAAAGGAAACGAGATGCGATTGTAAGTTATTTTACCCCCTATAAATGAAGATCAATTATTCTCACAGAAACTACACCTCATAACATATTATTTCCTTCTATTCTTAATCCTAGAGTTCTTCTTGTCTAATTCTTCGTTTTAGCTTATACTTAGATTCTACTTCTTTATTTAATTGTTGCTAGTATTTCAAAATTATGAGTAAATAAAACTCTCTTTGATTAGGGCGATTTAGTAAACAAATATGAATCTTATTTGATATAACTTGATACAATTTGCATTTTTTATGTTATTGATTGATTTTCTAATATACTATTATTGTTTATGGATTATTTTTGATGTTTAAGTTTGAAATTGATGTTCAAATTACTTAATCTATTTGCTAGTTTACGATTTTCTTGACCAGTAATTGTCAGAAATATAAAGCCATTATGAATGTAGGCGATGAGTGGGAATTTGTGGATTACCCGTATGTGAAAATCAAGAATAGTAGGTGATTCATGCTTTTGGAGTTCATCACTGAACAACCTTATCTCACAAAACTTAGAGCATTTGTTTAAATTACTTTAATGCATGCCTACGGAAACTTGGCAAGTAGGAACCCGATGATCAAGCGCTTAGGTATCCAGGTGAAACTTAGGAGATAATATGAATAGTTAAGCATACTAATTATTCTAGGGTTGTTAGTAACATGATAATGCAAGAACTTGTGTATATCAATTTGGTTGTATTAGTGGTCTAGAATGAACCTTTAATCAATTATATTTGAATACATTTTACAATTTTAAATTTCTACAACAAAATCATCTTTGCTAAAATTATTTACGGTAAGCAACTAGAACTTCATACCTCCCTTGGACGATCCTTTGCTTACATTGCTACTACTTGGTAGTGTAAAGTAGAAATATTATTTTCGCGAGGAATTCGGCGTGAATGAGGATGATGGTGATGATTTAGATGATCCGTATCACTTATTTGGTTTGGGCGGTAGGATGAGGATGAAGATGAAGATGATGATGATGATTGGTCATACAAAGATGTGCTGATTCGATTGTCGAACAATGAAGAAAGTGAGATTTAGCTGATCTAGTCCTCTGTTTTCATGGTTCTACTATGCAAGAATGGTATTCAATCACATCTTGATCCATCATCTTTTGTTTAGTTATATATATAATATATGTGTTTCTTAGTTTTTTTTGTTTTTGTGTTATTAGTATAATCTTATTTTATTTTATTTTTGGATGTTTAATTAGTCTGTTTGTAAATCTGCTTGGAAGTATAGTTTTTGTAAATATTTAATATTTAGGATGCAATATTTTCTTTAGATTAAGTGCATCTGATGTTTAATTTTTGTCCATTGTTCATCTGTTATAGTATCAATATTTTGACAAAGCAAAATGAAACTAGTAAATGTTTAAGGGGCTTGGTATAGAGATTTGAATGTTAGGGTTAACCATGATTTTGTTGTGGATTTGTTTGTTAATGTGATAATATCATGAATATGATAGGAATTTGTATATTGAGTCTTGTATCATAGTTGAAAAAAAATAGCCAAATTTTTCATAAATTGCAATGCCAAATCTGGCAAACTTTACCAAAAAATAATCGAATTAAGAGCACAATTGAGCAGTGTAACCTGAGGACTGCACATAATGTGCTTACACATTAATAAAATTAGCATACTAAAAATAATATAAAACTTGAATTTAGTCAATGTCGAGTGCTAAGCCATAAATTTGTTTCTCTTGGTGGCTTCCCTTGTTCTTATTCATTGTAATCATTATCCAAATGTTCACCATAGATTTTCTCAAATGCATCCCAGGAAGCAAAACTCTTAGGAGGAGGATCATTTTCTTATTATGAATTAATTCCCATTCTTCATCGACAAAATCTTCTAGTATATCACCAATGCTTTCCACAAAGTCATCTGATAAACAAAAGCCTTCGGAGGAGGAGGATCATTATTAATAAGACCATTTGAAGGAACAACACATTTCTCATTAGAACTCATCCTCTCAATTCCTTATTTCTTTTACTTATGAACTAGGTATCTAATTTCTTATTCCTAGGATCCAAATCTAGCTAAATATCTAGTATGCATATCTAAATATAGTGGGTGGGTTATGTTTACCATATATAACAAACGAAAATCAAGGTGATATATGGAAAGTGCGATTTTGCGGATTTTATGCGAGACCGAGCGAGAAAAAATATTGGATTTAGGATTGTAGGATTAGACTACTGATTGTCAATTTTAATTAGACATCTATAATCTTGTCGTAACCCTAAAGATATCTCTAAATATCCTGATACGTTAAGCATGCATGTCAACACTTGTTAAAATTAAAATTTTACCTTCCTTATTTAACAAAATACTCCTTCCTTATCGAATTTCAGATGCTACATTATTACTACATTCATAATTGATTTTTTGCAAAATTCATAGACACATGCACTTGTTGATCATGCATGGTTTACCAGGGTTTACGTGTTTTTCATAGAGCAAAGACTCCTTATGTGCATTATGTGACACTAGTGTATTGCAATATCTTAACCGCAACATGGTTTGCCTCATGTCTCATGCCATATCTCAAGTCCCGACCAACAATTAAAATAAAAAAGTGGTTAACATAATAGGTCGATAAGCAAAATAAAATCAACACTTGTGTATATTTATTGAATGGTACAATATATTATTATGGTGATTATGAAGTATGAACATCTCTATGTTTCAGATTTTAGGTTTATTTTTATGTTGCTGTTTTGCATTTTCTAATGCTGGTGATTGATTTTCAGACATCTCTTAATCTTCTTCTCTCTGCAAATTTTCTTTATTCTTTTGGTTTGATTTAGAGTAATTGCAAGTATATCAGTTTCTTATCCTTTTGTAGAGTGGTTAGATTAACCATAAATGCCCATTTATGGCGCAAGGTTAAACATCTAGTCCCCTGGCAGACCACGCGTCTTTAGTCTCAAGACACAATTTTTCAAAATAGGCCGAGTACATCATTATTATCCTCTCCAGACCTGTCTCATCTCTTAATTTCAAAGCAGTTACCTAATTTAAAGGCCATAACTGTAGCATTATGGTTCACTAGGTTTTACAAGTTTATCTCATGTATCATGCCATGTCTCAAGTACCTGACCAAGTGACAAAAAATTAAAATAAAAAAATGGTCAAACATAATCGGTCATGTATATTCATTTAATTTTAGTTAGTAAACAGATGGGTCATATCTTGTACTGGAACATGGATTGGCTTAGGCATCATGACATATCTCAATACCATAGTCCCTGACCAACGACTCAAATTAGCCACAAAAATCTACCAACACTATTGCAACAGCGCCTGAGATATAACTCATTATCATTTCATCTAATTCCATTCATTTGAGCTGCACAACACTTCATCTACAGAAAACTTCATCAACAACAATGAATCAATTGATTCTTCTGTGAAAGATCGATTCAGGCCTAGATTTAAGTTTAATAGATCTCTCATAGAAGTATTGATAGTGATTCATAATTTTGGAAATGCAAATCTTGGTCATTTTCATCTAAGGTATTTCTCATTCATTCATTTGGGGGTTTAATGATTTTACAAATTGGAGTTACACTCACGATTTTTTGAATGGTACAATTTGATGGTGATTATGAACATCTCTATCTTTGTTCTTGTGAATTTATGTTTTGATAATTTATTATGAACATTCTTTGATTTTTAGAATTGTGTCCTATTTTTAGAATGTTTTGGTGATTATGAACATCTCAGTTTGCATGATTTATGCCTCCACCAAGTAGTTTTATATGTCGATTGACAGATGGTCTTAAACTAGGACATAGTATTTGGTTGTAGGATGTCGTGCATTTGGTGAATAAATCTTGTATTATGTTTTGAGAAGACTCGGGAGTCTTTGTGATTTGTATTTCTTTGTCAGTTGTAGAATCAAATTAGGTGTGAATAAGGCTCCACCAAGTAGTGTTCATGTCAGTTATGTGCAAGTCAAATACATGCAACCAACGCAAGCCAATTTTTGTTAGTCATGTATTTGACAGAAGATATAAAGATCAAACACATATGGATGTTCATAATTTGTCCCTTTTCCAGATTGTAGATTAAGACTAGGTGTGTATATGCCTCTCCACCAAGTGAATTAGACTGCATAGATAAACACTAAAGTGACTTGTTTTTAGTATGCATTTGTTTTCTATATATTATAGTCTTGTACATGTTCCAGTTCTTTGATTGTAGTTTTAGTTTCTGGAATACATCCTGTATATCCGACATTGTCGACACACAATCGTTGGACAATATAAATAAGCTGACTTCATCATATTGCATTTAAAAATTTTACAACCGTTTTGTTCATTCAGTCTTGAGCAACATTTAGCAGCAACATTATCATTTCATATCCACTTACATGTTCATAAACTAAAACATACCCATTTACAAGTATTTCACCATCTTACCCATAAAAAGTCCAAATACCAAAAAGAAAATGAAAAAAGCAAAATAAACATAACATTACCTGCATTTTTGGTCTCCATTTCCATAACCAAAAAATAAACACATGATTGAGGTGACTTACCATTTGCATTAGACCCCTCTCCATTTGAATTCTTCTCTGTACTTTGATGATAATATCTATCTCTTAACCATTTTTTAACATTATGTCATCATTTCCATTCGAGCACTTACCCAAAAATCCACCATCTCTATACAGAAGAATTCAAATGTCGATTAGGCTTACTCATTGTCATACCCATCACTCGGAATCAGAATCATCAGATTCATCTTCCTCCTCAACATACTCCTCTTCCTCCTCATCAGACCCCTCTTCTTCCTCATCAGACCCCTCTTCCTCATCAAACCCCTCTTCCTCCTCGTCTTCATATGCATCGTCCGCTTCAGAATCGGTCTTTTGGTCCAACAATGAATCATTAATTCCAAATATCTCATCTTGGAGAAATTCCTTAATTATCTCTTGTAGGACAGAAACAATATATGTATCACTTCGATGGTCAACAAAAATAGCAGGCTCTTCATCTTCGGAAGCATCACTGTCATGCGACCCAGATTCTTTCTTTATTACTGCCATTTCAGCCAACCTCGTCTTTTTACCCTGCACTTCCCAGAATTTTTCCTCCTCTTCTTCATCTATGAAAAAATCATGATGACGCTTATTTGGCAAAATCTGTACCGATTTTTTGACTGGTTTCTCTCCTGCTTTGTTTTCATCCATTAAGGCATGCATGTCTTCCCAGAGAGGTTGTAGTTCAATATCATATAACAACTCACTTAATCTCTTTTATACCTTCTCCAGATCATCCTAGGTCATCTGCCCAATCATCTGCATAATGGTGATAACCTTTCTTGTTTTCTTTCTCTTCCAACTCTTTCAATAGTTGCTCTTCATCCATGGGGGCTTTATCCTTTAGTATGTGTTGATCATCATCACCAGCCCATTTTGATTGATTTGATTTATAAAAACTCAGTAAACAGTAGTCTCCCTCTACAAATTTCACTCTAAATTTTTTTGCTCTCTCTCTCTAACTCTTTGGTTTCCCTACTAATCCCCTAATAAACTACTCTATCAGGAACTATAAATTCTTGGAGGTTCACGACTGTTCCCAAGATAAAGGCTTAATCAAACACGTTCCCTAGTCTAGCCCACTATGTCATAATGACGTGATAAACCTAGGTAAAATAAAATTTTGGTCAATTAAAGTAGCTTTAATTTAATTAGGGTGGGACTTAGGTTGGGTTGACCTGACCAACCCAATGACGTTGAATGTTGAAAGGACATGAGCAACGCGTATTTCAAAACTTTGGGAAAGTTTGGGCATAAATTTTATAAACCAGAGCTAAATTTGGACAAGCATGGACACAAATATTTCTAACCCAAAGCCCAACAAAAAATAACTATGACATAGTCATATAAAATTATTTTTTTATAATTGGTATTATTATTTATTTAGAGTAATTTTAGTATTTATCTTCAAATATAATAATGAAAAAATATATTATATCTAGAGAAATTTATTCTTATGGGTCTTACACTTTTGGTCCCAAGGTTATTTAATAAATTTGCTAATCATTCCAGTGGCCCTGGAATATTATAGGAAGTAGGATTAACAAAATAACCTTTGTGCATATTGCCCACAAATAAAATCGGTGTGCATATTGCACTATGAAATATGAAGAAAAATAATTATTATTTTTTTACAAAAATTAGTGTGCATATATCCTGCACACTATAAAATATGAAGAAAATTTAATAAATTATGTACAGAAATCAGTGCGTATATTTCATGCACATAAAATCAGTGTGCATATTATCTATACACTATAAAATATGAAAAATCATTTAAAAATTATTTAGAGAATAAAAAGTTTTCAAATATATTTACGCTCGTTGTGTAGGTCTTTCAAAAAGCTTTCCAAATATATAAAATTTGTCGAATTCTTACGTATGATTTGTGAGACATGTTATGTTTAAGTTGGCATGACGATTATACCCTAAAGGATATAGTTTATCATTTGATAACATCATGAAACATCTTTATCCAAATGGCCCTCCTTCTTTTTTAAGGGTTATTTCAATAAAATGAGTTAATTCTTTTAAATTTGAGTTTTAAGCCAAATGTCATTTGAGTAAGAGAGAGTGAGGGGAGGGCCAAACACTAAATTCCCACTTATATCTATCTCATTATTAAATAAATTTTATTGGATAAAGAGTATTACATTAACTAGTTGGAATCCTAACAAGCTAAGCTCCAAAAACATACTACAACATTAATTGAACAATTTTTGTGCTAACCTACAACGAGCCTCATGGGTAACCTAGCCAAGGAGTAGGAAGCAGGGCGGGGAGCTAAGATTGTGTTACAAAGGGGTCCAACACTACCTTCCATGTTAATTCCTGCAATATTACGCCATTGGGGGATTGAACCTGAGACCTCCTAGAAATCATGAAACTTTGGGGAACGGGGATGATCAGCTGAGATAGGGACCGTTCTTAATCATTAATCATTCAATATAAATTTTTTTTATATTATTGTAAATATTCTGTAGTTATTTGGAAATTTAAAATAAATGGAGCAATTAAATATTATTATTACTAAAAATTATTATTATTATATATTAACAAATTCGCATGTCTGGAGAAACTTGGGCCAACCCGAGGAACCCGACGAACATAACTTGGGCGGACTTGGGTAGTACCTTCATGGGTTCCACGGATTCGATGGGCAATCTGGGCAAAGGATTCCTAGCTCAGGTCTGCCTCGACCAAACCTTCTAACCCGTCCAACCAACCCAAGTCCCATCCCTAGCTTTAATAACTAGAGAAAAAAGAAATAAAAAAGTTATTTCCTTCTCTTACTTATGCGGCAGAAAGACTGGAAGAGGCGAAATAGAGAAACCCTGGGTAAGGAAATAGAAACAAAAAATTATATACTTCTCTTATCATATTAAATTCGAACTTACTTGTTTAATTTCATGAATGGGGGATGTGTTTATCTTAATTTAAAAATCAGAGGTTTCAGTATATACATTTCTAAACTAAACCGTTTTCTACTATATTCTGTAAACCTAGGGTTTATCAATTTTAGGAGTTTTTATGATCTTGGGTAGGATTATATACTTATCTGTGATGGAAATTGAAGAAGCTTACATCGATATTGTTGAGGTTTCTTTTGTTTTGTTGGGTCTTTGTTTTTATGATAATAAACCAATATAGAGAGAGTTCATCTAAGAGCATTCTCTTATAAATTAATAATAGATTGTAATTTTGGATTTGGGTTACATGGATGATCGCGTATCCTTATGATTTTCCTTATTGATTTTGTTAATGATTAATTTTGTGACTGAAATTGTGGAATTTGGTTTAGGTTGAGTTAAATTTTGTTACTAGTGGTTTTTTATGGATTTAGGTTGGGAAGATATTTGATCACTCCTGATCTTTTTCCAAATGGCAGCTAAAGTATATCATATTTGTTGGAATTCAGATCATATTCACGACCTTATTTGTGTCGTATAATTTCGATTTATTAGATCGTGTATGACTTGTTCATGGTTCAGTCTAATGTTTTCACATTAGCTGGTTCAAGCATATGAATTTATAGTCGATCATATCCTTTTGGTGCTAGATAGAGGATAATTTGATGAAAACTATTATTCAACATTCCGAAGGAATTCCTTAAATATTTAAGAACTCGACATGTTAAATGTCCAATTCCTTATTGAAGTTTTTGCTGGACTAATTGTGATGGTGAAATTTGGGTTGAGGTTGATAATCTAGTTGGTGTGCTGATTCTGAACCTAAGCTAGGAGTTTGATGTATCGATCTATTGTATAACCGCATGAATTAAGAACATAGCCTCATTAGTCAAGAGTTGATTGCAGATCTTTATCTGTTGGTTTTTAGTTTCGTGCTTGATGTTTTCCTTGCCTTTTTATTTTTTTGTTTAAATATGTTGTTCATTTATCTCATTCACAACCATTTCTTCTGCTTTCTGGTATAGTGTTTTAGGAGAGGCTCTCTATTATATTTTCTGATAAGTTTGAGATGTTTGATGTTTTTTTTTTTTTTTGCTTTTATTCCATTGCAATTACCCTGCCCATCCTCCTTGAAAATCTTGGATGTCTCTTTTTCTGTAAGTGAGATCACTGATTTGGGTTATCTTTTCATATATGTATGGATGGGGTAATAAATCAGTGAATCCAAGTGTTGTAGTTTTCTAGTAACAAAATTTGCAAACTCAATGTTATTAAGGCTCAGTACCATCTGCACCCAATTTTGGAGAGAGTTACGTTTTGAAGTTCAAACTCTAAACTCAAGTGATGCATACTTAAATTTATAAGGATCGAGTGTCATCTCAGCAGCTCAACTTGTATCTGTTAGAGACCTACTCATTCCTTACCTCCTATACAACAAATGGCATCGTTTGACTCATGGAAGATTTGGCGATCACCCAGCATGGGCGTAGAAATCGATTGTAGATCGCTCTCGGCGAGACCTTTTGAAGCGAAGATACATAACAAATTTAGCCGAACCATGGGAATCCGAAGAAGAAGTGTTCAACAAATCAAGGATATGCACAGCATCATCCTAGATGCATTGTGAGGGTTTTTAAAATTAAACAGGATATCTGTAAAACACTATAAACTTGTCCTACTCTTAACCATAGTATCTTTATGGTTTATTAAGCACAATCTGTTTTGACTTTTATGTAACTTCAAATAAGTTTGTGTGTTGTTTGTATACGAAACCATGAAAGCGTGCTACTTAGAAGAAGAGCATTCACATTTGATGAAATCGTTTGCCATAATATTCATATTTTTGAGTACCACCAACTACGGAGTATCACCGTAACTCAATGGTGGGTGAATCGGACTTCATACTCTTATTTGGCATTGCAATCGTTTACTTCATCGCATTGTAGTTTGTGTAATCATCCTGTGGAATCCAGTAATCACCTATTCCTTGAATGTGGTTATGCTAGATCTATTTGGTTGGTTTTAAATATGAATATTACCTTTGGTGAAGGAATTACTAGACATGAGATTAATAAATTGCTAATGGTTTCAATTTGGACAATAATAGTTTTAAGCATCAGTTTGGATTATTTGATGTTCAAAGATTTTTCGAACATAACTCCAAATATGATAATGTCAATAAATGGCATTAATAAACTTGTGTCTCCTGGAACTAATCTTGTTTCTTCTACATTTTGATGCTTATTTAAGTCAGGTTCATTACAAGGTGGAATAGGGATAATAGTGAGGAATTGTGCATGTAGCTGCTTTCGGGTGCAAGGACAATGCTTCAGTGGAGGAATGAAGATATGATTTGAAGCTGAGGAGATGGAATGTAAGGCTATGCTGGCAGCTGTTACTCTGGCACCCTCTAAGAACTTTAATTGTGTTATCTATGAATCAGATTGTGAGACTTTAATGAAATCCATCAATGATCAAACCTATTATGTTAATTGGGTGAATCAATCTTTGGTTTTAGATATTAATTCTAATTGGATCAGAACACGCAATTAAAGTAATGTATTTTAATTCACTTAATTCTAATTGGGGCCATAGCTTCTTCCGCTTCTTACGATTTTATTTTTCAACTGTATCAACACGTACTCCACTTTCTACAAAGTTAATTTTTACTTTAATACTTGTTATAACTAAGCATGAACACGACTTCGCTTTAGCTATCATTTTGATTTATTTTTCAATTCGGTACGAACAAAAAAATTTAGGATGGAATGAATATTAGTCGCATTGCACTCCGGTATTTTAGAGCCATCAAAGCAGAAAGTTATACAGCAAGATAACAAGATTTGACTGAGAAAATTCTTAACATAGAACGTGCAACATGCAAATTGAAGGATCTTTACCTTCCTGTTTTACCAAATTATTTACGATATACACTTAAAATATTTTGCCAAATTATTTATTAGGAAAAATATTGCCAAATTTCCATTTACCCACAGTGTTCATCTCTCTTGTCTTAAATCATTTCATGTTTCTACTCTTAAATCTTTTAACCTCCCCTAGAAACGAAACAAGTGGTTTACTTTGATCATCTGATTCATCTCTGGATAAACCATATATTCCCATTCAGTTTTTCTTTGCGAATAATCAGATCGACCATGTAAATAATTCTTTTCGATCGCTTGTTAACTGAGATTGTAACTCTAATGGTCATAGTTGGTAAATATTGTCTTCACATGCAACTGTATGTAGGTAGCTAACCTCCGATTATTTGTATGATTCATATATGATAACTGAACTCACATTGTGATTTGTGATTACTCTTTGTGTAATGATACTTTTTGCAATGATATTTTGTAGTTTTATTCGGACCACAATAGCATTTTCACAAGATGTTCATAAGTTTTTCTCATCCGGTATCCGAGAATTCATAATGGATCCTAGAGTAATGGATAAATCTTGGATGTATACCAATAGAACCAAATCGCGTTATCAAGACGGAGTCGATGCATTTATAAAGTTTGCACGCATACATACCAACAGGATATTGCGAATAGGAAACGGAAACCATACGACAAGGAAAAGTTAAGTTTCTATGTCCATGTGTGAAATGTCTCAACCTCTATGCCACTAGGCAAGTAAAGTTAAGTTTCATTTATATTCTTCAGATTCATTCAAAATTATGAGGTATGGACTAAGCACGAAGAAGGAGATGAGTCATCACGGTGGAGACTTCGGATGGTAATGGTATCGATAATACGCACTCGATGAACCAACACATGCTGAGAGAATATAGAAATGGTTAGTGCTTTATTAGGAGACAACTTTTCAAAGGATTCTGAGAAGATGCAACGATACTCGAAGATCTTGGAAAACCCTATACGAAGGATGTGCTGATTTTACAAATATATCTCGCAATGTGTGAACTGTTTAACTCGAAGAGCAAGCATGGAGCTTCGATAAGTTATTTAATGAACTTCCTATCTGTTAAAATACATGCTCCTCCAGGAAATGAGATGATGAAAAGTACATATGAAGCTAAGAAGGTGATGAGAGATTTGGGTTCAGATTACGAAAAGATACATGTATGCATCAATGACGCATTCTCTATAGGAAGAATTACAAGGATCACATCAAGTATCCCACCGTGGGAATCAAGATGGAAATTTTACGACACCATGCATGAGGTTTATGAAAAATTCGAAAACGTCTTGTGGTATTTTCCAATTATCCCAAGACCGAAACAGTTGTTTCAATTAAAGAGAATTGTCGAATATTTATTGTGACACGACACCGTAAAAGAAAAAGAGGGTGTTTTATGGCATCCAAGCGGACTCACCAACGATGGGAAAATATATATAAAAGATATCCCGTAATTCGTGATGATCCTCGAAATATGCGGCTAGGCATTTTGGTGACGGGGTTGACGTAAACAAAGGCATGCAAAAACAACACGATGTGTGGCCAATTCTACGAGTGATTTACAACCTTCCGCTAGAATTGTGTATGAAGGAAATTTCACCATGTTATTATTAATTATCAATGGGGCCTTGTAAGGACATTGATGTTATGTTACAACCATTTGTCGAGGATCTCGTGGAATTATTTGAGGGAGTCCAATGTTTTGATGCTGACTGAAACGAAGATGTTTACTCTACTGCGGTTGTTTTATGGACAATAAATAATTACCATGCTCTCTAGACATCGTGTGGCTGCCCTCTACCGGGGAAGAGATGACTCGTAAGGTGCGTGGGAGAAATACTTACTATGTCAGCTAAAACATTGTGAAAAGAGGTTTATACCGGGCATAGAAGATACCTACCATACGATCATCCATTCAGACATCAAAAGAGGTTCAACGGAAAAGATGAAACTGAAAAGGCTCAGGAACTTATGACCCCGTCACAAATATACAATGAGGTAAAGTCTATAAAGAATAAATGGGGAAAGGGACGGAATAACATTGTGGTGGAATTCGTTCAGGATAACCCTGGAGGATGTGGAAAGATGAAGAGAATCGAAAAGACCTTCGACCCAAAAAAGGGAAGGGAAGGAGAAGGAGACCGAAAGGCGCCATCGAAAGATTTTAATATATGGTTCAGAGATCCTCCCTCACTTGGCGGATCATGTTGTCCACCATTGCATAGATTTCATGCATGTTAAAAAGAATGTATGTGAGAGTATCGTTGGAACATTGTTGAACAATGAATTTAAGTCGAAAGACCACCTTGCTGCTCAAATGGACCGAGGAGATAGGTTTTAGAGACGAGTTGCAACCTCTAGAAAATGGCAA
The DNA here is from genome assembly GCA_023529315.1 of Papaver bracteatum. NCBI lineage: Eukaryota > Viridiplantae > Streptophyta > Magnoliopsida > Ranunculales > Papaveraceae > Papaver > Papaver bracteatum. The sequence continues at coordinate 19,550 of JAJJWX010003837.1, read as the reverse complement.
AGGGGATATATACTAAAGGCAGCATGTCACTCATTAAGCCTCGAAGGAAAAGGACAAGTTTTGTGCAACATTATCCGAGATAAAGGTTCCATAAGGGTATTGTTCAAACTTTTCAACCCTGGTGAATCGAAAGCTTATCGGAGAAAATCGCATGATTATCACACGCTAATGTAGCATTTTTTCCCATTGTGATTAAATCAATTATGCGCAGCCAACAAGATATGTTATTATCGGTTTTGTTTCTTTTCGTGAAATATCTAGAAAAGAAATCAAGGTGGCAAGCTAGAAAAATTACAGATCGATCTCGTTGTGACGTTGTGCTTGCTCGAGAAATACTTTCCTCTATCCTTTTCGACATCATGGTTCATTTAACTATGCATCTTACTGTGGAAATGAAATTTGTGGTCCTGTATTCTTTCGATAGATGTATCCGTTTGAAAGGTGCATGGAGGTCATTAAAGGGCATGTCAAGCAGAATCAGACTTGGAGGAAGCATTGTTGAAGGAACCTTGCGGAAGAGACAATTGAGGTTAACAATGAGCACCAACAAAGCATGAATGATACGATGAATTCCACCGCACAAACTCAACACATCCGACATCGGCGAAGATTCTTATTCTTTCGGGGAAAACCTATGTCAAATCCTAAGTTTCTCGTGTTGATAAGGATCTGTTTGATAAAGAGCATTTCTATGTATTATGAATTCTTCGAAGTTGCTCCTTACGTTGAGTAAGTATAACTAGATCTAACCAAATAACCTCATTTTTATTTAGTTTTTGATTATGTGCTCAATTTCGTAAAGATAATAACATTAATCATTGCATTGTCCAGTAGACACCGAATATTTTGAAGGATAAATATCTTGGTATGAATGATAGACAAACTAGATCAAAAACATTGTGAAGAGTTTGCAAAATGGTTACAAAAGTGGTAAGAGTTTGCATAAAATATCACTCTGCTACGTAACTTTTGCGTTGAGAGAGGCTAATCCTTATAATGTATTTCAGGTTGATGAGTGAGTGGCGACTCTAGGGAAAACTTCAATCAGACTTAAGGTGGCTATCAATCCCACCGAATGCACAAGTAAAGACATACGAGCATATCACATCAATGGATACACTGCTTCGCACAAAATCTCATGATAGTTCTGTTAACCAGAATAGGAGGGGTTTACGTAGAGGCAACTGACATGCACATTCGAAAAGTGGGTATTACACTTAATATGGAGGATTATTATGGTGTTTTACAAGAGATATGGGTGCTGACATATCATTCGCTGAAAGTGCCACTTTGGTGTAAATGGGTTACCAAGCGAGGGTCTCAAAAGAAAAACTTGGCTACATTTTGGTTGAGCTTGATAAGTTGGGACTCAGGATGATCCTTCGTTGTAGCCTCCCAAGCTAGCAGGTATTTTATGTGCCGGACCAGGAAAAAAGTCTATTCGTTAGGTGCACCTACCCAAATCTGGAAAATGTTGGTGATGAAGTCGACGAGGAATTTAATACGTCGATTATTTGTCGGAATGAGTATAAATTTCAAAGGTAGATAAAATTGACCTGCAAAGGACATCCAGGGATAATTACTATTGGGACGACATTAAGGGTAGAACTGCAAGGAAAGCACCAACACCAACAGCAGTCCCTGCTTCTCAAACGACTGCATCTGAGTAATAATTTCCAAGGACTAAGCGACAGGTCAGGTGATAAAATGTAGTTGTTTGGATTTTTCTGTTAGCTAGAGAATGAATGTATGGATTATTGAAAAAAAAATGATTCTTAAATCATGGTGGGTTTTTGTATGCAGATGGGTTTTAGCAATGTTGGATGAGTTTGAATTGGCTATACTGATTGTTGAATTAATATTATATCATGCTAGGATTAGTAGTAATAGTACTAGGCTTGCACATAGATTTTTTTTTTTGAATTGGGCCTAAAATAGTCTTTGAATTAATCTTACTCAACAACATTTTATAAACTGGAGTAATACCCACCATCTTAAACAACATTTTATATACCCTATTGATTCATTAATTCAGTCATTCCTACCCATCTCTACTTAACAATCATTGGAAATTTAGAGATATTCTGGAAGCATTGCTTGTTTGTACATTTCTTGTATTCAATCATTACTATTTGAGAGTAAAAAGCGAGAAAAACGTACATTATCATTTAGACCCTTAATTTTATCCGTCACAAGTTTATTATAAATTCAAACAACTAGAGAACACAACTAGTTCAATTACATCTAAGAAGGACAAAGCAAGCGAAATCTCGACTTCAAACACCGTGAAGACTACGATTACCATTACAACTTTCTTTTACAATCAAAATTCAAAGATGCACATTACCAATCTACGACATAAAAATTTAACGATCATAACCGCTGCAACTCTCCCAGTACATTGTCCGAACAATGCACCTCTTGTTCGAACCCCAAAATCCTAGCATATTCTTCATCAACACCATCTATTAAACAAAAAAATAAAAACAAAACCAAATATAAAATTGAAACCCATTATCTATACGCACCCCGAATAACTTAAAAATACCATCAATATCCCCAAAAGTTTTCACGAATCGCACAAGATAAATAATAATCAAAATACCACGTTATTATTATAGTTTTAAAGAGGTTGTGATATAAGGCAATCACCAAGAATACATGCATCATTGTTCAGCTGTGGTTTAACTCATCCTCTTCTAGTAGGCACTAGTACCATTATCATTACTTTGAAGATGTGCTAGGGACCCTGGAGATCATCATCTTCGTTTATTCTTCCTCATCATCGCTTCCATGCAAACCACCCATCTCATCAGAAAACATTCTCTCCATCGAGGTTTTAACCAGAACCTCCTCTCAAAAAAAAATTTAGAATCCACGTTTAGGGGTTAGGCATAGTTGAGCAAACTTACGAGGTTGTTCTTCTTTTCAGCGAGATAGCACTTCTTGTCCCATCTTCAAACTCTTGCCTCTTCCCTCTTATTTTCTATGGCTTCTTTTGCTCTCTCATCTCTCTTTATTAAAATCTCATCAACTTTGCTCTCATCTTCTCCTCCTTGAGTTCTTTTCTTCATCTTCACTATCACTTTAAATCGCCTTTCGAGTTTTCCCCCATGAACAATTCTACTCTTCTCGTTTTTGAAGCATCTGCACAGTGTGCGACGTGCATCTTCAACATCCAACTTTCTTATCCACAATGAAAATCCTCATCATTTTCAAACCTTAATCTTTCAAATTCTTCGCTCCTCTTGCTCTTTCTTCCTTATCTTCTCGATTCGGGGAAAGAATCAACCTTTCAATCTCGGGAGGTTGATAAAGTCCCTAATCATCAACTTTGGCATTACCATTGCTTCAAATCGGGTGGTGGATCAGTGTGATTTCCATTTATTGAACTACTAGCATTCTGCGATTATCTGTTTTCTTAATCTCTATTTCTATGATTTCTTCTTTTGGTATAGTAATCACATTTATCCCCACTGCCTTGTTTAATTAATGGTAGCAGCTTATCCATAAATGGTCTTTTATGGAGATTGGTCAAGTTTCTATAAACTTGGCTATTAACCTTTTCAATTCCATAAGCACCCTCTTCAAATCCGTCATTACTATGTACTAAAGCGTTGCCCCTATTTCCAAAGCCCAAATCTAATTAACTTAATTCATTAGCTTTTACTCCAATTAAGTGGTGCATTAATTGTTATTTCAACCATTTGGTTTTATGCATTCAATAGAAGGCAAGTCTATCAGATATTGTTATTTATGAATATTGATCAGGTTAACTTGGAAGAGCATCTGGACTAGTTTTTGTTGTTGTCTTCTTGTTTCTTTGTTGAATCCATTAAAACACTTTCACAAGCACCAAAATATATTAATGGATTCATGCAGCAAACAAGAAACAACAACAAAACTAAGTCCAAGCATTAGTGCTAGTGTTTGGGATTAAGGGGTGAAAGAGTAGTAAAGGAGGAAATGGAAATATAGGTTTGGGGTAAAGGGATGAATGATTCTTGATATGAGGAGGAAGAGGAAGAATTTCTTCTTTGTGAGTTGTGGAGCATCAAATGATTCATCTATAGATTGTAACTATCCTTTGGTCCCTATGGAATAACAAAAATAGGTTATTTTAACTAATCTTAAACAACTATAGATTTATGACTTGGTGGATTGATTAAGTCTTATTTACCTACCTCCTTCGAGTAAAGACCATGCGTTCGAATTTGGGTAGAAGTTTTTTATTTATTTTTGAAAGTCGGTTAATAAATAGAACTGGTGTGTCTATAAAGCGCACACTATGGACACGCATACTAGCGTGTCAATAAAAAAATTTGCAACGCACATAAAAATGCCGTATACATAAAACGCATACAATGGACACACATACTAGCGTGTCAATAAACAAAGAACTTTTTAGCCACGAAGCAAAACCGGCGTGGCTATTAAATCCACTATGGACACGCATACTAGCGTGTCCAATAAATGGGGAACTTTTTAGCATAGCAATACAGCCCGGCAGTAGCTGTTAAGCGCACACTATGGACACGCATACTAGCGTGTCGAATAAGCCGGACTTTTAACCCACGCAACAAATGGCGTGACTATTTAAACCAACTTTTTAACCACGCCTCAAGTGGCGTGACTATTTTTATGGACACACCACAACTGGTTCACGTGGCTATAGATCGGTATATAAACACGCCTAATCAAAAATTAAAAGTTAACGTGACTGACGGTTGATATTTGGACACACTACTAGCCATGGCGTGGCTTAAAGCACTTATATTAACATGCCCATAGAACATGGAGTGTCTATAAGGTAGAAGTCTACCCTATAGACACGCCAAAACCGAAAGGCGTGATAGAAAAATTTATATCTGACGTGGCTAAAGGCCATTTCTGTACTAGTGTACTAGTTTACGTACTAATCCGGATTTACGAGTTCACAGACTTTTAAAGGTGTGCATACTAATATGAGAACTAAAAATCTGTTTGTAGACATATAGCTAATCTATTACGTGTATTGAGTTCATGTATTACGACTTCAGACTTATAACAATTTTCCCAGTTTTTAAGACTGATATGTACACTGTCTTGTATCCGAATTTATAGTAGTTCTATATTTCTCTTTAAATCGATTCAAACATTCCCTAATAACATCAATGACACATATCACTGTTCCAGGCTATTTTCGAATGATAATTCCTTAATCATGATTTTGATTGCGAGCAATAAATTGTTCTTAACCGAAATTCATCAAGTATGAAAAAATGTTCATTAAGATTACTCATATTTCGAGGACTAATTACAAGATGAATCTTAACTTGAAATTCTTGATATGCTTATGATACTCTAATTAGTTAGGCGACATCTTCCCATAGATAGAAAGATGAATATAACTTGAGAAATAGGTGGTTCAGTCTTCACTTACCTTTTGTTGAAGAAGTTCTCCAAAAGCTTCGGTTGATCTTCGCCTTCAAATGATAGAACACAATGATGAATACCGCGATGTCTTTTTCTCAACTACATCTTCTATCTTAATCCGAGACTTAACTAATTATATACTAGAAATCAAGATATATTTTTGACAACAAGCTTGAGATAGCAACACTTTTGCGCTCGACCGACTAATGCTCTAACAATATCGAAATTATTGATGAACAAGGTCTATCCCAGCGATACGCCACTAGATGGTTCGTTGATCTTATAAATCTTAAGTTTGTAATAATCGCTTATTTATCCTAGATAATCAAGTATGCAAAAAGTCACACAAAGACCATAACAAAAAATAAAAGTCTTCAAATCTTCAAAGCCTTCATTCTTCAATCAAAGCTTCAAAGTAACCACTGCAAACAACTTGATTCCTCTATCGATCAATCACATAGAGCTAAGTCTGTTAATATTGAATGGATCAACAGTTCCATTGCATACATTTTATAATCACTTAGTTCTATGATAGTCAAATGTCCAAATAACTTCGAGTGGCATTATATATATCACCATCATAGAATGAACATGGAATAAACAAAAAAATATATTGAAGATAACAATATTGTTAGTTCTTAAATACAAACTATAAACAAAAAAACTAAAGAAGTGTGGTTCTTAGTTTCCATCGTGATACTAATAAAACTTCTCGATCCCAAATAACATTTTAAACAAAGTTAATATGAGTATCACCAAATTGAATCAAATTAACCGTTCGGTCAATTTAACTTTCTACCTCCGAAGGTTAGATTACAGGATAAGTTTGTAAGACCAAGCCCCACGTCGGATGGTCAAGATGTATTTTTTTCAAACAAGGCATATTATAGGAAAAAAAAAGGACCTACTTCTCTCTAATGCAAAGTAATTTTAAAAAATTCTGCCGGATTATACTGCAATATGATGGTAGACATAATGAAGCATTTATGGAGAAGATTGTATCTCAGTACCGAGGTTGTTTATGTTGTTCAAAATGGTTAATAAGTGCTAATATTTTTATTGATCATGATGCTATACAACAAATGAAGAAATTATGCCAAACTGGCTAGATGGTGCTAAGGCGACATGTCAAAGCTTTTGACAAACTAGTTTCTCACAATCTTCCTTTATTGTTGATGAATATTGATTAAAAATTTGGAAATATAAAATTAATTGTAAATTGCTTTAAAAAAATACTTAGACAAACCGAAAGAAAATTTCTTATTTAGGCCCTCAAATATTTTGGTTTTGGTGGTTGAATGGTGTGGCATGATATACCAAAACAGATTAGCACTTCTACTCTTCCGCTAAATGGTTCTCCTTATGAATATTTTCATCGAACAAGGGTGTTAGACAGGTGATCACCTATCACCACATCTTTATTCTAGCCATCGAATTTCTCCTAAAAAAACTTTCTCGAGGATAAATATAACAAGGAGAGGTATTAAAGTGGATGCTCAGCTTGATCTTTACCAAGCTAGTCTCCGAATAATCTCCTCCAAAGGAATTTAGTTCACAATCTAAACAAGTTACTAACTTGTCAAGTCTTAGGTATATTTTTTAAAAAAAAATAAACCTAGTGGAAAAGCTGTTTTAAGATAGTTGAGAAGTGTCTTATTAGCGGGTTATAACACTTATAAACTGCCGTTGAAAGTGCCATAGATTTAGTGTCTTTATCGGGAGCGACACTTTCAAGTTGACTCAAGAATAAACTTGATTTACTGATACTTTCGGATTGTCATAAAATAAGTCACAAGGACTGCATACGTAGATTTAATTTCACTAATATAAAAAAATCAGCTGAATTCCCAATAAGATGTAGCTGACTGTAGTGTTTTCTGACTGGGATGAAATTTGAAATAAACTCAAATTACCCTAAAATAAAACTTTCATTGATAAATTCAAATGGCCAGTTAAATAAAATCATTGTATTGGTAACACAATCCATAACTAAATTCAGTTTACACATGGGTTCAAAATCACAATCAAATCTGGTCATACAAGTTTATGTTCTAAGGTTCATAAAGACAACCAGCAAAAGGAGATACTTCTGGATGATGAACTCATACAGGTCCACTGTCTTGAATAATTTTTAGCGCTACTCATCTTGGATTTAGAAAACACAGTTCTCTGCAAAAAAAAAGGTGAACAAAATGAATACCGGGCACAAGTCTGTATCTAAATTCTAAGGTTTATAAAGACAACTGCAAACCAGCAAAATGAGATTAAATGTCGATGATGAGCTGAGCCAACACTTTCAGAACGGCACACCTACAACAAACAAAAGTTTCAGTATCACTTAAGTATAAAACAAGTGTGAAAAAATCATTGAAAAGTGAATATACTATATGGATGGACCTCTATGGATGTACAACAAATCAGACAAGCACTATCATCAAGAATCAAAGATGATATTGTAGAAAGACATGGATAACAGGACTTATATCCTTCACACAGTTCCAGTTTTAAATATTTCATTCATTTTTTTTATATTAACCACTAGTTCAATCTCAAAAAGTAAAGTTACGCATTAAACAGAAAAATCGACTGAACTGTGAAACAATTTTAAGTTCCCAACAAAAAAGTAAACAAGATATGGGGATAAATGGGTACTTTGTACGCCCCTATGCCTTTTCAACTCTAATAACTCCCGGCACATTAAAAAAAATCTAGCAATTTAGTCTGTAAGACACCACCTCCCATGCCTTTGAACAAGCTAAAAGAAGTAAACCTTTACTCTGTTCTGACTCTTCCACTATCGTTTAGGTAAAACTCATCATGTTCACTACAACTCGTAAAAACGCCTTGCAGAAATGAAGAAATGGTTACAGTAAACAAGGATACGCATCAGCAAACAAGGAGGAGGTCATCAACTCTGGATGTTTCTCCAACTTGCTCAATTTAGTGATGTAAGGAAATTCAGGATAACAATATGCACATTCTTTATACTAGTAGAATGTCACAACTCAAGGCTCAAACTTATGGATGTTACACATACCTGAACAAGATCATGCAACAGCTTGGCCTCATCATCCACATAGATTTCATTTGGCTAAAACAGAAAACAAGGTATGTAAACCATATTAGAAGATATTTTGGTGATAACTCATATCAATATATGAATATTTAGAAAGCACCTCATGAGTACAGTCAAAAAAATTGAGTGTTAACAAAAAAGTGAGTACCATCAAAAAACAAACAACAATTATTGAATATTAATTAAAAAGTGAAGAACCATTACATTTGCATAAAACCAGACATTCTCTTCCATCACTGGCTCGAAAGAGCAACTGTTTTGGCTTCTTGAAGGTCATATCCTATAACAAACCAATAATGGTCGACATCTCTATTGAACTAGAGGTGAACAATAGAAATTTAATAGAGGAATTCAGATTCAATGCTTTTTATTTGGCTTCATAAATGTTATGCATTTTGCCGAAAAATGGAACACAAGAACCAACAACCAACAAGAATACTAACACAAACTACTACAGACAATCAGGTAAGGAAAGTTGTGCAAAAATGAAAAGCTTCTACAAGTCTTTAAGAGCAGTAAATTGGCATATTGCACACACGCAGATAAGAAAACATATCTGATATACAAACTTTTTTATCCATAATCACTCTTTGACACCTTTATTTAACACAAAACCACTAGGATTCAACACAAAATACTAGAAAATCTGAACACTATATTAAAACTCATTGTCGCTCCAGCAAAGCTAAAGAAAGGAAATTCTCACAATTTCTTTGTACGAAATACTATGAAAATGAATCAATATCAGTTACATACTACTTCCAAGGCACATCAAGTGCAACATCAAAACAAATATTTGTAAACTCAAATCCAAATACTGACAATCTTCAGCACTTAACTAAAACAAAATCCAAATTTTTTTACAGTGTAAACTTTGACACATATTTCAGCTTTAAATCTTAGTCTCGGTTTTAGATTAAGCTTCCAATACAGTCAAGAGGGTCCAGAACCTCTTATTATACCCAATGGACCAGCTTAGTCCATAAGTTAAACAAAAAGAAAATTCAAATACTTAAAGAGCATAATGGGAGAAACAAATAGGCTAGTGTAAATCTGCTTTTACAGTGCCGAAACACAAACTCAAAACCACACCAGCATAATTAAACCAAAGTGTATAACAAAGTGACAAAATGATAGCATAGTGAGGATCTGTATAATTCTAATTAAATTAGTAAGTCCAACACAACTAACTTTTAATTTAGTAGTTCAAACATCAACCAAGCATTTAAAAACAGATTGCATTACAAATTATTTCATTACAAGAATGGTATTTACTCTCATGAATGAGCTAGTCTTTAATATAGCCCTCAGAGAAAATAATAATAATTATAATTAGAAATAGTAACAATACAGAAATATTTACATTTCACTTCTAAATGTAAGAGTCAAAGAAATAAAATCTTACTATAGGATGACTTCATTCTCTTCTCCTGAGCTTGTCTATTACTGAAACCATCAATACACGGGATTAGAACCAGCAATGAGATAAATCAATTGCATATTGAAAGTCCGTACAAGATCTGGATCAATTACCGTCACCGTCACTGCAGCCCTTTCCGAATGGGTATCTTCTCTATACTGCTCAGTTTCATGCATCTCTCTTACCATTCCCTGCAAAGTACAACAGAAATTACAAGTAAGTGGAAAGCAAATTAAAATAGTACCAAGTGAATCGAAAACAAATATGCATTATACAGATCTTGTTACACTACCAATTGGACTTTGTTGTACCATCACATGCCTAGGCCGCACAATACCATCTCTTTCAGTACTATGTAAAGATTCAACTCCCTGCCTTGCTTCCTTCCTCTCATCCTTACTGCCCTGTCTTTAAAGTCACTAACCACAGATGCCTCCCAATCTTCTTTCAGATTTATTTTGCTCTTGGTTTTTCTTTCAGCAACAGTATCACCTTAGCTAGAATTGACCTACACATGATCAATCAAATAGAAATCATGACTCACAACTTCACAACATTCTAGCCCAGAACTTCAGAAAATTTTAGTCATTAAGAATTTCAGAACTTCAAAAAATACATTTAGATACAAGTCATGATAAAAATTAAACACATAACGATACAAAATAAATGCAAACCAATCCTCAGATTAATCGAAAATCCCCTCCAAAAAAAAATCATGAGCAAACCTAATACACATCTGAAATAAACAATATTGACGAAGAAATATAAGATCATACTGGTAATTAATACCATAGGTCTAAAATCAAAAACACCGTGATTTGATTGATACATATAAATAAAAATGGAAGAGAAGTAACGGCATGAAATTATACCTCAGAGAATGAATCGAAACTGAAAAGAAGCCGAAGAAGGATTCTCTTTTCTCCTCCGGTTTGACTCTAATTTCTCAGATCTTAGTTATTGATAAAATAAAATGGATTTTAATTCTAGGGTTTAGGGGTTTTGTTGATTCTGAGTAGAAAAACTAAACAGTAATAAACTTCAGTAACATTCGAGTTTATGATCTAGCAATCTGATTGTGATGATAAAAAGCGAGGTTAGGTTTTCGATCGGTAATTGTTAAGAAAAGGGGTTCTTGGGTCTGTGAAGGAGAAAAAAGTGTAGGAAAGGAACGAAAGGAGAGAGAAAAACATAAAGGAATGAGAGATAAAGTAGATACTGTAGTAGATAAAGTTGATAGGGACGAGAGCTGGAAAGTAAACTCCCACCATGGAATCAACTAAATAGAAGTGCAGTTGTCTAAGTCAACAAAATTCCTACCACTACGACTTCTTGACTTTAGTCAACAACATCCGATAGTGTCGTTGTGGAAGTCAACCAAAGTCATATCACAACGACATCTTGACTTTAGTCAACGATACTTCCCGAATGCAGTAAGTTCGCGATATGTAGGTTTGTCGTTTCATTATGTCTCAGATAGGCCATTCTCCACTAGATAATGTTAACACAACATATGGAAAGTGTACAATGTGACCCAACATTGTGCACGGCAATTCTCTAATCAAGAGTTTGTTATTTTTGGTACTCTTTATATATTAGGAAATTGTGTTTTAGTTAGGAAAGTCAATTGCTTGAACTTCAAGACAATTATGTGTATATATGTATCGAATCTCTTTGTATAAAAACCAAGTTGAAATCAATAAAACTATTCTGTTTAAACTTCGTCTTCTTGTCTCTCTTCTCTTCGGTCAAACCTAAGTAGTTAACCCTTGAAACTTAGGAGTTCTAGCTTGGTATCAGAGCTGTCCAGTCCAGCGAGGAGACAGTGACGAAACTCATTATCAGTAATGGTGGTGTCCGCCAACATTAAATATTGTCCCTCCGACAGCACCGGTTCCCATATGTAGCCGCTAATACCTAATCATCGCGTAAATCACACCCATGTGCATCTAACGTAGTACACCCCAACTCTGATGGAACCTACTCTCATGTACAGCCGACAGTAACTGCACATGCTGACGTTGGTCAGTCTTCTCATTTACAGCGGCTAGAATCTGCACAGCCGACAGCACCTGCACCTCCACAGCCACCTTCTGCAATGCATGGTCCCGAACCCACTACAACATCTACTTCATCCAAAATCACACACCTACCAGAGTTTGTCACGCATCCAATGGTGACAAGGGCTAAGGATGGCATTTTTAAGCCTAATTCAAAATACGCACTAGTATGTGATTCACTTCTTGAGCCTACTTGCATTTCACAGGCTCATAAAGATCCGCATCGCGACATCTTCCAATGACGAGATCAATGCATTGATTCAAAATGGTACATGGTCACTAGTACCGTATGATCCTCTATGAATATTATTGTGTAAATGGGTATTTCGATCAAACGAAATACTCGATGGTTCAATTGCACGTCGTAAATATCGCTTGGTTGCAAAAGGCTACAATCAACAAGAGGGTATTGATTACTCAAACGCTTAGTCCGTTGTTAAACCTTGTACTATACGTATTATTCTTACATTGGCTTTATCTTCCAACTGGCCTATTCATCAACTTGATGTGCATAATTCTTTCTTACATGGTGAACTTCAAGAAGATGTGTATATGAAGCAACCAACGGCTATGTGGATTATCGTTTTCCTACACATGTTTACAAATTACACCGTTCTCTCTATGGCCTTAAAAAAGCTCCGCGTGCGTGGTACCACAGACTTAGTACCTTTTTGATACAAATTGGCTTTGTTACTTCAAAATCTGACTCGTCTTTGTTCATCTACAATGGTGCTTACGGTACTATTTATTTGTTGGTGTACGTAGATGATATTATAGTTACTGGCTCCATGATTACGGTATCTCTTCTATTCTTACCCGCTTACAACAAGAATTTGCAATTAAAGATCTTGGTTCCTTGTCTTATTTTCTTGGCATTGAGGCGATTCTGTATTCTTCCTGGATTATTTCTTTCTCAACAACGTTATGCTCATGATCTTCTTATTCGAGCAAAAATGGATGGTGTCAAACCAATTCATACTCCACTTAGTACTTCTAGAGATATTTTTCTGATTGTAGCACTTTATTGATGGATGCTACTGAATACCATGAATTGTTGATGATTTGCAATATTTAATATTTACTCATCCAGATCTTGCATATGCTGTCAATAAATTTTGTCACTTTATCATGCCCTACCGAAGTTTCACAGAGTTTAGCTAGCGCATACTTCGTTATCTCAAGAATAATCGCTACTTTTGGTATACTACTTCAGCCATCGCCTTCTCTATGGCTATCCTTTAGTGCATGCAATCGACTTTGATTGGGCTGGTTCTCTTGATGATCGCCGTTCTACTAGTGGGTATTATGTCTAATTAGGTGGAAATATTATCTCTTGGAGTGCTCAAAACGAAAACAAGATTCTCGTTCTAGTACTAAAGAAGAATATCGGGACTTGCCATTGCAATCATGGAAATTATGTGGATTCAGTCCTCATTTGAACTTCGCATATCTACTCATTCTCCTCGTATTTTATGGTGTGACAATCTTGGTGCAACTTATCTCACTATTAATCCTATATTTCATGCACGGACAAAGCACATTGAAATTGATTATCACTTTGTTCGTGATCAAGTTGCTTCTAAACTTCTTGATGTTCGCTTTATATCATCTAAAGATCAGATTGTGGACATATTCACAAAACCTCTTTCTAGAGATAGGTTTTCTTTTTTACAGTTCTAGCTTACTGTTCAGGATAACCCGTTACGCTATGGAGGGTGTTAACACAATATCTGGAAAGTGTACAATGTGACCGACATTGTACACGTCAATTCTCTATTCAAGACTTTGTTATTTTTGGTACTCTTTATATATTAGGAAATTGTGTTTTAGTTAGAAAGCCAATTGCTTGAACTTCAAGACAATTATGTGTATATATGTATCGAGTCTCTTTGTATCAAAACCAAGTTGAAATCAATAAAACTATTCTGTTTAAACTTCGCCTTCTTGTCTCTCTTCTCTTTATTCAAAACCTAAGTAGTTAACCCTTGAAACTTAGGAGTTCTAGCTTGGTATCGAGCTATCCAATCCGCGAGAGAGACAAGTGACGAAACTCCTATCGATGAACGGTGGTGTTCGTATGACATAAAATATTTTCCTCCGACAGTACCTTCTCCCATCTGCAGCCGCCAACACCTAATATCGCTGTAAATCACACCCCAGGCAACTGATGTAAGTACACCCCAACTCGATGGAACCTGCTCTCATGTACAGACACAGATCATGCACATACTGACGTTGGTCGTCTTCTCATTTACATCTTCCAGTAAATTGAACAATTGACAACACCCGCACCTCCACAAACGCTTTCTGCAATGCATGGTCCCGCACCCACTACAACATCTACTTCATCCAAAATCACACACCTACGAGTCGCCACGCATCCAATGGTGACAAGGGCTAAGGATGGCATTTTTAAGCCTAATTCAAAATATGCACCGGTATGTGATTCACTTCTTGAGACTACTTGCATTTCACATGCTCATAAAGATCCAGATCGACGTACATCTTCCAATGACGAGATCAATGTATTGATTCGAAATGGTACATGGTCACTAGTACCATATGATCCTTCTATGAATATTATTGGGTGTAAATGGGTATTTCAGTATCAAACGAAATCCGATGGTTCAATTGCACGTCAGTAAATCTCGCTTAGTTGCAAAAGGCTACAATCAAAAAGAGGGATTGATTACTCGAAATGTTTAGTCCGGTTGTTAAACCTTGTACTATACGTATTATTCTTACATTGGCTTTATCTTCCAACTGGCATATTCATCAACTTGATGTGCGAATGCTTTCTTACGTGGTGAACTTCAAGAAGATGTGTATATGAAGCGTATAACCGGCTATGTGGTTTATCGTTTTCCTACACATGTTTACAAATTACACCGCTCTCTCTATGGCCTCAAATAAGGTCCGCGTAGCGTGGTACCACAAAATTAGTACCTTTTTGATACAAATTGGCTTTGTCACTTCAAAATCGACTCGTCTTTGTTCATCTACAATGGTGCTTACGGTACTATTTATTTGTTGGTGTACGTAGATAATATTATAGTCAACTGATCCAAGATTACAAGTATCTCTTCTATTCTTACCCGTTTATAACAAGAATTGCAATTAAAGATCTTGTTCCTTGTAATAGTTTTCTGGCATTGAGGTGATTCGACTTTCTCTCGATTATTTCTTTTCTCAACAACGCGGCGCTCATGATCTTCTTATTCGAAAGCAAAATGATGAAATAAACCAATTCATACTCCACTTAGTACTCGAGATATTTCTTCTGATCGTAGCACTTTATCGACGCGATGCTACTGGTCACCGCAAAGATTGTTGGTGCTTTGCAATATTTAATATCTACTAGCATGATCTTGCATATGCCGCCAGTAAAGTTTGTCAGTTTATGCATGCCCTACCGATTTTCACCGAGTTTAGTTAATCGCATACTTCGTTATCTCAAGAATACTGATACTTTTGGTATACTACTTCGCCATCACCTTCTCTACAGATATCCTTTAGTGCATACACTCGACTCGATTGGGCTAGTTCTCTTGATGATCGCCGCTCCACTGAAGGGGTATTGTGTCTATTTAGGTGGAAATATTATCTCTCGAGTGCTCTCACAATTGTAAAAGAAGAGATTCGGCCTCAAATATATAAGAAGATTTCGGATCTTAAGTTGTAAATGAACTTTAAATTAAGGTGATTCAACTTCTCATTTTTAATTGATATCATCATTTTCTATTTTAAAGACAATCTGGGAAAATGATTCACCTAAGGATCTGATTTCACAAGACTGACAAAGCACATCGAATTGACATCGCCGACCAGGATTTGCCGCTTTAAAACTTCTTGATGTCTGCTTTATATCATCTAAAGATCAGATTGGACATATTCACAAAACCTCTTTTCTAGAGATAGGTTTTCTTTTTTGATGATTCGAGGATAACCCGTTAAACTTACAGAGGGTGTTAACACAACATCACGAAAGTGTGTACAATGTGACCCAACATTGTACATGCAATTTCTCTATTCAAGAGTTTGTTATTTTTGGTACTCTTTATATATTAAAGAAATTATGTTGGAGTTAAAGAAAGCCAATTGCTTGAACTTCAAGACAATTATGTGTATATATGCATCGAAGCTTCTTTTGTATCAAAACCAAGTTGAAATCAATAAAACTATTATGTTTAAACTTCGTCTTCTTGTCTCTCTTCTCTTAAGTCAAAACCTAAGTAGTTAACCCGAAACTTAGGAGTTCTAGCTTGGTATCGAGCTATCCAGGTCCAGAGGAGACAAAGACGAAACTCATTATCGAATGGTGGTGTCGGTAGGACATAAAATATTGTCCCCTCCGACAAAGATTTGCTCATGTCATCCGCGATACCTGTCGTCGTAAATCACACCCCATGCTTTCGCGATGAATACACCCTGCAACTGATGGAACCTGCTCTCATGAACATCCGCGCATCGCATGATACGTTGGTCGAGTGTTCTAATCTGTGCGGCGAGACCGCACGGCTTCGAAAATTGAATGGCCGACATCAACTTCACCTCCACAAATGCAACCTTCTACAAGCACGCATGGTCCCGTACCACTACAACATCTACTTCATCAAAATCACACACCTACCAGGAAGACTTCACGCATCCCAATGGTGACAAGGGCCAAGGGATGGCATTTTTAAGCCTAATTCAAACAAGCACCGGTATGTGATTCACTTCTTGAGCCTACGCATTTCCACGAGGCTCATAAAGATCCAGATCGGTATACATCTTCCAAATGACGAGATCAATGCGGTGATTCTAAATGGTACATGGTCACTAGTACCGTATGATCCTTCTATGAATATTATCGGTGTAAATGGGTATTTCATATCAAAAAGACTAAATCTACGATGGTTCAATTGCACATAATAAATATACTTGGTTGCAAAAGGCTACAATCAACAAGTAGGGATTGATTACTCGAACATTTAGTCCCATTGTTAAACCTTGTATTATACATATTATTCTTACATTGGCTTTATCTTCCAATTAGCCTATTCATCAACTTGATGTGCGAATGTTTCTTACATGGTGAACTTCAAGAAGAGGTGTATATGAAACAACCACCGGCTATGTGGATTCTCGCTTTTCCTACACATGTTTGCAAATTACACCTTTCTCTCTATGGCCTCAAACAAGGTCCGCGTGCGTGGTACCACAGACTTAGTACCTTTTTGATATAAATTGGATTTGTCACTTCAAAATGTGACTCGTCTTTGTTCATCTACAATAGTGCTTACGATACTATTTATTTGTTGGTGTACGTAGATGATATTATAGTTACTGGATCCAGTACTGCAGGTATCTCTTCTATTCTTACCTGTTTACAACAAGAATTTGCAATTAAAGATCTTGGTTCCTTGTCTTATTTTCTTGGCATTAGGGCGATTCGTACTTCTTCTCGGATTATTTATTTCTCAACAACGTTATGCTCATGATCTTCTTATTCGAGCAAAAATGGATGGTGTCAAAACAATTCATACTCCACTTAGTACTTATGGAGATATTTCATCTGATCGTAGCACTTTATTGATGGATACTATCGAATCATTGCAGATTGTTGGTGCTTTGCAATATTTAACATTCACTCGTCCAGATCTTGCATATGCTGTCAATAAAGTTTGTCTGTTTATGCATGACCCTACCGAGTTTCACTAGAGTTTAGTTAAGCGCATACTTCGTTATCTCAAGAATACTGATACTTTTGGTATACTACTTCGGCCATCGCCTTCTCTATAACTATCCTTTAGTGCATACACTGACTCTAATTGGGATGGTTCTCTTGATGATCGCCGTTATACTAGTGGGTATTGTGTCTATTTAGGTGGCAATATTATCTCTTGGAGTGCTCGCATAGTAAAAACGAGATCTTGTTCTAGTACTAAAGCGAATATCGGGACTTGCCATTGAAACTGCGAAATTATGTGGATTCAGTCCTCATTTTGGAACTTAGCATATCTACTCATTCTCCTCCTATTTTATGGTGTGACAATCTTGGTGCAACTTATCCTCTATTAATCCTATATTTCATGCACGGACAAAGCACATTGAAATTGATTATCACTTTGTTCGTGATCAAGTTGCTTCTAAACTTCTTGATATTCGCTTTATATCATCTAAAGATCAGATTACGGACATATTCACAAAACCACTTTCTAGAGATAGGTTTTCTCTTTTACAGTTCAAGCTTACGGTTCAAGATAACCCGTTACGCTTACGGGAGGGTGTTAACACAACATATGGAAAGTGTACAATGTGACCCAACATTTTACACGGAAATTCTCTCTTCAAGAGTTTTTTATTTTCGTATTTTAATATATTAGGAAATTGTGTTTTAGTTAGGAAAGTCAATTGCTTGAACTTCAATACAATTATGTGCATATATGTATCGAGTCTCTTTGTATCAAAACCAAGTTGAAATCAATAAAACTATTCTGTTTAAGCTTTGTCTTCTTGTCTCTCTCTTCATTCAAAACCAAAGTAGTTAACCCTTGAAACTTAGGAGTTCTAGCTTGGTATCAGAGCTATCCAGCCCAGCGAGAAGACAGTGACGAAACTCCTTATCAGTAACGGTGGTGTTCAGCCGACATAAAATATTGTCCCCTCCGACAGCACCTGCTCCCATCTGCATCCGCCAACACCTAATACTACCAGAAATCACACCCATGTGCAGATGACAGAAGTACAACCCAACTCCGATGGAACCTGCTCTCATGTACAACCGATAGTAATAAACACATGTTGACATTGGTCGATCTTCTCATTTACACCGCTTGAATATGCACAGTTTCGAGTAAATTAAACTGACAAGATACTGCACCTCCATATCCGCTTCCAATGCAATGGTCCTGCACCCATTACAACATCTACTTCATCCAAAATCACAAACCTACCAGAGTTTACCACGCATCCAATGGTGACAAGGGCTAAGGATGGTATTTTTAAGCCTAATTCAAAATACGATCGGTATGTGATTCACTTCTGAGCCTAATTGCATTTCACGGCTCATAAAGATCCGTGATCAGGACATCTTTCGATGATGATATCAATGCATTGATTCAAAATGGTACATGGTCACTAGTACCGTATGAACCTTCTATGAATATTATTGGGTGTAAATGGGTATTTTGTATCAAACGAAATCCTGATGAGTCAATTGCACGTCGTAAATCTCGCTTGGTTGCAAAAGGATACAATCAACAAGAGGGATTGATTACTCTAAACGTTTAGTCCGGTTGTTAAACCTTGTACTATACGTATTATTCTTACATTGGCTTTATCTTCCAATTGGCCTATTCATCAACTTGATGTGCAGAATGCTTTCTTACATGGTGAACTTCAAGAAGAGATGTAAATAAAGCAACCACCGGCTATGTGGATTCTCGCTTTCCTACACATGTTTGCAAATTACAATCGCTCTTCTGTGGCCTCAAACAAGCTTCGTGCGTGGTATCACATGACTTAGTACCTTTTTGATACTAATTGGCTTTGTCACTTCAAAATGTGACTCGCCTTTGTTCATCTACAATGGTGT
>JAJJWX010003836.1:600000-1055237 GCA_023529315.1 Papaver bracteatum | reverse complement strand
TATCGCTACAACAATACGTCTGCGAAATTAACGACACTTTTGCGAGTATAATCACGAGTTCTTCAACAACGCTTTATGGGTGTCGCAGAATAAGTTTAAAGAATGACCTAATGACTGATGATTGAAGAAACATGGGAAAAGCATGTTTTTATTGCGATGGTTATAAAGTTGGACATAATAAACATTACAACTATCGCGATAAGATCGCAGAGTAAATCCTAAATAAAAGGGAAACTTAACTGTCATCCACTATGTAATCTCCTATATAAAGGGTTCCAATATATTTAGAGAGGGATGATGTATTTTTGAGAGTTGAGAAAGTCTTGAGGAGAGAGAAACTTGGAGAGAATAGTTGTAATTTGGATTTCTGTAAACATTTTTGAGATTTAAATGATAAGTGTTGTTTTTAATCTCCAATTATGAGTTAAATATTGTAGAATCTTAACAAGGGTGTAGTGTGGGATTTCATGTAATTACAAACGTCATACAAGAAATTCTTAAATTTTCTAGCATTTCTGGAACCTCCGTAAATTCTTGGCCCGGAGACTCGATTTGAGCCTTCTACATGCATGTTTGCCCCTACAAACATGCCGTTACTGATTAACCCGCGAATGCTTGCCACTTCCTAGGACATTTGTTTCGCATGGCTTATTAGTATGGTCTTTATGTCACTGAATTGCACCTTCAATTCAGTCGCTTCAGCATTGGTTTCACGATTCAACAAGGTTGCATCAGACACCTTGTCCTCGACTGCACCCACCCTTTCATCAAATTCTTTAAACCAATCTGATGTTCTTCCTTCAAGTAGGTCTAGCCTGCCCTTATCTTCATAAACAAGAGGGATATCAATGCCATCTACACTGAAATCAATGCTTATATCACCAAAATCACCATATTCCTCAAGCTGATCAAACGTACCCGGTAGTTCTTTGTCAATCATCATGCCATTAGAACTCATTTCTAATGCAATACTCTGAAAATAATGCGCCACTTACTTGCTCACAGGAAAATAGCTTTAGAGGGAAAAAATTACTAGTGTATTATCCAACAAATACACTCGAACTGTGTACCAAACGCAGCTCTGATACCCAAAACTGTCACACCTTCAAACTTCCTAGAAATTTTCTGCGAAAGAGTAACCCGGCAGCACAATGGTTTTGTGAATAAAGCTTCACCCACTTGCACTTTAGCCTTATAAGTTTGCACCTATGTAAACAGCCAACACAACATGTCAATCAGCGGAAGTCTTTACATCCTTCCTTCACTTCTCTAAACTCATCAAATGCACCCCATAATACATTCAATTCTTTTCCATACTTTACCAACAACAATAATCCAACCAAGAACACTTAGAACATGACACAATCAACTATTTTTATTGCATCAAAGGGAAGAAATACAAAACTTACCCACTTGGGGACTTATACAGACTTGTCCACCCCTGAATCAAGTCTTAGTCTTACAAAAACTCTCATATTCACTCACATATGCAACCTTCACTCTCACATATGTTAGCTTACTCTCACACGGGCTAGGCTGTCGAATTTCTCATGCCTTAGGACTATTTATACAACAGATTTGCTTGGCCAAACCGTGCATAACCGTTACACACACATGGGATATCCATCTGTCCCATGAAGCAGTTCTGTAACCGCCAATAATTGTGCCAACTGACCAGTTCTCTTCTAACTCGCGCCAATCATCCAACACCCGTTCTCTAGCAGTTAGAACTATTTCTCCCATGTTTATAAACTCCTTTATAACCACTTCACTTTATCACGCATCATTGGCATGCTTATGAAGCTCGTAACCAACTTGTAACCCTCACTTGAGCCGTATTGTGCCACTTGTTCTGGCATACTGGATTCTGCCACGCTCCAACGTCCAGCCATCTTGGACCTGCATTTTTATCATTCTAAACTCATGCACAGACATTTCTCAAGCATCAAACATCGATGCCATCTCCTTAAGCTCATTCTAGTTACTCATGCGTCATATATGCTTCACTACGCCAATTAGCTTGACAACAACAATGCAACTCTTGCATTAACAACTTTTTTACATTGTTAAAGCTTTGTCCAGCCTTGAAATAATGTCATAGACTAAGTCTTAGTCTATTTCACTCTTCTTGCATCATCCTTGAGTTTGGGCCAACTCAATTCCACGGATATGCATTAATGCCAACATCGCATGTTGCATCTGTCACTTTGGCCTCGTATTGCCTTCTCCTCAATGAAGCCTTATTGTGTCTGCCAATAAACTTCATTCTTTAGCCAAATATGTTTACAATGTAATGCTGCACTTGCACTAAATTGGCCCTGTGGATTTATGCCATCCTCAGCACTTAACAGCCTATACAGTAATACTCCTATTATGGCTTGCATTGCGCTATTATGGCTTTGCAATTGCGCCATTATGGCTTCATACTGACTTGGAGATAGGTGTATAAAACACCTTGTTATTTATATATTGTTTATGCTTTATGTGCTAGTTTTCTTGTAAATTATGTATCTTATTCTTTGTTTTTGAGTATTTAGGTACTTTAGAGTCAATTGGAACAAAAGAATAGGAAACATGGCAAAAGCGTTGGAGGTGGATTGTAGCTCATTATTTTCTTTTATTTTTTCATCTCTTTCTGAAAAGTATGTCATCTTTAGTGATGCGAATTATGTCTGAAAAACATGGCGGCTTTAATGATGATTAAGTCATTGAAGAGAAGAAGTGGACTTGAGATGCAAGAGGGGGCTGCAGCTGGTAGAAGAGCATTCATTTGGAGCATAAAAGGGCAAAGCTGGCATTTCACGAAGAATACTCTCTGGAGCCTGGTCATGGTTAAGGGTCGACCAATTGAACAAGGAGCACTAAAGACTGCTGATGTTAAGGGGTGGCTAGCTATTATAGGGTACCAATTGGAGTGTCCCTTAGCCTATGTACTGGGGTGTACGCATCCACCCAATCATTTCTTACCCTAAAATCAAGAGATTTCTCTCATTCCTACACAAGACACAGAAAGAGGCACAGCCATAGAGACCTAAATCGAGAAATCATTTTCTCATTCATTCATTTCCATCAGTACCTGAAATTGAGAAAGCAGCGCAGCTGTTACCCTAACTTGTTCTGTCCGAGAAATCGAGATATGGAAGATCCGTAGAGAGTATAATAAGGCAGTGAAGAACAAAAGAATAAATTAGGTTTTGTTGTTGTGAATCGAGAGATGTATCTGTTGAATTAAGAAGATGGGTCTAATCAATTGTGTTGTTTAACAACACAGAGAACTTGAGATGCTAGTAATGTTGCTATTGATGGTGATTACTATGAGAAGAGGAATACAGAGAAGATGGTGAAACGAAGGTTCGATTCAAGAGGGGATTTGGCTGAGAAGAACATGGAGGTATTGATTGAGTTTTGTGTCTGTGTTAGAATGAATTTGACATAATTGGAGAAGATGGTTACTTTGGTGGAGGATCTAATGTCCGTGGTACAGCAAAATCAACAACTAGCGATCTTAAATCAGCAGAAAACGGATAATGCAATTAAGGAGTTGCAATCACAAGTTGGTCTACCGCAACAACAATAATTCCAGCAACATCAACAACCACCTGAAAATCAAGGGTCCAATATGGAAGAGTTGCTGAAATCTTTTATGCAAAGAACGGAGGGTGTGGTCCAGGACTTGCAAACACAAGTAGGTTCAATGGCCATGGAGATTAATCAGTTGCATGAACAAAATGGTGAGAAACTCCCTTCCCAACCTCTTAAATCAAGTGAGGGTGTCAATTCTATTAAGTTGGGAAGTGGTACACAATTTTTGCAACCCGAAGTTACAAATTCGGGTGAAGAAGAAGCGCCAAAGGAGCCAATTTTGGAGGAAAAGAACGCAGATATTCCCCAAACTCCCGAGGTTACTAAATCAAACTCTAAACCTCTTGTTTCTACTTATGTTACTCCTCTACCTTTTCCTGGCATGTTCGCTAAAGCTAATGATAAGGTGGAACAAGATAGGGATATTTGGGATGTTTTTAAGAAGGTCCAAGTGAATATTCCACTCATTTAAGTAATTAGGAAATATCCTCGCTATGCAAAGTGTGTAAAGGAATTGTGCACTAACAAGCACAAGCTAACCGGTAATGAGGTAATGAGTGTGGGGGAAAACGCTTCGGCATATCTTACAAAGAAACTCCCACCTAAATTGAAAGATCCCGGTAGTTTCACTATTCCATGCACTATTGGTAAAACAAGGTTTGCGAAATCTATGTTAGATTTAGGAGCGTCTATTAATGTTATGCCTACTTCGATTTATGATGCTTTAAATCTTGGTCCTCTCAAGAAAACCGGCATAGTTATTCAACTTGCCGATAGATCTAATGTTTACCCTAAAGGGATTGTTGAGGATGTTTTGGTGCAGGTAAAAGGACTAATATTTCTAGTGGATTTCTACGTTTTAGACATGAGTGTTGTGAATTCATCCTCGTCTACACCTTTACTGTTGGGTAGACCATTTATGAGTACCGCTAGAACGAAGATTGATGTCCACAATGCACCTTGACTATGGAGTTCGATGAAGAAGTCATACACTTCAACATCTTTGAGGCGAGGAAACATCCAAGTACCATTCAATCATATTTCCATAATGTGTTGGAAGCCGGCTAAGGCATAACAAGCAAGGAGTAAGTCGGGATGACGAATTTAAACCAAGCGCTAAGTGGGAGGCAACCCACCGGTTTTGTATCTTTACCCTTATCTTTTTATTCTTTATGCATTTTATCTTTATTTTCTTTGTTTTTTCATATCATTTGCGGAATTTCCCACCTTGAACTTTCTTTGGACGATTCAATTTTACATTGAGGACAATGTAAAGTTTAAGTGTGGGGGAGCATTTATATGTTTGTATAGTTTGTTTTATGTTTTATGCCTTTAGTAAACACCAAGAAAAAAAAATCAGAAAAATAGAAAAAACAAGAAAAAATTTGTGCTTTTTGAACTCAAAAATCTAAAACTTGTGCCTTTAGGATGACACCATAAGTGGATGGAACCATTTTGAATGCAGGAGTTGAGGAACCAATTAACTAAAAGGGACGAACATATCTCAGAAATCACAATTAACATGATAGTTGTTACCATATCTCGGAATATCACCATATCACATTCTATTTTTATTTTTCCATATTTATCTATTGTTCTCTAAATGCTTTGGTGGGTCACTAAACATCGACGTGTTATTACTGCTAGGATGAAATAGAGTGATTGAGTTACTAGAAAAAGAAAAAGAAAAAAAAGAAAAAAAAAGAGACCGACCAATTAGACCAAACGGAATAAAAACATACTTGGATAGCAGTATGTGTGAAACGTAGTCCATGTCTCCGTCGCCTAAACAAGCGTGGAATGCAGGATCCAAGGCAACTATCATGTACTTGCTGACAAGAAGCATGCGCTTGGATCCAAAATATCTAATCATGATGTCTAAAAAAAAAACAAAGTGAAAAAATAGAGTATTATATTGGTTGAATAAAGTCACTCCTGGTTCCCTTGTATATGCTAGTGAGTTGATGTAGAATTCAAACCAGTAGCTCCATCCAATATGGCATAGGTTCATCTTGGCAGTGACCTTCAGACATATATGGGAAACATCGATCACTTGTGAACATTCTCCAACATCTATATCTATTTCCATCTTCTTAATCTTTTCATTGTGATTGTGGTTTGTTAGTTTCCGAGTATTGTGGCTTATTCGACTATCTAATTAGAGTTTATTTACTAATATATTGTAGGTACTGAATATCGCAAGATAATAGTTCACGAGTATCATAATAAATAAAGGAGAAAAGAGTTATAAAATGATACGATGATAGAAGTAGCGCGGAGAAATATGAAGTTTTGCGAGGATGAAATAATTTTGCGAGGATGAATTGCGATAATTTGCAATTCATATACAGCTGCATAAGTTTTACTATAAATAGGAGTTCAAATGTAAAATTCGAGAGGTTCTTTTAATGAGTGTAAGAAATTATCTTAGGAAAGAGAATAGAAAAAGTTGTAACTATTCTAGTTCCATTTTGATAATTCTATGTAATCAACTAAGAGAATTAATAAGAAAGTTATCATTCACCATCAAGAACTCCTTGAGTTTTTACTAATTCTATTGAGGGTGTAGTTGTAGATTATTCTGCAACTACATAATTGGCGCTAGAAACAGGGACTTGAGAATTGTGGTAGCCTAAATTTGAGGGAATTGTGGAAAATTTGAAGATCAAATGAAGTTAGTAGATGGAGATTTCAAAAAACAAGAATGTAATATGATCACAAAGACAATGATTGATGAATTTCATAGTAATATGAAGGGAAAAATATACAAGCGAGATTGTAGAGGAAGAAAGATCATGGAGGAAGAAAAGATAACAACTTTAGAAGAATGGGAAAAACAGAAAATCACATTTTCAGCAGCAGAAATTCCAAATGAAGACTTGAAGCACAAGAAACTCGTTGAGGAATTATCTGTAGTATAGAATACCTCGCAAATACATCTATACTACAGAAACCAGAGAGAGACGAAGAATTATTGGTATACCTCGCAACAACTCCATATGCTCTAAGTGCAGTTCTGTTGCGAGCAGACGCAGGAGTAGAAAGGCCCATTTACTACATTAGTAAAACCTTTAATGCAGCAGAGAAGAATTATTCTAAAATGGAGAAGTTAATCTTATCCCTGGTTTATGCATCATTCAAGTTACGAATATACTTTCAAGCACATGTGATAAAAGTGGTAACCAAAGTCCCAATTGAATCAATTATGAAGAACACAAAAAGGTTAGGAAGAATAGAAAGGTGGAATGCACAAGTAAACCATTACAAGATAAAATACGAAGTATTGTCATCGCAAAAATCACAAGTCGTCGCAGATTTTTTGGCAGAATTTCCTTTGGAAGAAGATGAAGCAGTAGAGGAAATGATGGATGTTGAAGAAGAATTTGGAAATCCAAAAGACTTGTTAACAGAACCAGATAGATGGGAAATTCTAGTGGACGGATCATCCAATAGTGAGGGAAATGGAATTGGAGTCGTGTTGATTTCACCAGAAGGATAAAGAACAACATTCTCATTCAGACTAGAATTTGCATCCACGAACAATGAAACAGAGTACGAAGCTGTAGTGCATGCATTAAAGATCGCAATAGAAAAGAAGTTTGAAAGTATAAGGATAACAAGTGATTCGCAGTTAGTGATTTTTCAAATTAAAGGGGAATATACCACAAATGAATCTTCTTTGAAGAAATACAAGAAACTCGTTGAGGAATTATCTGCGAAGATACCAAAATTAAAATGGAGACATATATCTAGAAAATATAACCGTCTCGCAGATGCTTTTGCATTTATTCCAAGCATGATGACAAATCCAAATACAAGAAATATCCAAATACAGACAATTCAACACCCATCAGTGGACAAAGAGAAAGAAATTGAGGAAGCTGTTGCGATGGAAGTAGAAAGAGAGTTATCAAACAACATCGCAGATTGGAGAAAAGAAATTCATGCATATCTCGCAACAGAGAAATATCCAGAACGTACTAGAAACACATAAATTAAAGAGTCGTGCAACAAACTATGAGTTGCGAGAAGGAATTTTATATAGAAAATCTTTCAATGGACCACCTCTCAGGTGCTTAACTCGCGAAGAAGGAGAAAAAATATTGAAGATGTTACATGGAGGAGAATCTGGCAATCATAGTGGGGGAAGATCTCTAGCATATAGAGCAAAGATACAAGGATATTACTGGCCTTATATGCATACAGACGCAAAAAATTTCGTATTTAATATGCAAGGAATGTCAACGACATGGTAAAAGAATTCATGCACCAGGGGCCACATTAACTTCTTCAACAAGTGCTGGCCTTTTGGTAAATGGGGGTTGGATATTGTTGGACCATTTATACCTGGATCTGGACAAAGGCGATACTTGATAGTTGCAATAGATTATTTCACGAAGATCGCAGAAGTAAAAGCAGTACAGCATATTCGTGATAAAGATGTTTTTACATTCATATTTGAGAACCTCATTTGCAGGTACGGGGTTCCATCACAGCTAGTATCTGATAATGGAAAACAATTTGAGGGGCAGAACATAGAGATGTTACTCAGTGATTTTAGGATAAAATGTGGGAAGTCAACCCCGTTATATCCACAAGCTAATGGACAGGCAGAAGCAACAAATAAAACAATCGCAGATACAATCAAAAAGAAATTAGAAGGACATCTCAAAGGATGGTGCGAGCAAGTACCTAGCGCAGTTTGGGCATACAATACAACTAGAAGAGAAGCAACTAGAATGTCTCCTTATTGTCTAACATATGGAGTAGAAGCAGTATTACCCACAGAGGTTGTAATTCCGACAACAAAGAAAGAAGCTTGGGAAATAAATTTAAGTGCGGGAGTAATATTAAGTGAATTGGATGATTTGGAAGAAAAAAGAGAAAAGGTGTTGCACCATATGAAGATTTATCAGGAACGATTATCTCGAGAATACAATAAGAGAGTCATTGAACGTGAATATAAACCAGGTGATTTGGTCATGCGAGAAACACCTCGATATCAAAAAGAAAATGGAGGAAAATTAGCACCAAAATTGGATGGACCATATGTTATTAAAGAAGTTGTAGGAAGCGGAGCTTATCGGCTGATGGATCCAGAAGGGAGAGACATGGGTTTGAGGCTTGGTAGACCTTGGAACAGACTATATTTGAAAACGTATTATCCATAAAACTCATGAAATTTTTTACGAATATTGTTTGCTCGCAGGAAATTGGGAAAAGTTACGAGTTTCAAAATTTATATTGCGATTAAACTTTCATTAATTTGCGAATAAAAGACCGCAATCTGTGATCAGCCTCCAAAAAAGAAAGAGAGCCGCAGAAAATTTTATACAGGCAAACCTTTGTGGCGTACACCCTAGTTCGCGAAGCTATATTTCGTAAGAGGAAAAGTCCTAAAGTACGTCATTTAAGGGGGTACCTATAAACGTGGCTAAGGGTAACCGGAACACCACTAAGGGCCCTTATTACATGGTAAAATTTTAGGGGTACAACCCAATAATGGGGTACCTATCCGGGTTAGACACCTTGGATTCTCACCTAATCTAGCGGCATTACGCAATATAAAATGCGGTGTAAGAGGATTTAGGTTGGGCGACTAAGGCATACTGTATTTCCCAAGAAGTGTAGAAAATGATCAAGGCGCCGAGGTACACGGTTGAGTCAAGAGTGCCGGGTGAGATTGAACCACATCTGCCATTTTTGACAAGTCTTGGCAAATGATGCACTTGGCCCAAATATACCCCATAGGGTGCAACCTCGTAACTATAAGCCCTATAGGAAAAAAGGATAAGAGGTTGCGATCAAAAGCTGGTTGTTGGAAGAACCGGATGGGAAGAGCTAACCTTGTATGGTCGATGTACGCTTCCTTGAAGGGGAAACCAGGGGGAAGATAAAGGGCAGCACCCTCCATTAGGGAGCTGATACGTGCTATAAGACGCAAATATCACGAGGCTTCTTGTTTGCGAAAACATAAAGGCTTGTCATATTTGTGAAACAAATGAAGTTCTGCGAGCATTTTTTAAAAAAAAAAAAAAAAAAAGAAGGAAAACATACAAAAAGAACTCGCAGAATGAAACAAAGAAGTTAAGATGAGATCAATGGGTTATTACATGAAAGTGTAAAAACGTCCTGCGATTTCATCGCAAGACGATAATGTCACGAGGTTGTATGTTCGAAAGAATGTTCAGGCTTGTCATATTATCGCAAATACAAAAATTTACTACAAAAGAGGTGGCAAAATAAGACCTTTACTTAGGAAGGCATGATAAGACCACATAAATTAATGAAATTCATTACATCAAAATCATTGAAGAAATTATACAAGTATATACATTATGAAGATCTGAAAAGAAGACAGCTTCGTCGATATCATTGAAGAAATTTTACAAGAATATACATCATGAAGTTTTGAAGAGAAGATAGCTCTATCAATATCATTGAAGAATTTTTACAAGAAGTCCTATCAAAGAAGACAACATCATTGAAGAATTTTAACGAATACTTAACAAAAGATGCGATTTTGATAGCAATCAAATACAGATAAGTTCATATTCGTAAAAGTTTACGAGAATTACATACTTCTTATACTTCTCTATATATTGAATATTTCTCCAAAAGTTGAATACTTCTTATAATTCTTCAAGAATATCTCATATTTATTATACTTCTTCAACGGATATTTAATTTGGTGAAGGTTAAGTAATTATTATACTTAGTCATATGTTACGTATTTATTCACAGATTGAATACTTCTTATATCTCTTCATTTGGTGAATTGAGTACTTCTAATACTTCTTATATCTCTTCATTTGGTGGATCGAGTACTTCTAATATTTCTTATATCTCTTCATTTGACGGATTTAGTACTTCTAATACTTCTTCAAAGGTATTGTATATGTAGTATACTTATTAAGGATATTTCATATATTTTATTTCTTATACTTAAAAGGGAGGATTTCTTATTTACAATCGTAACAAGTTGAAACTTCGTAAGATAAATTGAGGCAGATATTCTAATACTTCCAACAATGTTTAATCATTTAAAGAGAAATAATAGGGGGAAAAGGAGATACTAAGATTTATCTGTGAGTTATATATTATTTCTCTTCATATGATCAAATGGGGAAAAATAAGGAAAAAATTTAATTAAAGAAAGGTTAAATTATCTTCGCAAAATATTAGATATAGTTCTTAAGAAAGGTTAAATCATCTTCGCAAAATATCAGATGTACTTCTTAAAAAACATAATTGTTCGCAAAAAGAAAACCAACAGTAACTAAGGTAAGGAATTCAAAAGAAAGGAGGACAGGAGAGTCAATGATAAATTGAAAAAAGAATGTTATCATGCTTCATCAACACTCTGTGATGGATCTTTAATATGAGTAGGGTCATTAGCATCTTTCGACTTTTGCGAGATATCATCCTTTGAAGAATATGCAACAGGAACATCTCCTTGAGGAATAGATTCTTTCTCGTCATCAAGATCTTCATCATCACTCTCATAATAGAAATCACTATCAGGCTCACGAGCAACTTCATCGTCAAATATTTTCAGAGGAGTAATTTTCACAGGAGGGAAGGCTCTTGATAAGAGAATGTTATTCGTAAATACTTGAGATTTCAAATGACTTTCACGAAGTATAGCTTTTTGATGGTTGGTATCTTCGATATCTTTGGAATAAGCAAGATAGTTGAATCTCCGAGTAGCACGGTCACAAGAGTTGATTAAGCGGGTAGAAATCAAAGCATTTTTCTTACGAAGCTCGGAACAGGAGGCTTCTAATCCAGCTTTCGCATTACGAAGGTTGTTCTCAGATTCTGCGAATAAAACAAAATTCAAAGGATAAAATTTGCGAGTATAACGAAATTTAAAGATATACCAGAGGCAGTCAAATTTTAATGACTACCTTCTCTTTGCGAAGTAAGAGATTGAGCTAAAGATAGACAACAGTTCTTCATATGATTCATCGCATTATCAAAACCATCACCAACTAATCCTTTAAGTCGATATTGAAGCTTTTGATCTTTAGAAAGAAGAAAATTTTTATCCTTCGCAAGTTTGGCATTAAGACTTTTTAATGACGAATAATCTTCTTCAAGTTGATTCTTCTTAGTACTCAAGACTATATTCTTATTAATAAGAGAATTCTTCTCAATAACAAAAGAATTTCTTTCAGCATATGAAGACTTCTTTAATTCCTCAAGTTCACCTTTCAACAAAGAAAGAAGATTTTCTTGATCGCAACATTTATTCTGAAGAGTTTTTAATTCTTGCGAAGAAACAATCATTGTATTCAAAAACGAACATTTCTCTTCTGATAAGGTTTTGTTCTCTTCTAATAAGGTTTCTATTCTCAAATTAGCTTTAGTTAAGGAAGAAAAAAGTTGAGATATGTCATCATTCAAAAAATTTCGATCATATATTAGTTGAGTATTCTCTTGAAAAAGAGCGTCAGAGTTGTCAAGAGCACACGAGTAAAGATTAGATAAATGGGAGAATTGGTTTGAGAGGCTTTCATGCTTGGTTCGATATTCTGTTGCATCTGACTCATGGTGAAGTACCAATCTTCTACATTTCTGGATGGATTCTATAAAGGGGAATGGGTTTTAATGGATTTTTCAAGCATATGAAGAATATAAGTAAATAAAAGGGAAAATATGAAGATAGTAATCATACCTTTCAATTCATCATTTCTTTTGCGAAGAATCGCACAGTCGAGAGAATCATTTTGGAGATGATAATTTTCTTTACGGAGATCCTCGCATTCTGCTTGAGAAGATTTCAAAGATTGGCGAAGCAATTCAATCTCTTTTTCCAAGGATTGACGTGAAGAAGAAATGTCTGGATTGACGAAATTATTTAGCACTTCGCAAAACTCATATTGCGAACGAACATTAGTAGACTTCGCAGTATTGGTCAAAACCTCAGATAACATTTGGAAAGTTGAATAAATTCCATCTCGAATTTCCTGAGGAAGAGGGGAATAATTTGAAGGAATAAGAGCAAGCTGCAAATTGTTTGGAGAAATAGCACTCAAAGGATTTGGGGTCAAGATAGGTTTTTCAAGAGAAGTAGTTGAAGAAATATTTTGCGAGGGTTGTTTTTCAAGAGAAGAAGTTGAAGAAATATTTTGCGAGGGTTGATCTTGAAGAAGTGTTGATAAATTGACACTGATGGGAGATTGAAAGTTAGGTAATGGAGTAGAGGCAGGAGTGTGTGAAGAAGCATTTTCACGAGGAGGAGAGGAAAATTCCTTATCAACTTCAGGAAGGAAATCATCAATCGGAATTAATGGTATGGGTTTAGTTAATCGAGATCTCTTACCAGGGTTTGGTTTTTCGCCAACCTGCGAATCAAAATGTAGATTAAAAACTGAGGCAACAATATATTGTTCAGGAAAGAAGGCAAAGTATTTTAACTACCTTTTGATTCTCAGATTTTCTTCTTCGTGGATTAGGGCTTGAATTTTTTAGTTGAGGTTTCATCTGAGGAGTTATTTTGCTGAAATAAACCAAAATCAGATAACAAATTATACAGAAATTAAAGAGGAGAACAAATGAAATGCGTAGAGATAGAAGGAAATTACCTTGGAGAACTCATGAAGATATAATAGAAGAAAAAATTGCAGAGAAACAGTAATGGAGAGTATGAACAGAAGATAAAATTGCAGAAGTAAGAAGAAGAAAAGGAAGAGAATATAAAGGAGTTATATAAGGGAATAACTAGAAAATGACGGTTACAAAAGACGTGTCCAAATTCTAAAAGACTAAGTAACGGTTATGTTCTCACGATCATTTCTTCTTCGTAGAATTGACATGAGAAGAGGCAAGATGTAGGTACTGAATATCGCAAGATAATAGTTCACGAGTATCGTAATAAATAAAGGAGAAAAGAGTTATAAAATGATACGATGATAGAAGTAGGGCGGA
The DNA here is from genome assembly GCA_023529315.1 of Papaver bracteatum. Taxonomy (NCBI): domain Eukaryota; kingdom Viridiplantae; phylum Streptophyta; class Magnoliopsida; order Ranunculales; family Papaveraceae; genus Papaver; species Papaver bracteatum. Next base: position 1,041,722 of record JAJJWX010003836.1, on the reverse strand, counting down.
GAAATATGAAGTTTTGCGAGGATGAATTGCGATACTTCGCAATTCATATACAGCTGCATAAGTTTTACTATAAATAGGAGTTCAAATGTAAAATTCGAGAGGTTCTTTTAATGAGTGTAAGAAATTATCTTAGGAAAGAGAATAGAAAAAGTTGTAACTATTCTAGTTCTATTTTGATAATTCTATGTAATCAACTAAGAGAATTAATAAGAAAGTTATCATTCACCATCAAGAACTCCTTGAGTTTTTACTAATTCTATTAAGGGTGTAGTTGTAGATTATTCTTCAACTACATATATGAATTGAATTTGCACCAGGTACCTCCTCCTGTAGGCATTTTGGATTGGTTCATTGATTTGTCACAAATAGACGGAGTTGGAAATATAGGTTTTGTAGGCAGACCTCTAGTAAACCTTCATGAGACTAAAACTCGTCCACTAGGGACACCTAGGGGTTTAAAGGCTTGTTATTTATGCTTAAAGTGACCGTAGCCTCGACGAGACGGAGTTGTATGTATGTTTTATAATTATTTTGTTTGATTTGCTCGAGGACTAGCAAAGTCTAAGTGTGGGGGAATCTGATAGGTGTCTAAAACACCTTGTTATTTATCTATTGTGTATGCTTTCTCTGCTAGTTTTCTTGTAAATTATGTATCTTATTCTTTGTTTTTGAGTATTTAGGTACTTTGGAGTCAATTGGAACAAAAGAAGAGGAAACATGGCAAAAGCGTTGGAGGAGGATTGTATCTCATTATTTTCTTTTATTTCTTCATCTCTGTCTGAAAAGTATGTCAGCTTTAGTGATGCGAATTATGTCTGAAAATCATGGCATCTTTAATGATGATTAAGACATTGAAGAGAAGAAGTGGACTTGAGATGCAAGAGTCGGATGCAGCTGGTGGAAGAGAATTCATTTGGAGCATAAAGGGGCAAAGATGGCATTTCACGAAGAATACTATCTGGAGCCTGGTCATGGTTAAGGGTCGACCAATTGAACAAGGAGCACTAAAGACTGCTGATGTTAAGGGGTGGCTAGATGTTATAGGGTACCCATTGGAGTGTCCCTTAGCCTATGTACTGGGGTGTACGCATCCACCCAATCATTTATTACCCTAAAATCAAGAGATTTCTCTCATTCCTACACAAGACACAGAAAGAGGCGCAACCATAGAGACCTAAATCGAGAAATCATTTTCTCATTCATTCATTTCCATCAGTCCCTGAAATTGAGAAAGCAACACAGCTGTTACCCTAACTTGTTCTGTCCGAGAAATCGAGAGATGGAAGATCCGTAGAGAGTATAAGAAGGAAGTGAAGAACAAAAGAAGAAATTAGGTTTTGTTGCTGTGAATCGAGAGATGTATCTGTTGAATTAAGAAGATAGGTCTAATCAATTGTGCTGTTGAACAACATAGAGAACTTGAGATGCTAGTAATGTTGTTGTTGATGGTGATTACTGTGAGAAGAGGAATACAGAGAAGATGGTGAAACGAAGGTTCGATTCAAGAGGGGATTTAGCTGAGCAGAACATGGAGGTATTGATTGAGTTTTGGGTCTGTGTTAGAATGAATTTGACAGCGAGAGATTAAGGAGTTCTGTGAGTTTCCTAGCCGTGACAAGAGAAGAGAGTACAATAAACTCAAGTTTTTGCCATTGTTTGAGTTGATGCCGTTAGTTTAAGGATGAATGTTGTCTCGGAGTTTTGAATGAATGGGTGTGTGCAATTGAATTTGTATTGTATAGGGACGGAGATAAATGAGTTTAAGAATCAACAAAGCAAGCTCAAATAAGTATCATCAACAGAATGCAAATGAGGTGTTTGATAAAATTCCTGAATGGAAAGTCCTTCTCAAATTCAAGTTCAGTTGCCTGAACCAGCGTTACTGACAGCTAGATAATAGTTCTGGTGGATATTTGCTGAGGATTAGGACATGGACTTGAAGCCAATATAGAAACAGAGGTTGGGTACAAACTGTTATGGCTTTTGGATCGAGTTATGGCTGAAGTACAGTCCGAGAAATCAGTAAGCTAGGTGTGTTCTTGCCAATGCTTTGTAGCCAAGGGTTAAATTCCTGAGAAGTACGGCTGAGTTCGTGGGTTAAAGAAGGGTTTTAAATCTGCAGCTATTGAGTTGAATGTCAAGGGTGTTGGTTGTGAAACTGTGGTGATTCTGGGCAACTGAGTTGCAGTTCAGGTGCATGGTGCTTCTGGTATTGAGGGTCATGGAATTTGGCCATGACTCAGGTGGTGATGCAGATAATCTCAAGGTGGAGTGAGTTGCATCTGGAGCTGAAGTTGGTATTGCAGTGCAGCGTAGATGTGTTAGGTAGTGGCGCCAGAGATAGGCTGTGAATGAGCTGTAGATGATGGTTGTGCAAACTATTGATGTTGTGGAGCAAGATAGCAGAGCAATGATGCTTCTTCCATGGATTGCAGGTGGTGTTGGTCAATAGATGGTATTGCAGCTGCAATTGAATCTGGCGTATAGTCTGTGCAGTGTAGAATTTCAGGTCAATAGAAAGTTGCAGGAACTACAGCTACAACATAAATGTAAAATTGCAGGGGGTTTGGTGCTGATATGAGGTGCATCTATATTTGGTGGTACAGTGATGTTGTTAATGCGATGTTTGGCTGTAAATAGCAATGTTGATGTTCAAGGGTTTGAAGTGCAAGTTATGGCAGAGCAGGGAATAAATGAAAATGGAAGAGATTTGAGCTACAATGGAGAATGAAGTGAACTGAGTTGCAGTGAAGCACAACCATGGTGCAGCACGGCCATTATGGCTGCACTTACTCAGGACAGTGCAAGATCCAAGACTAGACAGCCGAGTTATCCAGACTCGGTTCTGACTCAGTGTTTGACCCAGTTGACTCAATGATTTCTTCCTTGACCTGGTTGACTAACGATGACCGTTAGGTCAACAGTTAACTTTAACGGCGCCGTGACGGAATATTCCGTCGACGGAGAGGAATCTCATGTTACCGATGGCGACCTTTCTTGCCGGATTCCGGCTAAATTCCGGTCAAAATCCCAGTTTTTCGGCGACCACTTTTGGGACAGATTTTCTACATGGGTTTCTCTTACTCATGGGCCAGGTGAATTTTTAACTAATGGACTTTGAAGACAAAACCTAATTTTGGAAGGAGAAAAAGCTACAAAAAGAAAAGTTCTACTAACTTTTGGAGATAACGTTTTATTCTATTCTTGGAGATTTTGCAGAGAACTACTTATAGGGTTTGCTTTCTTTTATGTTTCATATTATTTCTTTGAATATTATGATGATGAACTCCATGAATATGAATAGCTAAATACAATAATTGGTTATGGGATAAAAGTTGATTTCATCAAGCATGTTATTTGATTCTATGAATTAGTTTTGTCTCAATTTTATCGTTTATGATTCATTGTTTTTATTATCATATGATTTGAATGCTAGTTTGGTTGAGTCCGGAATCAATTGGATTTGTTTTCATCTCTATAGATATATTAGGGTTTTCAATACGTAAAAGTTGTTTATCCCTGATTTCTAGTAGCATCTTGTGGTTAATACTTGTAGTGATACATCTTTTTAATCGCATATGAATCATAACCTTTGTTAAAACGAATTAGTGCTTTTACACGTTTGTTTGCATTGATTAGTCTTATTTCATAGAACTTATTGCTCTTAGGGAGTTAAATCTAATTGTGCTTTTACACTTTAGGTTGCTTTTTAAGTAGATTTCACAATAGCATCTTTTAATGTTGTTTGTGATAAAATCAGGTAATAAACGGGATACTCTTGTGATCAAGATATCCTAGGACTTTTGATAATTGAGAGATTAAATTACCAATTCTAATCATAGATGAAAAATACATGCTTGTGAATGATACTATCCCTTGACCAATATCTTCTCCTTATTGATTATTCCAACTATTTGCTTTGCTTTATTTTATTTTATTTTATTTTATTACGTTGATAAAAACAAAAACACACCCTGGGTTACTTGGTTACTTAAGAATCTGAAAATTGTATAACAACAATCGCCTCTCTCTGGATACGAACTCTTTCTTATCGAATACTATATTTATATCTAGTTGAGTGAGGAAGTGAAATTATTTTTGATGCATACAACACGCATCACTTGGCCTGCAACTCTGTAACGCATCATCATTATGCGTCACTTGTAGTACCATAATACTTGTCCATTGAATGCTAATAATAACGGCTCTTTACATATTTTAGGTCTTGTCTCGTCCCCAATGTCCTGCTAACCCTCCACCATGAAGCTCTCTGGAAATACTCTCCCTTAAGGAGCCAATAGGAATGCATAATCGATTACCACAAAATAGATAACCATCATGAAGAACAAGTAGCATATATACCTGACGTTGTTGGAAATGTACTTAACTGTTGCATTACTGAACCAAAATAGGGGTCAGCAGCATATTGGTCCTTAATCACCTCAAAACCGACTACACGAGCTTGCATTGTTGTTATCAGCACATGGCGGCAACTAAGAGCATCAACTACCTTGTTCGTTACTCTTCAAGATAGTTGTAGGAGCATAATATCACAACAACCTTCACTTGCGAATATTAGAAACGACGCAACAAAGAACGACGGACAAAACGTGAGAAAGGAGGGAAGACTTTGCGAATATAGAATTTGAATAGTAGTTCACGATACTTCGCAAGATTATAGTTGTATAGATTTCAATATAAATAGTAGTTCAAATGTTAAATTAGGAGAGGATTTTTTGGAGAGGTCTTTTTAGAGAAGAGGATAATTTTAGGAGGAGAGAGAATTTTAGGAGAGATTTATTTTCTTTATCATCTTCTTCCCCAAAAAACTAGAGCTCCAAATATTCATTAATGGAGTCTCAATTGTAAAATTATGTAATTACATACAATCACTAGTGAAGAACCATGGATGTAGATCACAATGATCGAACCATGTAAAAATTCTTGTGTCTCTTTTACAATTTTAGCACTTTAATCTTCATTTTCATATCAAATAATTGAGATCGTCATATCAAATTAATAGAATTCTACTGAGGGTGTAGTTGTAAGATAATCCGCAACTACAATAGTCGATCCACTTTGCATGTAGAGGCTTGAGTTTCTTTTGAGACTGTAAGTAGCACAAAGCTTCGTGATCAGAGTAAACCACAAAATCTTTATGGACAAGATAATGTCTCCAATGTTGTAAAGCACGAACTAAAGCATAAAACTCTAGATCATAAGTAGAATACTATCGTTTAGCTTCAATTATCTTCTCGCTAAAAAATGCCACAGGTGTGCCTTCTTGGCTCAAGACCGCTCCAATACCCACATTAGAAGCATCACATTCCACCACGAATAGCTTCTCAAAATCTGGCAGAACAAAAATTAGCTTTTTAATCTTCTCAAATACGATTGATGCTTCTTTTGTCCACCGAAAAGTTGTCCCTTTAAGACAGTCAGTTATAGGGCTCATAATGGTACTAAACCCTTTTATAAATTTTCGATAGAATGTAGCTAACCCATGAAAAATATGCACATCAGTCACACATTGAGGAGCAAGCCAGTCCACAATCGCTTTCACCTTCATAGGATCAGCCTTTAATCCACTAGCTGAAATAATTAATATATCCCAAAAATTCTACTTCTTTGCGCAAAAATGAGCATTTCTTAAGATTGAGATATAATTTTTCCCTCAAAAGAACCTCCATCAATTTCTTCAGATGAACTAGGTGTTCTTCCTTGGTACGACTATACACCAGAATATCATCAAAGTATACTACTACAAAAGAACCAATGAAATGACGTAATACCTCTGTCATCGTGCGCATAAACGTACGTACTAGGAGCATTAGAAAGGCCGAAAGGCATTACAAGACATTCATAGAGGACGTACGGTGTTTTGAATGTTGTTTTCCATTCATCCCCAACGCGAATACGAATTTGATGGTATCCACTTCGTAAGTCTAACTTTGAGAAAAACTTAGCACCTACCAACATGTCCAACATATCCTCCAATCTGGGTATAGGAAACCTATACTTGATGGTGATCTTGTTGATTACTCGACTGTCGATGCACATTCGCCAAGAACCATCTTTCTTGAGAGTCAATAAGGCTAGTACATCACACGGGATTTTGCTTTCAGTGATCAAACCCTTTTGTAGCATCTCTTCGACTTGTCTACGCATCTCCAGCCGGTGTGTAGGAGGCATCCTATATGCTTCCAAGTTATATAGTGCAGAACCAGGAACAAAATCAATGTCGTGTTGTATGCCTCTCATAGGTGGAAACATATTAGGTAGCTCTGTAGGCGCAAGATCTTCAAAATGTTCCAACAATTCATCAACTTCTGAAGGGTATTCTTTGCTTTCCTAAACATTAATGGATGTGGACTTACACACCAAGGCATAAATCACACTAGATGACTTACATTCACGCTGGAACTATTTACAAGTTAACAAACTTGTCGACTGTCCCTTTTCTTATTTTCCTCCTTGCACGTCTTCTTCCTTCATAGGACGCAACGTCATCTTGTTTCCGTTACACACAAAGCTGTAAGTATTAGCTTCAGTCAAGTGCGTCATCTTCTTGTCAAACAACCAAGGTCTGCCCAATAATATGTCACAAGCATCCATAGGTGCAACATCACACCACACTTCATCTTCAAAATTGCCTATAGAAAACTTTACTAATCACCTTTTGGTAATTGGTACAACGTTTCCTTTCTTAAACCAAGCAATCTTATATGGGTGAGGATGTTTCTTGGTTAACAAACTTAACTTATCTACAGCTTCTTGAGATACTATATTCTCACAACTTCCACCATCTAAAATCAGTTTGCAAACCTTACCTCGACTGGAAAACTTGCGTGCAAAAGATACTTTTCCTACGCCAATCTTCCTCCTAGTTATCAACCCGAGGACATGTAAGAATTCTGCGAACAACCAGATTCTCCCCTATCACGGCCATCAAGTATTCCTCTTCACCCTCCGATTCATCATACTTCGGATCCCCAAACTTTTCTTCGTCACTACCATCTTCAATGAAATTAACTTGCTTTTGTGGACAAGTGTAAGTCAGATGATCATCTCCTCCACATGTAAAACACTTGGTACCCAAATGAGTATTGACCTTGTGTACTCCACTTGCAATTAGAGATGTTGCTAAGGTGCTTTCCCATTCTTTGCTCTTGTTACTCCCAGCTGATGCCTTTGGTGTAGTTTTATCCCAGTTGGATGTAGCTTTTATTCGGCTTGCAGAGTTCCGGTTCTTCGAACGGTGATTCACCCTCTCCTATGCCTTCAAGGAACATTAATAAGCATCTTACAGGTTGGTTACCCTTAGGAGACCAAACTCTCTGGGATGCCAATGTTTAAACCCATAATATATCTTGGTGCAAGTTGCTCAGGTGTTTCATTCAAGCCAACTCTTAACGAAAGATTATAAAACTCTGTTGTATACTCCTCAACACTAAGATCACGTTGACGAAAGTTATAAAACTTTTCATACAATGTTACCAAATAATCAGGTGGAAGAAATTGCTTCTGCAACTTATGTTTCATGTGATCCCATTACCTGATCTTATCTTTGCCTTGCCTTGTACGTTGTTCTTCCAGATTTTTCCACCACTGCAAAGCCATTCCCTTTAGCTTCAACTTCACAAACAACACCTTACGAACTTCATCCATAGGCTTCCATTCAAAGTAGTTCTCTATGCTAGTTTCCCAATCTAGGAAATCTTCAGCATGCATCCTTCCAGACAAATCACTCACTTCGACTTTCACCCCTCCAGAATTCAAATAGAGAGCTTTCATCAACCTATCTTCCAATCTTCCATGTTGTGGACCATGAACAGCACGATCATGAAAAGGATTTTCATCTTCTTTGCGTTCACCTTCTTCAGATAAACCTTCCGGTGAATCCAAAGGGTTGCGTCGTCCCTATGGTCTCTCCATACGGGCTTCATCACGTTCTCGTCGCTCTAGAGTTTGCTCATTTGCAACCGCTGCGACATGCCTTCCATCAGGGTTCTTATCTCATTAAAATCATTGTTTCCACCACCACCTCTACCTCTACCTCTAACTCTAAGTCTTCCTTCCATAGTAGTTAGCTAGGGTTTGGGTTTGTTTTTTCTAGCGCCAATTAATGCACAACTAGGAATCGGAAACAGAAAACTAAGGTAATTGAACAAATATTAACGATTATCAACTCAAGGTTGAAGCAATAAGAACGAAGATAAGGAGTTTATAGGGTAAACCTAACTCACTTGTATAATTAATAGATTATAAACGTAGTAAAATTATAATAAAAGTCTGCCTTCTCTAGAAGACCTAACAGTCTATTTATAATGTGAAATAAAACGTAAAAAAGGAAATATAAAACTAGGACAGATTCGCCCTTACTTAAGAGATAATCTAGGAAACGAATTCTCAAATAATAAAACAATCTAAAGAGACATATTAAGCCCATGCATCAATTTGCTTGTTGACTGCCGCTCCAGAAACTGTGGATGGATTCTAGAAATCAACAGTTTTATAGGACACAAAATATGAGTCATTTATGCCACCATCTGATTCTTAGAAATCGACTGCTACATGGTTTCAAATCTATCTTCATACTCCTCTGGCTTGATACATCTTTACATTCTTCTCCATTTGCTTCTCAACAGAAAGGCATTGGTTGCTGGATTTTACTTTCAAAAACAAATCTCCATCTGCACAAGAGTTGTTAATATTATTTCTTCTTGTTTTAGTTTATTAATCCCAACACTGCACAAAATGGTACTGTATATCTTAAATTGCTTTTTAACCAAATCAACAAGAAGTCAAGAAGCAAGAAAAATTCTGAGTTACAGTCTGTCTTGGCTAATTTTATTATAATCCAAGCCAAAGAGATTAGTCTGGAAAACCAGGAATAACATTTTATTCAACAATGCTCTTCTCTGTTACAAAATGGAAGTTAACTCTCAAGAAATGTCAGTTCGTCCTACTGAACCTCAAAACTCTAATTGGTCTCCTCCTCCTATGCCCAAGTAGAAAGTCAATTTTTCTAGGGCTGCACTGGACCTAAGAGTTTTGCCTGTGCTGCTATTTCGAGGGACTGGAGTTCGACATTTCAAGGTTGTCAGATAACAGAATTAGAGTTTTGCACCCCCATTGAAGCTGAAGCGTATGGCGATCTTATTGGAATTGATCTAGCCCTCGCCAGAGGATTCAAGCATTTTATCCTGGAAGGTGATTCTCTACTATATGATTAACATTCTAAAGTTCACAAAGACGGTGTATCCTTGGCGCATTAAAGACGCCATCTTTAGGATCAGGGAACATTTGATTTTCTTTAGCTCAACTGAATTTAGTTTCATCAAAAAGAATTTAGCAGCATGTTATATCTAATCTAACCACTCTTCTGATACGTGGTTTAGTATTCCTCGTTCTTGTATTACTCATCTTTTAGATGAGTCTTCTTTGAATTTGTAGTTCTTTTGTTGGTTTTATCCACCTTCAAAAAAAAAAAAATGTTAAACAGGAGTTGCTTGGTTAATATATATGCATTTTACCTTAATCTCAATCCAATCAGACTTGCCTCACAAATTAAAACATGCTTTCAAAATTCGTCGTCAGTATGTCCCCATGATTCCAAATTTTCCTAATGTTCTTAAAAGAGTTGCATGATCTAGAATCTCATGACCCTAAATCAGTCATGTGACTCAGAGTTGCTCATCGGCCAAAAATGGATTGCGAGGCACAAATTTCATGATTCTTGACTAAATTTTTTCCAGTTTGGTTACTTGGGCTTTGATTAGGTTCTTGGACTATTAGATACTTATCTGGGCCTTTGGACATATATGTACTACAAAGAGTGAAAACCCTAATTAGTTGCTGCTTTTATCGAAAATCAAACCACAGGAGAAAAACAACAAGGAGAAACAGTAAACATGTCAAGCCTTCCGGAAGAGGTCTACTTTGAGATCCTTCTAAGAGTACCTGTGAGATTTGCATATGCATGTAAGTGTGTTTGCAAGAGTTGGTTTGAAATAATTTCTGATCCTAGTTTTGATAAATTGCACCTTAACCTCGCTAGTCAAAAAAACAACCCCAATCCAATGCTCGCAAGATACGACGCTAGTAGGTGTACTGACTTACTTTGTTCTATAAGTTATGATTCAGTTATATTGGATGGACTTGGTGATGATGTTGTCCACACTGTTGTTGAAATGGAATACCCATTCAAATCGTCGGATTATGTTGTTCAACTGGTTGGTTCTTGTAATGGTATGGTTTGCCTAATTTCGCATCATGGTAATGGAACTGAATTATTTTGTGTAATTTGGAACCCAGCTACTAAAGAACAGAAGAAAGTAATTAAGTTGCAGAAAGCATTGGATCTAGGTCATTGTGGCTTTACTTTTGCTTATGACCGTAAAACTGACGATTACAAGTTGGCAATTATGGACACCTCGTTGAGTGCTGCTGTTTCTTTAATCCATGTATATACCGTAGGGTCAAATTCATTAAAAAGCTTTGGGGACGCCTGTTATTGGTTTTCTTCCGGTAGACATGGGGTGCTTTTTAATGGTATTCTTCATTGGTTAGGTGGAGTCCGAAGCCACTGGTACTATGAAGTTATAATTGCTTTCGATATGTGTGAAAAGAGATTTGAGGAAATCAAATTACCAGTGAATAACTTCACGTCTATGAGTGTGGGAATCTTTGAAGGGTGCTTGTGTACAATTGCAAATGCTAAGGCTTCTATTGACGTTTGGGTGATGCAGGAATATGGTGTTCGAGAAACTTGGAATAAACGTTATAGCATTACTCATGAGAGAATTATGAATAGCAGTAAGTTGAGTCTGGTGTATTCTTTTAAGAATGGCCACATGCTATTCAGTGCTGATCTTTGTAAACTTTTATCGTATGATCCAAAGGATGCAACTGTTAGAGAACTGAACATTCAAAATTGTTCAATCTATGGTGATGAAGAGATTTATTGTAACAGTTAGGTTCCACTTCTGGTACTAATGTGGAGAGAAGGCCTCACTGAGGAATCAACCGATACACGAAGAAAAAGAAGAAGAACTTATGTGTGTGTTCATAATTTGAGCTTTAACATTTCTTATGTTTCGAGTACATGGTGGGTTTATCTACTTTCGCGGTCATTCCACTTAGTTATTTTAAAGTGTTAGCGGTTGAGGAACTGCGGGTACTGCTACTACAATCTCTTTCTTTGATTATTATACTAGGCTGTTTGATTAAAATTTTATGTCAGATTCGTTTTCTCGGATTGCTTGTTTCATCAAAGCTTGATATTTGTTTTTGTCGGGTGATTTTTCATGACTCGTTGTGTTATTAGTAAGACTCTTGATTGTTCAGTTGAGTCCCATGTTAAAATCTCATAAATTCTCGAAGGACTTTTTGATACTGTGTTGCAATCGAATGGCCTCCTCCCGAGACATTCTGTAGGCATATTCGGTCGAAAAAGAAAGCTGCACAGAAAAGATGATGACATACGATTTCAAGAATGTTAGATGCATTTGTTGTGCCGGAGGATACTCAACCTAGGGAAATATTTATTGGACTAATTCAAGGGTAAGTTGAGCAGTTATAGTAACCAGGTCTAAACTTCTGTAAGGAAAAGTTCCAATAATTATTCTAAAAGAATAAAGACTTGTAAATAGTTATAATCTCGGAAACCCCTTGTTTGGATGGTGTAAGCCAAGTCCTTCCGTATGGTCTAAAATATTCTGTTGGAGTCGAATGTTTTCTTATTGATAGTTATATTTGTGGTGTGATTTGTTATGTGTTGTTGAGTTTATAAGTAAAACTTATTTTGTGTTATTCTTATTAATTTTCGATTTCAAAGTTGAATGAAATTTCTCATGATTCTCATCAGTATAAAAAGGTTCTTTTGATAATGGAACTACCATTATATTGTAGGTGTTAGCATCAGGTTAATGGAAGTACCTAACTACCACCACCAACAACACCATGTGAAAGAAAATTGCGTGAACAAGATGATTAACACATTCATTACCTATTAGCAAGGCTTTATTAAGCAAATTCTATGGCTTCGAGATAAGAGAGTTGGTTTCATACGAGTTTCTGTACAGGGTTTTAAACAAATTTTTGGGAATGGTAGTTTTATAGGTGAACCTACTTTTATTGGGACTTGATGCAGCTGCCTTTTGTAGTCTACTTCAGTTTCGGATTGTAATTATCAATATCCCACTTTAAGTAATTTGGTGGAGTCATGTATGTTGTTGAATGATCTGTACTGCATTACTCGATGGACTATTTTTCTTCACAAACCCAAATAGAGATATGAAAACACTTATCCACAGTATCATTTAATTTTATAATCAGAGGTCACAACTGCTCATTCCAAATGTATCAACTGATCAAGTTTTCAATTCTTGTAATGAATACGTGCATTCTTTTTGAGGTAAGGTAATTTGACATCTTTGCACAACAAACCAAATGTATGAAACCAAGTGGGTTGCCCTCTTTTTTCTTTTTTACTTTTATGTTTGGCTGGTAGGTCATGTACTATTTGATCAAGTGGGTTGCAGTCTATATATGTACCACTGATCAAGAGTCCAATTGCATGAAAAAACATCACTTAAAAGGTATATTGATAGATAATAACGATAGTTTTTCCAAAAGAAAGAAAATGTAAAAATATAACAAAATTGACCATAATCTTACCTATTAAATCTCCACAAACACCACTGATCTACTTCTACATGGTACTTGCACTCCAAAATTTCTAACTCTCTAGCTTGTTTTTCTTTCATCAAGAAAAACATGAAGTTTCAACAGATAATTCTCTCCATCTCCTTCTTACTTCTCCTAATTCCATTACTAGTTGTTGAATCCTCAATTCCTCATCTTTCAATGACAGAAAGATAATAACTGATACTTTTATCAGCAAAAAAATGAGAAATTCATCTGTTTCTGTTTCTCTCAAAAACACTTCTCTGGTCGGCAACATTATAACAAGAGGTTCATCTGCTATTTCTGTTGTTGAGAATACTTATGCTAATTATTGGCCTTCTGCATCTGGTAATTTTGGTTTTGGTTTCTTCAAACTACCATGTTCTTCACAAGATTGTCCTGAACAATTTGTAGTTGGTATAAGCTATTTCAAGCCTCAAGTTGCAACCCTTGTTTGGTCAACTAATCGTTACTATTACAAACCATCTTCAGTTCAACTCACCAACGAAGGAAAGTTTGTGTTCCGGATGAAGCCAGATGACGAAGAGCAGGCCTTGATACCCAACATACAAGAACCAGTGTCATATGCAATCATGCATGAGAATGGAAATTTTGTGCTTTATGGTTCAGAAGGTGAAATTGTTTGGCAAAGTTTCGAACATCCTACTCACACCATTCTTGGCGGTCAAAATTTGAGATCCGGAGTTGATCTTATCTCTGGGGAAAGCAGATTATCAGTTCAAGATACCAATGGTTTAGTGGCAATTAATACGCAAACTTCAGAAAGTGTACGTGTATCTGTAATCTCTGATGCGCTTGAGAGTTCTCCAAGGAGGCCAATATTCCTAAGTCTAAGCACTACTGGTGATCTATATCTTGTTGGTTCTGATGGCGTCGTTCTTAAATATCTTTATCGAAACAAGAATCAACAACGAACGCAACAAGGAGGAGGAAGTGTTGTGAAGGAGGATGATTTTATGTATATAGCAGTACTATATTCAGAAGGGTATTTTATTCTGTACAAGCAAAGCATCGATGGAAATAACAGTGATAAATCTTTCCTTGCAGTACAATCATGGCCAATTCCAATTTATCAAAAGAGTACTCTTATGATATGTCTAACCGCAATGAAGCGTTTCTTTACTTTTGTTGGTCTTTGCGTTTTGCTGCGGAAGTTGTTTTCTGTTGCCAAGGCTGCTGCATGGAAACGGATGAACAGGTCTCCTGCAGCCAAAACCGTATGATGCTCAAATAACTAAGAAGTCGTGTCTCTCTTAAGCTAATGGATCTCAATCTATGTTTTTAGAGGAGCTACTAGAGATGTCTTTCCACTCTTTGGGGGAGTTTTTCTTCCTCGGGTATTAATATTATGATATTTAGAACTTATATTTGTAGTTAAGCTTGTGTTTCATTTTCAGTAAATGCACTATAGTTATTTATTTGCTGGTTGTTGCTGCTGCTCTCGTTGCTTGTAATATTTGCTGCTTGGTCCCTGTGGCTGTAGCTAGCTCTTTTTTGCAGTTGTTTTAATTTGGTTGGTTTTGCTAGTGGTTTGAGAAGGAAACTTTGTTTTCAGCTAGTCGGTAATATGAGCATGCGAGCGGAGTTAGCTAGCCTGTTGTCTGGTAACAAATGATGAGAATCTATATTTCCAAGTTTATGGCGCATTCTCCAGGAAAGACTCTAGAAACTTAGTTCAATAAAACATCCTCGGATACCTCGAATCTCAGCGAACTTTAGGTAATCTATCAGGCTGGGAAAGAAATTAACATCAACTACTACTGCTCAACTCACTTAATTTGGACAATTTATTCAATTATCAAGTACTTTTTACCAGTATCACACATGTTTTAGTAGTTGGTTGTGATGCTTCTGTATGAAAAATGCTAGGCGAAAAAATTGCAATGCATGGTTTGATGTAGTTTGTGATCCTAGTTTATATTATGTCACACCTTGTTCTCGCTAGTCAAACAAACAACCCAACTTTTTATTTATTTATTTATTTCTTCTCTTTTCTTTTCTTTTTGCTCGGTAAATTTGTTAATGGATCAGTAAGTACAAGTTACAAACTCCTTAGAAATGCAACTCACGAACAGTTGTGATAGCCCACATGCAAAGAAAACCCCAACTCCCACTATTAAGGGTTACAAACCCAAAAACTGTTGTGAGAGCATACAATTGAAAGCCCAAATCCTACTATTAAGGGTTACAAGCCCAAAATCAGTGAAAAAACCCTAGCCCTAAAAGAGCCTGAAAGGAAACCTTCTTAATACACCTAACTCCCCTGACTGTTCCGCTCCCCTGACTGTTCCGCCGCCAATGTCGTAGGAGTTATTGCACCAAAGCTCACCATTTTCCACGACCAAACTAACATCATGAAATCCGTCGCAACTTCTCCATCACAATAAACAAGTACCTTGGATTATGAAAAAAATGATTTTGATCTGAGGTTGATCGGAAAAAAGGAGAACATTAGATGGATTAGCAAGAAAATCCAATGAAATTCAGCGACCCATCTCACAGTAAAGGTGTTTATAGATTTGTTTTGTCCTGGAACTATTGTGGAGAGAAGGGCTCACTTAGGAATCAGCTGATGTACAAAGAAAATGTGAAATAGTTCCTTTGGTATCAAGCGAACGTGAACGCATACAATTTGTTCAAGATGACGAACTAAATAATGTCACCTAGTCACGATAATAGTGTGAAGATCCATGAGGCAGTAAAGAAATTATGCGGTAATATAAATATCCGAGCGACATTGACGCGCCCTAGATTCGAAAATAAGGGCTTTATTAGCTGTCATCCACTATGTAAACTCCTATAAAAGGAGCGAAAGACCCTTGTGTGAGGGAGAGATCTTTTTGGTAAGCTAAGAGCATCTGCAGCGGTGCGACCAAAACTAAAGAGTAAAGACTAAAAAAAAAGACTAAATTTGGGTTTAGTCCGTTGAGTGACGCAGTGGGAGGAAGACTAAATTTTGGTGGAGCGTAAACTTTACCAACGCCTGGTGTGGGGCGTGAAGTATATCAATGCCTGATGTGGGGTGGGGGATATATATATATATGGGGCGGGGTATAAACCACGCCCGCTGTGGGGCGAAAACTTTACGTGCGCCCGCTGTGGGGCGAAAACTTTAGGAACGCCTGTGGTGGGGCGTAAACTATATCAACGCCCGACTATATTTGGGTTTACTCTTGGTCGCGGACCAAATTTAGTCTGGAATTTAGTCGATGGTCTTCGTTTAGTCGATAGTACGTCCAACTACGTCTCGTTCGCGGACCAAATTTTTGGTCTTAGTCGCCCGCTGCAGACGCTCTAAGGATTGATATTTAGGAGAGAGAAAGTTATTTTCTTCCCAAGTTAGTGTTTGCCCTTATCATCTTTGTATTTGTTCTAAGTTCTAATAAAAGATATTAAGTATTTCATCATGGTTTCTTAGAGTATTTCATAGATTATCACTAGGGTGTGGTTGTAGGATTTCCTGCAACTACATTTGGGCGCTAGAAATCAGCTTGGATGATATACCATGTTCGTGAAGAAAACTTTTTATTAATACAATTTTTGGATCTTTGAAAAATACTTTTTCCTATGTCAAAAGAAGATATTATTTCAGGAACTAATGGTAAGACAAGCATCTATAGCAGAATAAACGATAGCAACTATGAGAAGTTGAAGAACCACAGGAAGAAAAAGAGGCGAAATTGTTGATTCTTCACAGATGGACGAAAGATGCAACCAATTTTAGCAAATCCAACCACAGATCCAACAAGTACAGAAGGAGAAGAACTACATAAGCCAAACAAGTCTTAAATTACAAAATGAACAAACAGGGGCAATAAGGATAATCAGAGAAAAATAAGAGACCATGCATATACAGTGTAATTCAATAACAAAAATGATTGTGAATGATGCATATTTACATGATGAAATAACATGTAAAATACACAAACGCGTTTATGAAGGAAGTAAGATCATGACAGTGGAAAAAATAGTTCCCTTGAATGAATTGGAAAAACAGAAGATAACATTCGCAACGGATGATATACCAGAAGAGAATTTGAGGCCAACAGATCCATTAGTGGTTACAATAAATGCATAGAGAAAAGAAAAAAGTGAAATCTTGGAAACATCATAACGATGGGCGATGGACAAAACCTTGATAGACACGGGCATCTCGGTAGACATTATATTCTATCGCACATTCAGGAGTATGGGATATAAGGATACGAACCTAACGCGCTCAACATATAACATACACGGTTTTAATAAAATAATAACAAAGCCAAAAGGTGAGATAATCGTGTGAATACTTTTAGGAGAAATAGAAATGCAAGTAACATTGTGTGTGGTGGATGTGGAGTCACCATACAACATGAAATTGGGACGACCATGGGTGCATGCGATAAAAGGTGTGGCCTCAACTCTCCATCAGTGCGTACGTTTTCCAATACCAAGTGGAGTATGAGAAATCAAAAGGGATACTAGGAGTGCGAAAATTTACAGTCAAATAGATGTAAAGAATTATGAAGGACGCGCAAAGAAGCGAAAGGATAGATGGAGGGAGGCAAAAGAACTGGAAAAAAAAAACTAAGAGTATACATGATAAGAGCGTAGGCAGGAAAAGGAATACCAAGCAAGATCCCAGAAAAGGAAGGTGAACTAATATATAAAATAAAGGAACCATCACCACCAGAAGAACCAAAAGCGAATTTCACCGCAGCAGAGCCAACAAAAGACATAAATATTGGAACGGAAGAGGAACCAAAGATGTTGAAAATCGGAACTAAGATGGACAAGGAAGAAAAATAAAATACGATCAACCTTTTACGCGAATATAAAGACATTTTCGCATGGAGCATGGACGAAATGCTAGGTATAGACTCTTCTGTTGCATGTCACAGGTTAGATATCAACAAGAACGCACGGCCATTCAAGCATAGAATAAGGAAGATAACAACAACATACCGTCCTAAAATAGAAGCAGAGTTATAAAAGATGTTAGACGCAGGAATAATAAGGCCAGCAAAGTACCCAGAATGGATAACAAACATGGTGGTAGTGCCAAAGAAAAATAAAGGAATACGGATCTGCATCGACTTCAGCGACTTAAATAAGGCATGTCCAAAGGAAATTTTCCCACTACCAGATATATCATAAATGGTGGAAGCAATGTCAGGTAATGACATATAATCACTAATGTACGGATATTCAAGCTATAATCAAATACCTCTAGCTGTAGAAGATCAAGAACACACGGCTTTCTTCGCACCAAGAAAATTATATTGTTACACAAGAATGCCTTTTGGTTTAAAAAATACAGGTGCAACATATCAAACAATGGTAGAAAAGATATCCGTGAAATGGGTGCATACAACATTAGAAGTCTACGTGGATGATATGCTAGTGAAGAGAAAAACGAAAGCAGATCATGTTGAGAACTTAAAATAAATATTTTAACAGATGCGGCAATTTAAAATGAAGATCAACCCAGCAAAATGCATCTTTGGAGTAGCATCAGGGAAATTTCTAGGTTACATTGTATCAAAAAAATGAATTGAAGTGGATCCAGAGAAGGTGAAATAGGTTCGAGACATGCCATCACCCGCAACAGTAAAAGACGTGCAGAAGTTGAATGGAATACTAGCTTCATTAGTCCGGTTCATCTCACGCTCCTCAGAAAAATGCAAGCACTTTAACATCTTGAAGAAGAGAACCAAA
Source organism: Papaver bracteatum (assembly GCA_023529315.1). Taxonomy (NCBI): domain Eukaryota; kingdom Viridiplantae; phylum Streptophyta; class Magnoliopsida; order Ranunculales; family Papaveraceae; genus Papaver; species Papaver bracteatum. The sequence goes on along the minus strand of JAJJWX010003836.1, from coordinate 1,023,314 downwards.
TTCGAATAGACGGATGAATATGAGGAAGCGCTACAAAGTATTAAGGACTATTTAATGAATTTATCTATTTTGCAGAAAACAGAGACGGGAGAAGAATTATTAGTATATTTAGCATCAACACCGCACACGTTAAGTGCCGTATTGCTACGCCTAGATGGAGAAATTGAGAAGCCAAACTACTACATAAGTAAAACCTACAATTCCTCATAGAAAAATTACACAAAGGTCGAAAAGCTTATCCTCGCGCTAGTCTATGCAACACAAAAGCTCTGTACGTATTTTCAAGCTCACAAAATCAAATTACTAACAAAAGTGTCAATCGAATCTGTAATGAAGAACTCGAAAAGATCAGGGAGAATAGAAAGATGGAACGCACAAGTAGGACAATTTGGAGTCAAGTATGAAATACTATCTTCACCAAAATCACAGGTTATTGCGGACTTCTTGGCATAATTTTCTTTAGAAGAAGACAAAGGCGTAGAAGAAATGATGGATATAGATAAAGACCAAGGAAATCCTAAAGACTTGTTAACATAATATAAATAAAACAGATGGGAGATATTGGTGGATGGATCATCAAATGGAGAAGGAAACAGAATTGGAATAGTATTCATTTCACCAAAAGGAACAAGAATGGCTTACTCATTCAAATCGGAGTTCGCATCCACCAATAATAAAACAGAATATGAAGCAGTAGTGCATGCATTACAGATGGCAATTGAAATGAAATTAGAGGATGCTAGAATAACTAGTGACTCACACAATGTGTATATGATGAGCACGAAAGTGCGATGCATTTTCACCCATAAATACATTAGCTGGGACTCATTTTATCACTAATAAACTTGTTTGTAGGTGTTTTTGTGAAATAAGCTCTTATGGAGAAAGTTGCTCGAAAAGTGGTTTTTGTACCCCGAAGGACACTTGTTATTCGGACTCTCAATGTTGGATAAGGGACACCTCAATTACTAAGGAACACCTAAACGGATAAGGGACACCTTCCTTACTATTTACACCCCATAAGGCAAGTGCTAAATGGACACCCGTACATGATTAGGGGTAGGACATCTTTTTCCCAAATTCAAAATCATTTTAGGCGGGAAAATGGCAACAGAATTAGGGTTTCAATTTTGGAGGTGTTTGAGTGAGACTAAATGGCTGAAATCAAATGACTTTGTTACTATGGACTAAACATAGATGGTAACGTTCTTCGATTCAGTTAAGTTGGCATGGATAATCACTGGTTGATGAAAACATGGAAGAACAAGTTTGGCGGGAAGTTATCAGTTCAAATTTCTATTTTAGCGTATCTTCAGGTAGAGAATTTAGAGGGGATTTATTGAGATTTAACGACCCGAGTTGATTAATAATGATCTGTTTCGCTAAAACAGGGATGATAATTCGATTGGTTTTGAAGAAAAAGGAATATTACATTCAAACATGGTTGTATATTCACTTGAGATGTTATCGGGTTTTCTGTGGAAGATTTTAGAAGAGATTTGGTTGGAAGTAGATTGGCGGTAAATGCTTTTGTTTCGTAAAAGGAAGGTTATAGTTTCGGTTTGAAGAAGACAGAGGTGAATATATTTTGGAGATTCTGTGGTGTTAACTTTGTAAGATACGGGATCATTGGAAAATTTATCGTCTTGGGATTTCATTCTGCACTGACAGGGATAGATGTGATTGCTCAGGACACATAAAGAGATAAAAAAGGAAGTAGTTGGTAAAACAGGGAAGTATGGAGTTATTCACGGGTTTGCGTGGGATTTAGACATGTAATGGGTGTGTTTGGAGTGTGATAAGATGTAACAGGAACGTGTAGAAGATAAATATCGAAACTTTATAGCAACATGAGCGCGTGAGAAAGAAATGAATGGAAATAAAATCTCGTAACATGTAGTGAAGTAAATTGAGAATATATGGAGTTATTACAAGAATTCTGTCGACCTGTTGAGTATAAATAGAGGGATGGCATTTAAAGAGGATATCGAGAGTTGGGGTGAAGAACAGAGGATTGCAGAGCATATTTTTCTGTTGCTGCAGAGAAGAAGAAGAACATACTAAACTTGTAATCTGTAGTTTAGAACTGTCACTGTTTTTTCCATGAACGACAGTTTTCTGCGACAGAACATAACAATTGTTTTCTTCACAGTCATTGTAACAGTTTTGTAACGGCTTCACAGCATTGCGAAATTCAGTTTTCTTATCTTTTCACCTCTTGTAAGCTCTTTTGAGTAATAAAAATCCATTTTGAGCGTGTCTACAATATGAGGAGTTAAACCACTACACTGGGTCGACGGGTGACTCCGAATTTCATACACGGGTGAATTTATTTTATTTTCTATATGACTTTTGCACTAATTAGAATAGAATTATGATTTGAATTAATTAGTTATCATTTTATTAGATGGGTCATGCTTGCTTAGATGTTTGATGTCACATGATTACGATTTATAACTAATATTTGGAGAATCTACCTTGGCAAAAATAAGAGTCCATGTTGTTTTATTTATTGAGCGATAATTGCTGAAGAATAAATAATTGAACCTATTGATATGAATTCGGTGAAATCCTAGGCCCAGTAACTCTCTCATTTGTTTATTATTTTCGTTAAACCTTGAAATTTAATCTCAATAAAGTCCGAGTGAACGACAACCTTATTTACCACTATATTAAGATCCGATCAGTATACAGTACAAAAATACAAGCAACTTGTTGAAGAACTTTCAGCAAAAATCAAAAACATAAGTTGGAGGCACATATGCAGGAAAGATAATCGATTTGCAGACGCATTGGCATTCATTTATTCTATGTTAGTGTATCCTACCGCAAGGTATATAAAGATAGAAACTCTCCTTTCCCCATCAATTAAAAAAACAAGAAGAAGAAGAAGACTCGGACGTTATGATAGTGGAAACTATAGAAGAAATGGATAAAGATGCATATTGGAGAACCCAACTTCATTTATATCTAGAAAAAGGGATAAGTTCCAAAAAACAGGTTAGATACGCACAAGTTAAAGAGCCGAGCAACAAATTACAAATTAAGAGAATGCATACTCTAACGAAAATCCTTCCTTGGACCATCACTCAGAAGTTTAATGCGGAAGGAAGGAATGGAAATATTGAAGGCAATACACTATGGAGACATAGGAAGCCATAGTGGGGGAATATCATTGATGTACAAAACAAATATGCAAGGGTACTACTTTCCCTACATGCATGAGGACGCAAAATAGGTATCTAGGCGGTGTGAAAAATTCCAACATCACGGGAAAAGGATACATGCACCAGGAGCGGCGCTAAATTCATCAACAAGTGTGTAGCCATTTGCAAAATGGGGTTTAGAAATTTTAGGTCATTTATACCAGGAACGGGGCAGAGGAGATACTATAAAAGTCGCAACAGACTACTTTACAAAATGGGAGAAGGTGAAAGAAGTCCAACATATCCGAGATCGAGATGTATTCACCTTCATATTTGAAAATATCATTTGCATATTTGGAATTCCTGTGTAATTAATCTCTGATAATGGTAAGAAATTTGAGGGCGAAAATATATAGATGTTGCTTAACGCGTTCAAGATCCAAAGTGGAAAGTCAACTCCTTTATATCCACAGAGCAATGGGCAGGCTGAGGCAAACAAAAAAACAATTACGGACATATTGAAGAAGAAGCTGGAAGGACACAATAAAGGATGGTGTGAACAAGTAAATAACGCGGTATGGGTGTATAGAACAACGCGGATAGAAGCTACAGGAATGTCACCCTTTTGTCTAACATATGGAATAGAGGTGGTACTACCAACTGAAGTTATCATACCCACCACAAAGAAAAAATCATGGGAAAAAAACTTAAACACAGATTTGATCCTAACAAAACTTGATGATCTAGAAGAAAATAGAGAAATTCCTCTACAACATATGGAGAATTACCACAAAATATTAGCACGAGAATATAACAAGCGCATCAAAGAAAGAGAATTCCAACCAGGAGAACTTGTATTAAGAGAGATACCGCCTTATCAGAGAGGAGGATACGGAAAACTAGAGAATACATGGGATGGACCTTATATAATCAAAAGGGTTATTGGAAATGAGCATATAAATTAATGGATAGTGAGGGAAAAAACACGGGGCACAGGCTAGACCACCCATGGGACAAAACATACCTGAAGAAGTACTATTTATAGGTAATGCGGTAGCCATCATACATCTGTAGAAAACAATTCGTACACGAATCTAATGAAGTGCAAGGGTTGAAGGAAGCAAACAAGTCGCGGTTTTTTTTTTATAATAAGTAGTTAGTATGCAGGCGAATAGATGAAGAAAGGTGACATCAGAGTTGTACTAACCAAGCGTATGAATGCAAATGAAAAAGCGTTCTTCTTTATATATGTGTTACATTTCAAGAAAAAGGAAAAATAAATAAAACCTTAATAGAAGGCAACAGAAGTTAAAACCTCTAACTAGGGAGGCTAGGCATCCAATTGTGGCATGCACCCTAGTTCGCATAAAAGCAAGAGGCAATAATAAGACCTAACACGCGTCATAATTGGGGAAAACCTAGTTAGCATGACTCAGGTGAAAGCTACACCGATCCTGGAGCCCGAGTCATGGAGACTTGGGGTGAAATGAAAGCCTATCCAATAGAGACACCTTAGTTGAAAAACTAAGGTAATAAGTTCTCTCCTAAGGAGTGCAGAAACTCGATCAGGGCTCCAGGGTACAAGGTTGAGTCAAGAGTGCCTGGGGCGTCTGTAGCATATGATGGCCACTCTTGGCAAGTCCTGACTATGATACACTCGGTCCTCAAGAAACGTCACTTAATGTGCAGTCTCGTAACCATAAGCCATATCGGCGGAGGGATAATGGGTCGCGAACACAACTGATTATTGCATTACTGGATGTAAAGAGCCCACCCTAACCCGGTAGGGGTAAGCTTCCTTGAAGGGGCAGTCAGGGGGGAATATAGGGACGGCACCCTCCATTAGGGAGCTGAATTGTGTCAAAGACGTCAATATCATGAGACTTATACTCACGGGAGTAATAAGACTTGTCATATTGACGCATCAATAAATCTTGCAGAGGAAAAAGTATGAAAGATTATAAGGAAAGATCAATGGGTCATTACTTGAAAGGGTAATGACTTCCTACGATTTTTCCGTACAAGAATAACCAAAGGCAAAGATAAGAGGAGGATGATAAGACCTCTACCTAGGGAGGTTCAATAAAACCTCAATATAAAATCCTAAAATTCTTTTAAATATAATGATTAATATTTTGCCGGGGAAGAATTTAAAAGTAACGCACAAAGGAACAACCAAGGGAGGAAAACAATTAAATCTTAAATAACGCGCAGATATAACCGCATGACAAGAAGACAAGAGTATTTCTACAAAACGAATAATAAAGGCAAGTATGGGAATACCATAAGGGAGGCATTATTCTCCTTTTTAGAAATAATTTTATATAAAAATAGCAGAAATAGAAGTGTGCTTCTTTACGTAAATAGAATCCACTTTCAAAGTTAGAGTATATCCAAACGCACAAAAGATTGAAGAAGAAGAAAAAGAAAAGCTAAGCATCATTCTGCGAGTTTTGCTCTGATGCGGATACTTCAACTTTAATTCCAGCATTAGGACCAGTTTCAGGAATAAGATCCTTAGGAAGAACACCACCTACTTCATCTTCGTCGCATTGATCCTCCTGAAGAAGAGTCTCCTCATCATCACCGCTCTCATAATAATAGTCACTATCAGGCTCAGGAAACTCCTCGTCTTCATCTACATCAAGAGGTTCCACATCTAATAAGGGAAATAAGTTAGTGAGGCAAACTCGATATGCGAGAGCTTGAGCCTTGACGTGAAATTCCCGTGTGGCACTCTTCTTAGTATTCTCCATACAAAATTCTATCAATCTTTCATGATATAAACACCTCTTTTTCTCTCTATCTCGGGAAGAGGAAAGTGCTCCGGAAAGTCTCTCGTGTTCTTTATGAGCCTTAGCCAGATCAGACCTTAACTTCGAGATGGTAGATTGATGTGACCTCTCGGATGCTGCAAAAAAGACATCTAATTATTACCAGGGCGACAATTTCACAACTACAAGATACAAGTAATTAAAAAATACAAGTAAACTGAGGCAATCAACTTAATATGACTACCTTCCCTCTGAGAAATGAGATATTAAGATAAAGCGAGACCACTACTTTTCATATCCTCCATACACTTATCAAAATCATCACCGATTAAACCTTGGAGACGAGATCGAATCTTCTTTTCATCTTTGGAGAGAGAGACATCTTCCTTTACTAGGATGTCATAAGACTCCTTTAACTGTGTATGTTGTTCTCGGAGTTTATTCATATTCACAGTCACTTTTATCTTGCTTTGGATGATCTTTTCATTCTCCAAGGTTAAATTCTTCAGACTCCTCACGGCCTCATCGTATTGGTTTCTTAGAACACGAAGGGATTCACTTTGATCATCGCAAGTCTTTAGAAAAACAAGGTACTGGCGCGTAAACATCGCTTTCACATTTACAAAATTCCGTTTCTCTTAGGCAAAGACTCGATTTGTATCTGATAGAGTTTGATTTCTTAAATCAGCACTGTACAATGACCCCGAAAGGTTGGATATTCGGGATCCTAGAAAATCATTTTGACTACATAAACAAAGTTTTTCATTCTTCAACTTATCAATTTAGTCAAGAAGGTATGAATAGCTACTAGTTAGTTAGTCTAGTTGACTCTGCAATCTCTCATTATCCGCATGAGCATCCACAGCAGAGTGTTGATAATTATATCTCTTCGCGATGCGCTTCTAATTTAAGTCTTTACATACGTGCGAAATAATTCAAAATATGGATATAAACGCAATAAAACTCATGAACGATTAAATAAAAGAAAGGATAACACACCTTTGAGCTCTTGATTCCTCTTACGAAGATTCTCAGTTACAATGGTTTCAGTGAGAAGATCATCTCTTAGTTTAGCATTTTGATGGGAAAGTTCTTGAATGATGTTACCAAACTCAGAAAATCCCTCGGTTTGAACCAAGAGGCGGAAAGTTTCCAAAGGAAGAAGTAGCACCAGATATAAGGATGCGGTAAAGTAGCAGGGGTTCAAAAATACAGATAAATAAACACGTATCAAAAGATAAAATGCAAGATTAATGCTCGGATCCAACTGTGAAAAAATCTAGCTCCTAGTTGATTTATCTGGTGGAGAATCACATAACAACTTGGAAAGAGTGTCACAAATGCGAACTTTAGCAGGATCACTAATGGATGAACGAGCGATATTAATAATCTTTGATAAAGATTTGGTAGCCGAATTGACTCCTTCAAAGACGTCTTTATCAATAAAATTCACCTCTTGAGAGGAAGAAGTGATCAGGGAAAGAGAAGGGGTAGCCATAATAGTTCCCATAGAGGAGGTGGCAACAATATCCTTCGAAGTATGGATGATTGTACTATCCGTGGGTATGGGAATATTCGTAGGTATGGAAACAGTAGTATTATCCATTGATGCGGTCTTTTCAGAAGTAGGAGTAATGACATGCTTTACGGATGCGGCGTTCTCAGAAACACAAATTTCCTTTAAGGACGCAGAGATACTCAAAGAATCCGAGGCAACAAAGTCTTTCGAAGAAGTGCCGGTAGCATCATCAGGAAGAGTGACATTCATCATAGGCGCGGAAATAATCGCGGCAGCTTCGGAAGTAATAGGAGTATTAATAGCTTCACTAGAAGAGACATGTTATTGAGGACGGGATTTGTAAGTGAGCTCTGGTATGATAAGGGATGTATTGATCATGGGAGTGCGACGAACTCTCTTAGTCTTCTTATTCTCGCAATTAGCTTCTCCCTCAGTCACCTTCGAAGAGTAACGCATATAAGAAACAGAGGAAACAATATTGTTTAAAGAAAAGAAGGTATTTCTTACTACCTTGTCATGCGAAGGTTTCCTCTTGCGAGAGTCATCATCGTTAGAGCTCGAAGAAGAAATAGGGTTTGAGACTTTAATACGGAGAGCACCCAATGGGGAATTTTTACTACAACAAAACCAGTATGGGAATGTGAAGAACAACAGATATGAAGAACAGTAGCAGAACAATAATGGCGGTTAAAATTCAAACAAATAAAAAAAAAATCACAGTGATGGAAGAAAAAGAGGAAAAACTAACTAACCCTTGTTGAGAATCCATAAAGTCCGAAGGATGTCACCACAGAGTACTTCGTGAGGATGAAGATTAAGGAAATTTACAGAGCAAAAAGAGAAAGTAAAGAAAAATAAAATTCTCTCTCTTCACCGTGGTTAATAAATAAGAAAGTTGTGGAGAGAGGGACATCCAGTGAAATCAGAACGTGCCAGTTGAAAAGGGGAAAAGCTAACACGTGTAGATGGTTAAGCTAAAATTCTGAAAAGATGTCGGTTGAAGAGAGTATGAAAAGGTGAATTGGTGCGGTGAATGAATATAGAAATATTTCTCTTACCGCTCTTTCCTTGATAAAGAACGATACGGGAAGAGGCAAAATATGGGTACAAAATACCGCACACTCATTAGTTATGCGAAATAGTCCCTTTGGTATCAAGCGAACGTGAATGCATACAATTTTTTCAAGATGACGAACTAAATGACGTCACCTAGTCACGATAATAGTGTGAAGATCCATGCGGCAGTAAAGAAATTGTGCGGTAATATAAATATCCGAGCGATATTGACGCGCCCCAGATCTGTAAATAGGGGCTTTATTAGCTGTCCTCCACTATGTAAACTCCTATAAAATGAGCGAGATACCCTTGTGTGAGGGAGAGATCTTTTTGGTAAGCTAAGGAGAGAGAAAGTTATTTTCTTCCAAAGTTAGGGTTTTCCATTATCATTATAAGTTCTAATAAAAGATCTTGAGTATTTCATCATTGTTTCTTAGAGTACTTCATAGATTATCACTAGGGTGTGGTTGTAGGATTTCCTGCAACTACAGAAAAAGGAGAAGAACTTATTGTGTGTGTTCATAATTTGAGCTTTAACATTTCCTATGTTTCGAGTACATGGTGGGTTTATCTACTTTCGCACAGTGGCGAATCCAGAACAAAAGTTCAATGGGGGCACAATTTCTTCCATCATAATAACTAAAAACATAATTAGAAAAAAAGATACTAAACCATCGTCATACTAAACCCAGTTTCATCAATCTATAAACAAGCGATAACAATTGAAGAAGAAAAAATAAAAATAAAAATGAGTTTGACGAACAAAAAATAGAAGATTGAGTAACATAAAACCCTTGAAAATGGGATCGGTATAGTCGGAAACTGATTAGTTTTATTTGTTTATACTTTTAAGCTTAAGAAAATCAATTTATTTTCGGTGAAATAGGGTTTGTTTCTATACATAACCCTTAGTTTTAGAATCCTATTATTGGGGCTACAAACGGATGGGTTTTTTGGAACATGTAATTGAGGGATATGAAAACTAATTGGGGGATATGAAATAGTAAATTTACTGTTCATACCGGCATAGTGTTTCAGCACAAAAAAAAATACTATGCCGTTATGAACAGTAGCCGCACTATTCATATCCCCCGATTAGTTTTCATATCCCCCAATTAATTATTCGTTTTTTGTGGATAAATGGGTCATGAAATAACAACTCATAGGACCCCTTATCCATCATTTTTTGTAGTGTCTAATCTACCCTTAATTTGATTAGTGCTAATTAACTTGATTAATCTAACTAATCAGTCTCAGTGAATCGATTAGACTAATCAAAACCTTAATCTTTTGCAAATCAAAACTTGATTTTTTTTTTGAGTTTTGAAGAAGGAAAAATGGTGATTTTGGTGAAATTGTTTTGAATTTTTTTGAAGAAAAATGATGGAACCATTCATCACAAAACTCAAGATAACTTTATAATCAACTCTCAATATCAATTTCATCAATTCAAATCCGTCAAAAACCTGAAAAAAAATATGGAATTTGTTTCTGTTACGGCCGGGAAATTGTGTCGACCCAACCGTAATTAAGAAATCACGGTTTGGATATGATAAATTCCCAGTCGTAAACACAAATAACGGATGGTAAGTTTAGAACTTCTAGTCGTTATTCAACGAGAATCTCCTGAGTCTGTTTTACGGCTTGGAATTCTTATATTTCTCGCCCGTAATTGAATCTGTAAGCTGAATATTTTTGATTTTCAACATGAATACATACTACGATTGAAAATTAGTAATACTTTAATTAATTAGACCACAATAAAACCCATTACATACTAATAGATCCCCGTTACAAAGTTGGTTTTAATAACACCCCTTTCGATGTATTAAGAAGCCTTTGATGATGGCGAATTGTGCTTCCAATTTGAAATCATAACCTTTCCATTTTCTCCATTCCTTCTTAGCTTGATCCGCGACTTCTCTATCAGTCTCACCTCTAAGTTGAAGTTGGTTGCACATACGACGTAAAGCCATATATTCTTCCACTTTTTTGCGTATGTTTGAAAATCGAAGATACAATTCAACCCCATCGCGGTTGTTAGTGTTACCTGTTTCACTATAAAAATTCTAAAAATTGTTACTCCAATACGATTGACTTGGTAAACCACCTTTCCTTCGTTCTTCTCCTCTCTTTAGATAGCATAGTACAAAATTTTTGCAAAGAGATAAGTCTTCTTCCAAAGTAAAGTTGGTTTTATCCTTTGAGTACATTGCATTGAGATTGTAGGAGTTTTAGTGGAGATTATTAGTGTAGAAGGTGTGATTTTGATTTTGAGTGGGTGATTATATGGAGATAGAGTTATTTCAAGTTTAAATAAGTGGTTGAACATCTAGAACCTTCTATAGATGAGTATTCAAACAGATCTATTTTTCAAAATTCAAAAAACTAGCCGATATGATGTGGTATTCAAAATTATAGGTATTTATATCTTGGAAATAGCAGGGTAGACCCATCCGTTATTTTGCATAAACTTGTAGTATTTGTGGTGTGTTAGGTTTACATCTAGGTAGCTCAAGCCGTAAATAATACTTTTTATTTTTTGTCAGAATTACGGCCTGGATATATTGGAATTTCCAAGCCGTAATATTTTTACGGCCTGGAACTTCAAATGTCCACCAAGCCGTAAACCATAGATGCAAATTTTTGTCAGTTTTACGACTCGGAGTGCCAACCCCAAAAAAATACACGGCTCATAAACGTAGACTTAACCCAGGCTCAGTTAATTTTTGAGTCTCCAGTGAAATATACAGCCAGGTATTTCCTGACCGTAATGGGATTACAGTTAGGTTTCCTAACCGTGTTTGTATAATGGCCGGGACTTTCCAACCGCAATCATGTGCAAGTATATTTGACAAGGATTATATGCACTTTCGGCTAGGTTATGTGAAGGATCGACCTAGCCTAAAGTGCACAAAAACTTAGTGAATCTTGATTATTTCCTCATTTTTCTTAGATTAGATAGTTGGAAAGACTAACATTCATTAATAAATGCAAGTTTTAAAAATTCTTCCATCCAAATTCATAACCAAACACAAAAACAGTAAATAGACAAAGTCTTAGATAATAAAAGATCCATGAAGTAATATAATAAGTAAATGGTCATTCACTTTCACTTGATCCCTCCTCCGACGTGGTTTCCAAAAACTCATCCAAATTGTCCCTTGCCTGAGGTTCCACATGACTTGTTCTATAACTCTAGATTTTTCACCTCGACCGCTTCCACCTTGAGTTGGAGCCTTTTTACCTCCACCACGTCCACCTCGAGCACTTGTTCCAACACGACTAATATCTCCACATGGTCCAGTACCTCGACCTTTTTCCCCTCGACCACCTCGAGCATTTTTTCCACCTTTTGCACCTCGACCACCTCTGTAGTAGCAGGAAATCCCACACTACACCCCTCACAAGAATTCATTCAATTAAGTCATTTTTAGATCATCAAACACAAATTTTATTGATTAACCTCACAAATTTTACAAGATAGAAAAGAAATAAAGCTATGGAATTAAAAACTGCTCTAGACTTTCTCTCTCCTAATGACTTGCTCAACACTCGAAAAAGATCTCCCTCTCTTTACGCCTGTTCAACTCTTTATATAGGGAATTACATAGTGGATGACAGCTAATCTGTCCTTTATTTTAGGATCTGACTTGCGATATTCTCGCAAGAGCTATATTGTTAATCTTCGCAAACACTCTAAACATTGCAGAGTCATCACACTTTAATCATGTTTCTTCTATCATCATTTGTTACGTCATTCTTCAAGTTATCTTGCGACACTCACAATGTATTGTTGATCAACCTTCACAAATGTGTCCTTCTTGCGATATTCAGATCCTACATCTTGCATCTTCTCATGTCTTCTCTGCGAAGGAGAGAATGTCATGAGAAACCGTTCTATAAAATGTCTCAGCTATTCATCTTTTCTTTCTTCGTCTCTCTCTACCGACAAGGTTCCGTGAATCGAGCATAACTGTCTACACGTGTTGAATATTCCTTTATTCACCGGCACGTTTATCATTAAACGGTCATCTCCCTTTGCCTATATAAATAGAAATTTGTTGGAAAGATAATTTTCTTCTTTTACTTCGTCTTCATCTTTATATTCTCTGCAAATCTTCATCGTCTTCCATTTTCTTTATTATCTAATTAACCTTCCTGCTGTTGTTCTTTTCTGCTCCCATGGAATCACCAAGATTAGTTTTTATTTTTCTTCTTTTGATTTTGCTGAAACTAATTTTGTTTTACTGAACTCATCTTGTTTGTTCTTTGTGTAATTCCCATATTGTTTCTGTTTCAGCAAAAGCACTTCCAGTACTAAATTTACAGGTCAAAACCCTAATGCTCGTAAGAGTTCGCAACTCAAGGTTCTTGTGAGAAAAAGAAAGTCTGCGAATGACAAGGTAGTAAGAAATATGAATATTTTTAATAACAATATTGTTTCCTCTGTTTCTTATCTGAGTTGTGATTCGCAGGGTGATGGAGATACCACTAAATCTACCAAGAAATCTCGCCACCCTAAAACTGTTGAAACTTCTATTTATTTTCTCAAACTTGGTCTTTCAGTTTCTCCTTCGCAAACTGAACCTCTACCTCCTGTTTGCGAAACATCGCTGTAATCTCTGATATCTTAACCAACCCTTCTATAGATGAAGTTCCCATTGAAAAACCTGTTGCGAATGAAGCCTCTTCCTCCCATGTGGTCAATACTTCTCAAATTAATCCTACGATAACCTCAACCATTGATCTTCCTCAAATTTCACCCTCAAATGACATCTCTTTAGCAAAAAATGATAACCATCAACTTTCTGTTATCACTACTACTCTATCTGAGTCTCTCCCTTTTTCCAAAGAAACTATGGTGGGAATAGATATTGCCTTTAAGGTTTTATCTAATATTTTAGATGATACCAAGAAATCATATGTGGATCCTATCGAATCCGGTGTCTGCGAAATTTGGAGTAACTATTTTAGCTCTGATAGAATGGTTTAGAAAGCATCCTTAGAGAAAGAAATTGAATCTTTGAAGAAGAGTGTCCAAGTCAAGACTTTAGAATGTGACACTCTTCGCCTTGAAAACCAAAAGCTTCAAAATGCTTCGCTAGACTGCGAGAATCTTCGCAAGAAGAATAAAGAATTAAAAGGTATAACTTCTCTTGTCTTGTACTTACTTTTTTCATATTCATTTCTTTTAGAAATTTTAACCTTTGTATATTCTATTTTCTTAAAACTCTTTGTTCTCCCTTTAAGTCTTGAACCAGTAACGAATAATGAAAAGATACAAATTTGAATCTATCTCGGAAGAAGTTTGCGTGGACAGAGACATTTGGATGGATCAATATAACCAATTAGATAATCTTCATACATATTCCATTGATCAAATAGATAATCTTACTAAATAGAATGCTCAATTAGTACAAGAGAAAAACCTATTAAGTAATGAAATATCTCGTCTCTCTTTTTCTTTAACCAAATCTAACTTGGAGATGGAAATTTTATCAGATGAAAATAAAACCTTATCTCAGGAAAAGTAAAATTTCTTGAATACGGTGGAGACCTCTTTGCAGAAAATAAATATTCTTCACTACGGCAAAAAAATAAAAATTGTGTTTATAAATAATTTATTACTCACAAATCAGTATATAAAAGTAAAACAAATAAACATTTGTTATATTAAAACAAAAAGATACCTGGATAAGAGCAACACATCCCGTAATTTGTGTTTCGTTCCATCTAGAAGCTTTGCAAAGACAATCCAACACATCAGCAAGGAGGGCGGTGTCCCACGAGTACCTAGGTACCTCGTTTGTTTCCTTACCGAGACTGGAAGTCTTCAACCACTGCAAGTAACATGCATTTACCTTATTGCCTGAGAAATCGGGGAAAAGGAGGGTCCCAAGAGCATGCAACAAGTAAGATATAACCGTATGTCTAGCTCTTTATTTGTCCATCACCACTAATCCACTATCCTTCTTGCGTTTAGAATCCCCAAACTGCGCCCTCAGACGACCCAAATTAATCTTCCTTGACATATTAACTGCTTCACCAATTTTGCCCGGTGCACTAAATTTCCTTTTAGATCTAGGAGGTGCTCCATACCCTATCTCAAACTCTTCTTCCGCTTAATCTTTACCCCACCCAAGAGAGTTCTTCTCCAAGTCACAAAGCTCATCAAAAGTCATGGAATTGTTGAAACCCTCAAACGCTGCCTTTTCTTCCAAATCTAGACGAGTGATTTTCTTTGCGCCATCCATAATGATAGTCATCTCTCCGAATGGGAGGTGAAAAGTCATGGTTTCGGGCCAAAATCTTTCTCTAAAACCACAAACTGTGACAACATCATATGTCTTCTGCAAAGCATCGATTCCAGACCATAACCCGGAGCTTTTACCAAAGCTATCACTTCTGGATGCTCGTCGTCCAACGACCAAAACTTTCCTTGTTGGTGCTTTAGTTTAGGGACCGCTTTATCCGGAAACTAAAAAAAAAAAATTGGTTGCAAAAATAATAATCCATAACAAAGTGAATATAACATATATGTAATTTGATTTATTACCTTTGTGCCACAAAGCCTAGCAGCCCATGAAGAAGTATAGCCAATCAAGATAGAATGATCTCTTGGCTCACCCCAAGGTCTCTCATTCTTCTTGGGAGGTAAAGCCTCTATACCATCAAATACTTCTCTTAGCATTGTCTTAGGTTTATACTTCTTCTTTCTATCCTTCTTTTCCTCCTATTTGCCCTCCTCAACTAAGGATTTACCTTTATCAATAGAAGCACCACTAGAAGTGCCAACTTCAGTACCTCCGGTAACAACAACTACACCTTCATTTCCACCACCACTAGAAGTTCCAACAACATCAGTAACAGAAACTTGAGTTCCTTCAGTAACATCAACTTCAGTTCCTCTAGAAACTCCAACTTCAGTTCCTTCAGTAACTTCAACTCCATCTCCACCACCTTTATATGCTCCATCAGTCACAACTCCACTTGCTTCCCTTGCGTTTGCACCCGATGGTTTTGCGTGATGAGGTTGCGGAGTCGGGTCACTACGAGGTGTTACTTCTTGGGATTTTTTATTCTTCTTTTATTTTTCTTTGTACCTTGACAAGGCAAAAAAACCAAAAGTATATAAGCAATACGTCTAGGAAAATTTGACATAACCAAACCGAAACATCTAATACGGCTAGGAAAATTGGACAGTCCAAGACGCAAAATTTATTACGGATGGGAAAATAGCAACTGACCAAGACGAAAAACAAATTACGGATGGAAAACCTATACGTTGGTATATTGCTACTTCACTACTCAAACAGGCCAGAAACACGGCTAGGAAAGTTGGATAGTCCAAGACGCAACACATATTACGGATGGGAACATAGTAATAGACCAAGCCGAAAAACAATTACGACTTGGAAAACCTATACGTTTGAATATTGCTAGTTCCCTACTCAACACAACCCAAAAATACGGCTAGGAAATTCCAAGCCGTAATATATAAACGGTTTGGAAACTGAATATTACGGTCAGGAAATAAATATACGGATAGAAAAACAGATACGTAATTATACTACCGCTTAAAAATTTACGAACACAGGAGAATATATTCCTAGCCGTATACAACTAGTTATGGATAGGATTTCTCCATCTCGTAAACATCGATTTAGTTACGACTGGGAGTTCTTATATATCCCAACCGTGTAATTTATAAACGGCTGGGAAATCATTAATTCCCAACCGTGATACATATTTACGGCTGGGAACTGATGCGTGTCGTAACCACAACAAATTAATTAATATTTTACTACCTAATTAACAAGTAATATAGTGTGGTCAAGTTCATTCCCACGAGGAGCAAGAGGTTTTAGTTGTATTATAATGTCATAAAGGGGGGGGGGGTGGTTTTAGATTTTAAAATCAAAAGAAAGTAAATAAAACGATTACAAGTTTAAGTTGAAAACAATAAGAGAGATTAGATCAAGGAATCCTTCTTCGTTGCAAAACAATGATTCAAGTTATGTTCTTTTCCACTTTTTATTAGTCACAGATTATCACCAACCGTAGGATAGCAAGTTCGCTTAGCTAACACCAAAATTCCTTATTTCACTGAGTAACAGGTTCGCTTAGTTATCATATTCTATTCAAAAGAACCACCTTGAGGTTCGCTTACAAGATGTAATTCCCCAAACGTATTAAGATTTATGAATTTAGGTTTAGTACTAGTAGTTAGACTCGGTTCGCTTGGTCCACTTTCTAGCATTGTTTTCACACAAAATTGCTCCACGGAATCTCTCCGCAAGGTCTCGTGTTTTCTACTTATGTAAAGAGTCAAGAAACTATTACGTATTCCCTAACTTTCACTAGCTTTAGATCAAATTAACAAATCAATTTAGTGTGCACTTTAAACAACCTATCAATCAATCATAAACACTAATATTAGTAAAAACAAACGATAATCATGTGAAAAACTTCAAACTAGATTTAAAACAAAACTCAAAACATATGTTAAGAACTAGGAATTCATCCTCAATCAATAATAAAATTAGATACTCATGCTAAGGAGTTCACACAAAGAATAAAGGGAAGAGAAGTGTTGTGTGTAGAGGTGTAAAAGTGTATATAGAAAAGTAGAGAACTTCTCTATTTATAGGCTTCAATTTTCTTGCAACCCTCTTAGGAATAGAATCCTTTTCCCTTTGTAGCTCAACTCCAAATCCAAGTCTTTCTCAAATCTTCCATCTTCTCTTTCCAAGTTCAAGCCAAAATCTTCATCCAAGTCCAAGTCTTCACACCTATGAGAGAAACTCATACAAAATTCTACACAAATTGGGTTTCCAGAGAAATCCTAGTGCAACCGGAATCCGGCCAAAAAATCACTGTCCGATTACTGAATATTCTTTTCCGTCGACAGAATATTCCGTCATTGTAATGTTAGAGTTACTTGTTGACCTAACGGTCAATCTTTAGTCAACCAGGTCAAAGGGAGAAGAGTCAGTCGGCTCACTCAGTTGTCTTAGTCAGTCTTAATGAGTCTTACTGGTCTGAGTGCCTGCTTTGATCGTTTCTCTGAGTTGACTCACCAGAGAGGAAAAATGTCCAGGTTCTGGATGTATTCTGGTGCATTTCCGGCTATTGTTTCAAGCCATTCTTGCTTCATTCCTTGCTCAAATCCTAGCACATATATCTATTCATTTAAGCTCACTGCTCCTGCAACATTATCCTACGATTTCTAGTGCTCATTCTTCACAAACCCTTTCTGCAACTGACCCAATTCTCATCTGCAATTCCAGAATCCATTACCACCAACACCTACTCAATCCTTGTTCAACCAGCATACCCATTTCTCCCATGATCTTCTTATTTGACAGAACCCCAACTTCCATTTCACAGATTCAAAATCACAACATTGTCGAACCCATCTCTCAATTGGAAGTAGCAATTGAGAGATGTCGTACGAGCACCAGAATGACTTATATGGAACCCACTGTTGATAGATGGGTTCAACGTTGAATAAATTTGGGGATTCGATTACTTGTAGTCGAAATGACTACAAGATCTCATGAAACCTGACGAGAAGTGCATCTCCTTTAATTATGCGTGGTTAAAACCTTACAGGCACCACAAGTTCTGAACTTTTTATTGGGAACTGAACCTGTATTATGAATTCTCTTCTTCTTCGATGGACGACCTTGATGTGGTCCATTAAATGGACCAAAAATAATCGATTTCAGAGATATTGTCACGGGATTTTTAGCTTCGGGAACATGATTGATTGGATGTTTGTACGATTCTCGATAGTTATTTACTGTAAAGTAGTGTTCAACATACTTGTAAGGATATCCTCCTTTTATCATGGTACAACAGACAACATGGGCACAAGGAAAACCTTCAATACGCCAACAGTTGAAAGAATATGTTCTTATTTTCAAATCAACCGTCTGTATGTACTGTAGCATGATCTTCATACACATATTTCGACGACTTGGTGACTCTGTAGTCACATCCATGGATCTTATTGTCGTGGAGCAGAGCTTCATATTGTAGACATAGATTTTGACGCCAATTCAATAAGTTTGCTAAATCCTCGCGATGTTTACATATTTGGCCCATAAGCTTCACCCCGATCTCATCAACCATGATGGTTATAGTCTTTTCTCTCTATCTTCAACGACCGAACCATTGAAGCTCTCAGCAATATTGGAACACAACCTACCATATCGTCGACCCTTGAAAAAAAACTTGCCCATTTATCAACAGGAGATCTACTGAGATAGTCTTGTAACATCTGATTATCTACCTTCCTCAACTTATCCCAATTCTCTGTAAATTCTTTATGAGTAATAGCGTACGCACATTTCTTAAACAGTCCCAATACATATTTTTTATAAACCTTGCAGTTCTTTGGTAAGCATACATTGATATTGTATTCCATATGCCAGTAAAACCAACCATGAAAAGCCTCGGGGAATACAACAGAAATTTGATTCACCAATCCAATACCTCGATCACTCACGAAAGTATGCTTTGGGCGCAAAGGAGAAAGGATTTCCTTAAAATTTTCCAAAAACCATTTCCAGTTTGCCTCATTCTTCGATGAAACCACAGCATAAGCAAAAGGGTAGATTTCTGTAACATGAACACAAGCATAACACAAGCATAAGATGCGATGGAAACCAAGGTATTTTTCTATAAATGATGAAACCAAAAATAAAAAATGATGAAACCAACAGGGAAAATGTTGAAAAACCACCAGAAAAATTGATGAAACCTTACCGTCATTCCAGGTTAGACCTGTTACTGCCATCATATGACCAAGGTATTTTATCTTCAAGTTGGAAGCATCAACGAATAATACAGGATGACAGAAATTGAATCCACGAATATAAGCTTCAAAACAGATAAACATCCTCTGAAATTTTTGAGTCCCTTCTTCAACTTCCAAAACCACATGAGATCCGGGATTTGTTTCAATCAACTTGTTTTTATACCAGTTAAGAAAATAAACGATTTTTTATTCTATCCCCATGTAGTATTCATTGCAAACTTCTTCCCTGCGTATGCAAAATAACGACTAATGTCAAATCCGTATTCTCTTGTAATTTGATCCATAATAAGCCTAGTCTTCTTCTTGGGATCCCGTCTAATTTCATCAATAATCAAGCTACTAATTAGATACATGTGTTCTGTTAACAAATCCACCACTACAAGTATGCTGATTATTTAATTCCTTGATAATAAAAGGACTTCCTTCAACACCATCAATAGACACAACATATAAATGCCAGTTACATTTATCCTCTTTCTTCTTAGCACAACATGCACCAATCCTCAACTTCTCATTCCTATATATCTTAACTTCATAACCGGCTGCTGCGTGATACTTCTGTAAATCACAACGAACTTGTTGAACACCTCCCGGAAACAAATGTTCAACTCCTTCCAAAAAGATGTAACCAGTGCGCAGACTTCAACGGTTCCTTCACTTTATCTGGAACATCATAATCAATTCGTGGCTTATCAAAAGGTATAATTCTAGAACTCGGTGGCTGGTCAAAATCTATAATTCTTGGACTTCTTGAACCAGAACACTCAACTTTATGCCTTACATGTAACTCCATAGTTCCTTCTTTAATATACAGACTAAATAAAGCCAATGCTTGAAGATCAAAATCAGAATGGATGAACTTTTGCTGATCATCAACTTTGTGAAAAATTTCCATAGAAGGAGGAGAGAATTCACACCAACTTGAGCATATACTAGTCTTTAAATAAACAAAATAGTCTTGGAAGCCAATACGAAAAGTTAACGAATTCTCTTTGTGGAATACAACTGCGAGAACAGAATCCATAATCTACAAAACAAAATGACGAAACAAAAAACAGTTTCACTAGATGTGAATATCAACAACAACAAAAAATTGAAAACCAAGCATTCCAAACAGATGGGATCCTTCATAAGAACATCAACCCAAACATAAAAAAATCATATGCTAACATCAATTCAGTTTATTCGTCTAGAGTGACTAGACAATTCACAAAAACAAATAAAAAATCAACACAAAAAAAATAATTGAATACTTGAAAAGTTGATTGATTCCTTGATGAATAATCCGAATACTACACACAGATTAATATGAATACGAAGATGATCAGCACGAAATTGATTGATTATTCAGCTGGATTCTTCAATTCGAGATTCAAATTCAACTTCAAAAGCGGAAATATGATTTCAGCTAAACTAAATTGCAACCAGATCTCGAATAAACAGCTATGTTTCTCTTCTTCGAATAAACAACTGAATTGGATTCTTCTACGTATCTCGAATAAACAGATCTCAAAACTTGTAGCTTCTCTTCTGGTTCTTCAATCAAACCTAAAATTTCACTCTGAATCTTTGAATTGAAATTGGGAGAAGACGATGACGAATCTTTGAATTGAAACGAGATCTGGAACTGAAAACACGAAGAAAACTAGGAAAGAAGAATCAAATGTTTTTTAATCTAATTTATTTGGATTCAGAGAAAACGAATCTCGTTTTCTTCCGTCAAACTTTCCTTTGAAAGTATTTTTATATACGGAAGGTTAGTTTTGGAATTTAGAAATCCAATAAAAACTGAATTTTCATATTTTTATTTGAACTAGGGTTTTTGTCGCATATTTTAATGAAACGATTTTTATTTATTAAAAATAATATGGTCGGGTTTTTTCACTAGTTCTGTTATGAATAAACATATATGGATAGACAGGAAGAAGATCTCGTCGTCAATTGTGCCCTACATAGCTAAAACGGACCCATTGCACAAAATCTTGTAGCCAAATATAGACTACTAACCCCACAATTTTCCCCAAAATTTGTATTGCCGCCAAAAAAAATCCCTATGAGACCAATTTTGTTTGATGCATCCAAATCTCATGACCTCAATTCGATAACCAGATTATGTTTTCTCTCTTCTCTCATTTCCCTTTCTCTTTAAGAAAGGAATAAAAGAACTGGCCTCCATTAACTTCTTGCTCAGATTTGGTTCTTTTTGGATAAAATTTGAGCGATATATTTTTCTTTTTAAGTTTTAAGTAGATGTCATTAGTTTGTTTTTATTTTTGATGTATTTTGAAATATTTCTTCACTATTTAGAGCGATTTTTCTTTGTCATTTGGGGGAGATTCTTTGCCCGTTGAGGCCTATTTATTCAAACTTTAATCGCTGGCTCATGACTTTTTGTTCTTGGTTCAAGAACATCGACTATTCAACACGGTATTGCTTTGAATTCATATTCAGTCCAAGTGATTTAGGGCATTTGGGTTCGTCTGGATTTACAAGATTTTGGACCGAATACTTTTTTCTTCTAGAAGCATCTCTTACAAAAGAGTAAGAATAAGAAAATCATGGCCTGAATCGTTTTTGGATATTATACCATCGTCCTTTCCTACTACCTTTACAAAAATTGGAGATCTTTGTGGTTCATAACTCTTTCTCTTTACGAATTACTAGTAATTGATATCCTCATTTGTATCTTGTAATTTGATGTTTTTCTTATTTTTATAAGTAATCATGTTATCATCATTTTGATTTGAATAAATTGCAATTTGTAGGTTGGCCAAAAAAAAATGACCTCAAATCGATATTGTGCCAACAACTGTCTAGTATAGTGGTTAAGGCATCCCCTTTCGTCCATAGTGCGGGCGGGAGGTAGGGGGTTCGATTCCCACTAGGGAAGGTTGGAACCTCCATTTTCACCGATTTCCTCTATGGATAGAGCTGAAATTGGATCTTGTTGATGGGGGTGGCGGTTGGATTAGCAGTGGGGCTAGTCCAACTTGCTAGGTCTGCTCAGGGGGTCGGCCTAGATGTGCCGTATCAAAAAAAAAAAAAAAAACCTAGTACTTGCCCCGTATGTTAAAACTTGCTTTGTAACTCAAAATGACCTCGTGGTTCAAAATCGTTGAGACATCAAATTTATACTCCACTTCAAAGTATGCCTTGTGACTCCAAATTTAAATACACAAAATTGGTTAAATAAACCAAAATCAATAATTTCTGGGTGAAAAAGACATGTAAAATTTGATACTGTTTAAATGGATAAAAATGTAAAAATAGCCAGGATGTAAACAGTTTCATCCTATCCATTTTCAAATACTTTTTCTTATTTTTAATTTATATCAGGATGCATCCTGTTTCATCCTTGTTATTTTTTAAGTTGAAGCCAGGATGAATCCAATTTCATCCTTACTATTTTTTTGGTGTCAATTTCACCCATAATAATTTTTATTCATCCATTAGAACAATGTTTTAAAAATATTTGGACAAATGACCCATTTTCTGATTTAAATAGTGCCCTATAATGTACCTCATTGTTTGTGACTAATCTTTTGATTTTGACTCAATATACTACTCCTCGTTCAAAATTTTATGTATTACCCGATAGATCCCGGTAATTCAGAATTTTCCAAGTGCCCATAAATGGATCTCGTGGTCTAGAATTTTCATGGTGACACAATATCTTAACTTAAGCAATCTATCATATGATTTAAACTACTTGCCTCTCAAAATGAGTGGCGGGACACGTATTTAACACTAGAACGATTTTTATGGGATCATGATTTGCTTAGCCATCAATTGTGATGAGCTAAGGGGTATCCTAGTTATGTTAAAATGACCTAGGCAGCTACCCATTACTTATTAACCTGAAGCTAATTCAAAAGTAATAACCTAAACTTAATATCTAACTGAAACTGTAATTTATAAATATAAAAATACAATTTTTTACTAATTTATTTTCATTTTAATATCTTTTCTTTTTCTCTTCTCTCTTTCCTTTTCATAATCGTTTTAAATCAGGATTTTAGAAATTTGCATATTACAAGGTACATTCTGACTAAACCATGTCTTCTTTATATACTTGTGATTGATGAATTGAGTAGTAATTAAAAAAATTGAAGTTGGTGAGAGAAGTTCGGCTAGTAATTTTGTGAAAAAACTCCAGTCGAACTAGTTGAACCAGATGAAAATGAAGAACATATCAGCTATTTCGGGAATCTTTTTTTTTCTATCCTAGCTTTCTGTAAATGTAAGTTCGGCTATTTCGAACAAAAAATTTCTATCCGAACTTTCTTATTTCCTAGATGAATTTTCAAATTTCTTAGCCGAACCTTCTAGTTTCGTTGCCAAACTTTATGTAAATGGATGTTTTGATTTTATCTTAGGTTCGGCTAGAAACATGGTGATCTCAACATTGTTGAACATAAATTTGTTAAACACAAAATGGAGATTCGGTTAGCAGTTATTGATTTTTCCAAGTCGAACCTAGTCCACACACCATTAAAGAGGATGTTCGGCTACCTCTGTTTTTCTAACCGAACCTATAACTACTTTTCCGATTTACCCTTTAAAAGTTTTAATCTTCACAAGTCACTCATTACCATATTGTTATGAAGATCGGACATTTTCATTCCTCCAAATTAACTTGCTAATCTCTCATTTTGAATACAAGAATCTGAAAACCTAGTTTAAAAAAAAAAAATTGCAAAAACTCCTTATCTCCTTCTTGTCTTTCAAATGATTTCTAATTTTAATCATCTTACATTAATACTAAATAAAATATAAAATCTAATACATAATTTATTATCTTGATGATCAACAAACTTAATCATTGATAATAAGTTGAAAGGGTATATTGGTCATTAAAAACCTATAGATAATGATTGTTGAGTTTTAATTACTTCGTTAGGCCACTTCTTATGGGCATGGAAAACATTCAAGTTTGCCATTTTTTCACCCACTATGGAGCTGGAAAACTGGCCTGGCTAAGTGGAAAAGTTTCCACCGAGTGGTCGAGACTCGACCGCTCGGTGTAGAAAAAACCGGTAGGTGTAGTTTCCACCGCTAGTATCATTTCATCTAACGGTCATCATTTCATCATCCTATAAATATAATATCAAATTTCATTTCAACTCACACCATTTCTTCAATCTACATTCTTTCACTCCAAAAATCTGACACGTCAGTTCGAGTTCGAGCTCGCAAATTTAGCATAGCTGAAGATGAATCCATTTGCAGGCATTATTTTTTTGTTATACAAGATATGGTCAATAATGGACAACATCAACAATAAGAGTTTGTATGGAATCGCATATTTCAGAGATTTCAAGAAGAAACATTGAACCTCAATCATAGAGATGCAAATGGATTGTGTAATCGCTTCTGAATAATCAACAAGGATGTGAAGTTCTTTGTTGATGCACTTACTGAAGGCTATCGAAACCGACAAAATGGCCAAAACGCATTTGATGTGGAGCAAATGTGTCGGCTCGAATGGCGCAACAGAGTGGGAAAATATTTTCAATTCGATGGTTGTTATCTTATCTTGAGGGTGTTTCCCAAATATGATGAGTTTAGATTAGCTGCCCAAATATGATGCATCTTCCATTTGTATGATGCATCTTTCATTTGTATCAAATTTGAATTTTAAGATATTATTAATATAAAACTAGTGCATCTTTCATTAAAAGTTTAGAATTTTAATTTACATTAGTGCCTCTTTCATTCATCTAGATAATGACATAACTTACAATAAAGACTTTAAAAGTAAAACTTTGGGACAATGTTCTTCATCTTTTTTATCTTTTTCATTTCACCAAACTTACAATCAATGCGCTCATGAACAGAGTTTCCTTTGTTTATCTTCTTCTTTGCCTTCAAATTTTCCTTCCCTTGAACTTTTCTTTGTCTTTTTTTAGTTGGAGGTTTGATTTGGTTAATATCCAAAACTTGTAGAATTCTTTGGGTTTTACCTATTTCTTTATAACCTTCACATATCTTACTAACAGGGGCTTCGAGCACCACTCCGAAAAAATCAAGTTGGGTAGCCAAGTCAAGTTGGGATTCAAACTTTACCATTTTGAAAGATAAGATAGGTAAAGATAGGAAAAAAAATTGTAAAAAATTCGGTGTAATTTTTGTGTGTAAAAGTCACACTTTTATAGCGGTGGAGAAAGAGTCGCTGGAGGTTTAAAAGCAACCGAATGGTGGAGACTACACCGCTAGCGGTCGCTAAATATTTTTACCATCGTAGCGCGGCCAGTTTGCCAGGCCAGCTGGCATGGCAAATGGGTGGATTAGCCACTCCCATATAAACCGGCCTAATGACCTAATAAAATAATAAAATAGGGAGAATGGTCCCCCTCAAAACAAAACAAAACAAAAAACCATGGTACCGGGAAAACAAAAATCATTATGACTCAAATTTTTGGTTAACAACATCTTGGGCTTAGCTCGAGTTTTTGTTTTAGATAGCTGGGCCTGAAGAACCAATATATATAGAGAGGTAAAAGTAAGAACCAGTTTTTGGGGACTACTTTGTGATACAAATATCCACCCTATATTATAAGGGGTGTCCTAAAATATTAGGGAAGACTAATCTTCCCTTATTCTAATTAAGGTTATAACTAATCCAAATAACCCACTAAGCTAACCCACTACCCACTAATTAAAACCTAATTAAAACATAAATTAAAACTTAAAATCAGTTTTTCTTTTCCTCATCTTCATCTTCTTCTTCTTCTCTTCTTTTCCTCCTCTTCTTCTTCGTAGACATCGACGTTAATCGTTGATTCGGAAAAAAATCATCGTCGATTAATCAATCTTTATAAGCAATGCGTACCAAGCAAATACCCCCAGACTTCCAGGATTGAGTTCGGGACTCCAACATATAGTGAATCTCCCAAAACAATTGCTAATTCATAAACAACTTGAACCACCGTTCAGAGGAAAAATCAATCATCCAACAAAAACCAGCAAGTCTGATTCAAGTGAAATGCAAATCCCCGGGTAATTTCCTTCATACCCATTCTTTTGAATTCATTATTTATTGAAGAAATCGATTAGAAATCATGAAAACTCATTGAAAATGGTAGTTACAGGGTAGATTTCGGTTAGGAGATTTTTGTGTTACCCTATTTTTTCCTAACCGAACTTCCAAAAATAAGAACAGTTCGGTTATGTCGAGTACTACCTGGTGACCGAACTACCTAGTTCGGTTTGCTCGCAAAGAAAACTTTCCTAACCGAACTCCTTGTCTTCTTTGAAAGAATGAGTTGGGTTTGGATGATAAAAATTTTTTGCTAACCGAACTTTCGAAAGATTTAGTTCGGTTACGTCTCTATTTTTATCAGGTAACCGAACTTCTGTCTGTTAACTCCAGATGTTGTGTTTACTTCATTCTTTAGTTCTATTTGATTTGATAACACAACATTATCTTATGTTTAGATAATACTTTGGTAGGGCTGGCAATGGATAGCTGAAAACCGAGGTCCGTTTCCGAAAATCCGACATCCTATAGGATTTAATCCGACATATCGGATATCGGATAATACCTCATATCGGAATCGAAATCGTATTGGGGTCCTTCCGTTAGGCTAATATCCGATATCCGATAATATAGGGGTGTACTTGTAATTTCCACCTCAAGTATTAGATGTCGAGTCAAGAATTGGCATTGGAAATAGTGTTTTCACTTTTCACTTTCAGTCTTTGGTAGTTTGGTTTCTTCAACATTTTTTTCTTCCCATTCTTAACAGATTGAGATCGAGAGATCAACAAACTGAGGGAGTCATAGAGAGGTTTGATCGAGAGATCGATTGAATCAAAAGGAGGGTTTGATTGGAATCCAGAGACCAAGAGAAAACTCGTGAGTTAGATCTGTAATAGTGATATTTTGATTTTGGTCAGAGATTCTCAGAGAAGATTACTTTTTCATTCAGAAAACAAGTAAGTAATCTAAACGACTAAACCCTTTGTTTATTTTTGTTAAAATCAACTCATTGTTGATGTTTCTAAAATAGGGTTCGAAATTAGGTTTTCATTTTTTACACAAATCGATTTGGTGTTTGATTGTTGTTGTTATTATTGTTGTGAAGCATGAAATTAACATGATTATTAATTTTAATATGTAGATTTGTGTTTTATGTTTGATAAGAAAGTTGGTCATGTTGGATTTAACAATTTGAGAAATGGGTTTATCAATTTGAGTACTTGATTTCTTTGTACTATGAAATTAGGGTAGGCTGGTAGGGTATGCTGCTTGAAACAAAGTTCAAGGTGAATTTGTGGATAAACAAAATTCAAAAATATTGCACAATGATTAAGAAGTTTACTGTGCCCTTTCAAGGCTTTGCCAATTTCGGTGAAATCTTTATTGAATATATATAGGCAAAAACTAACTCTCTTCCTATACGAACCAAAAATTGCAACTATGATAGAACTCGTGAATATTGTCACTGGTGTGAGTGTTTACCAACTAATGACTCTTGTTAACAATGAGAAATTCGTTCATCTAATTAGTCCCTCTTTATAAGTTTGTTTTTATGCATACCGCGGAAAACTTTTGCATTAAGACTTTTCCCACAAATTCTTCTTGATTGTTTTCGTAATTATGGTTGTTGTGCATAAATTTATTAAAAAGTAATTTCCTTGTATTAAAAACTTACCCATAGTCTTTTTCCTTGTAACCTTCGCTGGAAATTTCCATGAAGAAGAAACTAACAAGTCTTGTTTTTGTTCAGAGAATAGTCAATTTGAAACAAGAATTCAAAGCAATTTCTTCATCTGTTGAGTGGAGCTAAGTCACCTAATACAGTATAGGTACCTACAAACCTACCTTGTTTTCCTTTTAGTTTTGCATTCATTTCTTGGAACTCCTTGAGAAATTTCATCCTTATCTCTTTCAAGTTTACAAGTTAATACTTGTTTATTTCATGATCCTTTCATTAAACTTCTTAAGATGTACAAAGTATCTACCGTGAACTTGGACTCATCCGATTGATTTTTGAAATCTCTATCTTTCAGTTTTTTCATTCCTAGATGTATCCAAAACAGATAAATGAAGGTTGAAAATGTCTCCGTATATGTAATCTAATGCAGTTATAATTTTTTTTTAATCTTTTATTGCATATGGTAATTAGTAATAGTTCCCATGTTTTCTTACCTCTAATGCATCTCCAAGCTAACGTTCACATAACTTTTTGGGGAGTCATGAGCTCTAACCAAGAACCTTTGACGAGCTCTTGAAAAATGTAGTGGCATGTACACATTGAAGAACGAGTAGACTGTCTGTTCTTGATTCATAACATAAGTCGGCATACATCGTTCTCTTTGAGTTGTCTGCTATCAGTGGTGATTTTGTCTACATGACCGAAAACATGAAGTATAACTATTCTATGATACATTGATACTACTCGGAATTTATACTAGTATCACTTTTTCGTCCTAACCATATAGTTAGATCAAGCGTCAAATTAGTACTTCTCTCAACAAATTCGTTTTTTTTTTTGTACCTTACAGTTGTCTCTTAATTTCATTTTCAAGGCTGGAATGAATACAATGTAGCATCTTTTGATTACAGTGGTGCTTACACACCTCCTCATCCATATTGATTGGGTTTTTGAAACGTATGTGGTTTTGTATAATACATTGTGCAGAACAAAAACATGATCCTTTTATCATCTTTTTAATTATACATATGTGCCTATATTCCCGAAACTGAAATGTTAGATGTCAGAATTTTCTTATCAAATGATTCTTTGTGATTTGTGAATGCAGATCCGGAAATAGTAGACTGAAGTGAAGTTGATGCAATGATACAACATGCCAGACAGCCAAGCAAGATCACACTCACTAGTCTCTGTGACTGTTAGACATTTTTTTCTTTTCTATTTTGACTTTGTTGTAGCCAGTTGTGTACTTTCTTTTGCATTCACTAGACTAGGAGTAAACTCTTTAACTCTAAACATTGTGCTTGTGTGGGTTTATACTTTTCACTGAATATTTTGAACTTAAAAAGACAAAGACTCTATTTATTTTTTCAAGCTTTTAGTTTTTTTCCCTAGTTATTAGATTTTAACGGATAAATATCCTATATCTTAACCTTAACCTTATCGAATTTCATTTTTTGATATCCATCGGATGTTATCGCATATTCGATAACCCATAACCTTAACCTTATCGGAACTGCCAATATCCGCCGGATATTTATCCATTGCCAGCCCTATACTTTGGTTTTTGTTCTTTAGGAACAAAGGAAAAGGATTGAAACTACACCTAGATGAGTATTTGAAAACTCCCACCCCTCATTGAGCAAAACATTTAGATTTCCTAAATCGTGGTGCAAAAAATGCTACACATGGAGGGGGCTCGTTACCGGAAGTCAACCAAGAGAATGTTTGTAATGTGATCCAAGATGTCAATGAAGAGGTGTTGGATAATATTAATGTTATTGAGGAAGAGAATGATGATGAAGAAGAGCAAGGAAATGAATACAAAGGAAATGAAGAGGCTGAACAACAAAGACAACACGTTGAAAATGTAGGGGAAGAAGAAGTAGGACAGGTAAAAGAAGGAGAAGGACAAGAGGAAGACTTGGATGAAGAGGAAGAGGAGGGAGAGGGTGAAGAGGATGTAAAGGAGGGAGAGGAGTAAGAGGATGAAGAGGAGGAAGAGGGGGGAGAGCAAGAAATTGTTCCCATTAAAGAGAAAAAGAAGCTGAAGCCACCTAGTGCTACATACTCACACATTCCCCCTGCTAATTTGTGTTTGTCACCAGTGAACTCAACTTATGGTACTCCAAAAGATGGAGGCGCAACATTGTTTGTCTACAAACACTCATGGGCTGCGAAGATCTATGCGACAAAGGTATTATTTACTAACAAAACTATTTTTTTTTGGGACATATTTCGTCAAGTATTAATAGTGTTATATTCTTTTCGTAGGATCATAATGATGCAGTTTGTCTTATTAAATGTCAAAAGGAGTCCAAATGGTATCTTTCTTTGGAGTGTGACGAGTTTGTAGTGAAGGTTAAAGAATGTGTGTTATGGAGAGTTGTTGAGCACTCACATGTGGAATTTGACGATGTTGTCGTATCCATATTTCTCGAGCGGCATTATCCCGAGACATATACAATGCATCTTCCATTTGGCGAGATGGGAGTTACTCTCGATGATTGTAACCATATCACCGGCTTACCAGTGGAAGGTAAATGTCTTCGAGAAGGCTACAACCCCTCGATGAGTTATCAAGCTTTAGAAGAATTAGTTGTAAAATGTCTTGGATGGGATGCAAGAAATACTCAATATGAGTTTAGACGTTCTGTGAGGTCCCCTAAACATGGCGATGAGTATAATGCATATGAGGAAAATGGAGCATTGAATAAAAAGCTAAAGAAATTCAAGTTGGTAAAGTTGAAGGAAGCATTTGGAGGGACAAAAAAGAAGGTGCAGAAAGGAAAGTTGGTGATGGATAGGGAGACCCTTAGGCATCATGTCACCGCTTATTGGTTATATCAGTTAGGAACTATTATTTTTCCCGACACTTTTGGAAATAGGGTGGATGCACATTATCTACATCTTTTGGAGGATCTTGATGACATCAACAACTACTCTTGGGTCATTGGGGTGATTTCTTTTGTTATGGAAGAAATGAGCAAAGGGTCGAGGATTACGACGAACCAAATTGGAAGCTACTTAACTCTTGTTTAGGTGACCTTCTACATTGTTAATTAGCAAATTATCCGCTAAATTTATGTCCTTCCAATTCAATTTTCATGAATGTGGTTAATATTTTCCTATTTTCTCATAGGTTTGGATTTACGACCACTTCCCTTCATTGGGATTGGCTAAGGAAAAGAAACCTTATCCCTATGACGAACCTATAGCAGGAAAATGGGTGTTTTTGGACGCATAAAATAAGTCTAAAGAAGAGCAGCTGACTTCGTTGAGGGAGAAATTGGATAAACTTACGGTGAACGATGTGGTATTTCACCCATACGTCGTACCCGATGATGTCCATGTAGATGAAGACGATCTTAATGGTTTCTCTACAGTCACGCCCTACTTTGGACCTATTTGGTATCCTAATGGCTACACAATATATAATCCAAGGAGAATACTAAGACAAATTTGTTGCGTCCAAATGAATCCCGATGTGGAGAATGAAAATTTCACTTTGCAGGTTCAAGGAGCAAAGAACACTGAGAAATATTTTGTTCCAAAACATGAACCAACTCCTGAAGTAGAACATTGGAATGCACGTAGTAACTATTACTTACCAAGAGGTGATTGTGTACCTTGTGGGGAAGATGTAAATACATGTGACGAAAATTATATGGAGTATTATGAAGAAATTAGTCATCCTTTTGGGATAAATAAATAATAACAAGTTAAGACTGATGCGGCGAAAGCGAAGGCAAAGGAGAGGGAGGCTAAGCGAGCTCAAAAGGAGATGCCTATTTGTGGAGAAGAAACAAAAAGGTTATGGGATAATGTAGTAAGAAAATTTCTTTGTCTTATACATTTGGGTTGTTTAAAAGTATTGAAAATATATTTTCTTATGCTTAAAATTGGAATTAGGTGTTGAAGGGTTCGAAATTGTTGAATAAACAGATGGATAAAATCAAAACTGGAAAGTCGATGTTGACTAAGGAACAAACTGCCTACTACAAGGAATGGGAGGGTCTTATAACTAAAAGAATGGTGGTTCCAAGTAGGACTAAGCAGCTGAAGAGGGGTCGACAACAAGGTGAAGGTTCGAGTCGCACTGTGGAGGAAACCGGTGGAGGAGATGATACCACAAGTGATGAGGAAGTTCGACCTATAACTCGTAGTAAACAAGGAGGTGGTAAAAGGGGTCGACAACAAGGAAAAAGTTCAAGTCGCGCTAAGGAGGAAACCGGTCGTAGAGATGATACCACAAGTGATGAGGAAGTTCGATCTAAAACTCATGGTAAACAAGGAGGTGGCAAGAGGGGTCGTAAAAGTGGTCGTTAGTGATTTCGTATGATTTTAGTTTCAAAAAACATCTTGGTTATGGATTTCGTATGTTTTTGTGTTTTAAACAATTACTTAAGGATTTCGTAGTTTGGTATGTATAACACTTTTATATTTGTTTTAGAGTATGTTTTCAAATTTAATCGGGTTTGTTCTTTCAATTTTATAAGGATGAAATGTTGAATACAGTATGTTTTTCGGCAACCTGCAATTTTGAAATAGCTAACCAAACCTAAAGTTCGGTAACAATTTTAAAATTTACAGGTCACCGAACTCAAGTTCGGTTATGAGGCATGTTTTTATTTCCTAACCGAAATCTTCTCTGGATATTCAAAATTTTGCCATTGCACTTGTTGGAAAACTCATTCTCTTGATGTACAAATCACATAAACCAAATCTTAGGTTTGTTTTGGAGTGTGTTTTGTATCACATATGTGTTCAGTTTGTCTGTTAGCCTTCCCAACAAAGTTCGGTTATGTCATGTATTCATCTTGTAACCGAACTTGTTACGTCGCAAGTTTTTATTTCCTAACCGAACTTATAATTTTGAAATTAAAATTTACTTTATTTGACAGAAATATAATACATAATTTTGAAATTAAAATTTACTTTATCTGACAGAAATATAATACATAATTTTGAAATTAAAATGTAATATAAAGTAACGGCTAATTTTATGGGCGTTATACACCAAACTGGTATATATATGGGTCTCATAGTTAACATTTTGTTTCTAAATATTCTAAGAATGACACCTACTAGTCCTAAATTTAATCTAGTTAAAGATCTTTCTCTTTGCAGAAACTACATAATATACTATCCAAAGAAGGGTGAAGAACGAATAATGAATGGTATTATGAGTCAGATTTATTGGGGAAAAATTCATGAGAAATTCTGCTCCGACACTAGAAACACTTATAACCATGATCATATAGCTTTGTTCATTCGATTTGAAAAGATTAGAGAGAGATTTGTGGAATTTATGGCTTTATTTCGTATTGTAAGGCGGTATCGACTTAGGGGTGAAGGATTCAACGAAATCATTTTAACATCAAAAAACGAATGGCAAAGATGGAAGACAAAGGATTTCAAATATGAATATCATTTCCGCCTCCTTAAAGACTTTTTCATAATGCGTTTCGGATATTAAATTTTATGTAATTTTATCTTGGAAAGTCCTGTAAAAGTTCGGCAATGTCGTGTAATTTAGATTCCTATCCGAACTTCTATCTCGTACAGTTCGGCATTGTCCTGTAATTTAGATTCCTAACCGAACTTAGATTCCTAATCGAACTTCAATGTCATTCAGCAGTTTATATGTTAGGTTTTGAACTATAGTTCGGCAACCTGGTAATATTCGTTTTCCTAACCGAACTAAGTGTTCGGCTACCTAATAAATTTAAGAATCTAACCGAACTATAAGCTGGCATCACCATAAAATACTAACATTTACTCAATAATTAATACCACTCTTCAAAAAATATATTATTACATTCATAAGCATAGTTAGTTCCATTACATATGTCATTTAATCATCCTCAAGTGAATTTGACCTTCATGTACAATTTCTTCGGACTTCTTCAAAGCATTCCACATATCCATGTTATGCTCATACATGATACACCAACCCAACATTCTATCTGTATTAAATACAGGATAATAAGAGGTTGCACAAAGTGGTTGTTGTTAATCAATGCCATCACACATCTCCTTCGTTTGAGTTGTTCGACACATAGGGTTGTTTTTGGGGTGAAGGTGAAACTAGCACATTTTGATAAACAATGAACCACACAATTGAATGCCTCGGAGATTAAGTGTCCACATATAGGCATGCTCATCCAATAATCCCTTGTGATCAGTTGGCCCCCATGAGGACGACGTTGATACCTAACAATTACTCATTGATACTACCCTCCCCATCGCACAACATTGTCTTGTAAAATGCCGGATTCTCCTTTAGTTTGGACAATAACCTTTGCCTTATATGAGTGATTGCACACCCATTATTTCGCTTGGCACCTTCGATGAAAGGACCAAGTTGTTGATTGACAACATGAAAACCACAATTACCATCCGGAGGAACGTCGTCGGTGGATATAACATATTCTCTAATGTGTAGAGGTAGCTCATTCAAATAGTCTTTATTTGGAGCCTCAAGCTTCACGTCTGGGGAAGATGGTTGGATGGGGCACATTGGAGACTTAAGCTTCACGTCGCCGGAAGATGGTTGGCTTGGTTGTGATGGACACATCGGACCATTTTTCTTCAAAACTCGCTCACTAGTTTCACCTTTCTCTGCAATACTCCTACCCCGTTTCTTGGTTTTCTCCAAGTACATTTTCGCGGTATACTAATGGCCACAAGGATATCTAGTATTACTTTTCTTCTTACGTAACACCTTTGCATATTCTCTTAGTTGATTTTTTGTTTCTTTTTTGCTTGGTCTACCTTTGCGTTTGCCTTTTGCCGGTTCATAGACATTCTCTTGCGTTTCTGGACATATGATTTTCTTTATGTGACCCCAAAAGATTTGTTTTTTTAGCTTGTTCATGCCACAATACATCTCTAGTACGTTCTACCCATTTCATTATCACCAAACTCTTTTTCGGCTCCTTCTCTCTTTGGAGGAGAGATAAAACTTAGGTGCTTCCAAAATGGATCAATTTCTCTTAGAGGGATAACGCCATGCTCGTAGTTGAATATCATATGGCAAAAAGGGAGTCCCATAGACTTATTCATGTTACATACACACACCTCATCCGCCGTGGTTTCCCACTTATCCATCAACTCGACTTCTATAATCAACAACTTCATACATTGCCGAGATACGTTTTAATGGATTCCCTTGAACAACGGGTGGTCGACATATTTTCCGTTCATTTGGAATATACGGATTTTTTAGAACTTCTCTTTAATTCTATCAATGTCGCGCTTGAAGTAATTTTCCATAGCATTCCACACGGTTACGAAATTATCAACATATCCAAAGAGATTCTTCTTCTACCGGTGGTGAGACGACTCTACTAAACTTGTCTCTTGATTTCCCAAGTGTTTATATTGGTTGGCAAAGGCATAAACAAACCTCTCTTTGTGTGGTTCCAACCATTGGCGAAGAACATACGATACAACATCGGGGTAATCGAGAGTATCCCAATGGGCGATAAACTCCGCAAGATTTAGATAATACTCTTCCTCGGTAAGGGACCAACACAATGATTCCCATTCACCGTTAAATGCAATCCATTTAGCGAAATTTATATCGTATTGTTTTTCAACTTCCTCTTTTGCATCCGCTCATTCATGTATCGGTAGCATCTTAATCTCTTCATATCCTTTTTTCTTGGGTGGACAAATTATTAGCTTGCACCTATTCATCAAATTACACCATATATGGAACGTGCAAAGCATATTGTGCGCTAATATAAACACTACCTCTATTTCATTCATCAATGCGACTTCATTGTCGGTCACTATAACCCCGGGAATATCATCACCTCGGAAGATTTCCTTAACTTGTTGTAATTCCCAAATGTGACTAGGTTATTGCTCGTCCCTTAAGAAACAAAAAGCCACGGTAAACGGTGACTTCGTCGAAGTATGGACAACAATATTCAACAATGTCATCTCGTACTTGTTCGCCTTATAAGTACAATCCATTATTAGAACTTCATGAAAGCATTGAGACAATTGAACACTCGTTGGATGCACAATGAATAGTTGTGTTATCTCTCCTTCCAAATCCACATCCTTTTGAACCGCATAGTCTTTCTCTTTGCACAAAAAAAAACAATTGTTGCATCACTTGTATATCTCTCAATTCCTTCTTTCTAATTGTCTCAATTGCATTGTAAATGGTGGACAAATATGAGTGGTTATCCTTTTTATATCCTCCTTTAGCATTTAGAGCATTTGAACCGGTGAAAGAGCCATTTTCCTCATATAAGCTACCTTGTCCATCTCTTGAGGAGTTAGCTTGGCCGCCATGAAATTTTCTTCAAGATGCTCCGGACGAGGGTGGTTATGACGACCTTCCATAACCCTGTAGACAACCCATCCCTTCAATTATTCATTGTAATTAAATGCAAGCTTGAATGGGCATTTTATCTTCTTTGAGAAAGTTTTTTTTTTCCTATTTGTCTTTCCTTTATAAACATAACCCTTCCTCTTGTGGATTTTATCGGGATCACTGCTTCTCTCACAAACCATTTCAAAGAGAGTATTGCTTTGTCTCCCATTCAATACTAATGCGCACATGTCTTTTTGTGCATGTTGTCTAGCAAACTCTTTGCATCTTCCGGATTTGTGAATACCAAGTCATTCATGTAGTGAAGGGATGTGTCATCGTATAAAATACCGACTGGGGAAGGTTGGTTTTGCATTGGTTCTATTGGATCACATGGAACCTACAAGTAATAACACAACGTCAATACCATAAACAACAAGTACTTACAAGTTCGGCAATCTAAATTTTTTTATCGACCCTACCGAACATAAAGTTCGGTTATGTAGTTTCGAGAAAAAAATTAGGGCCTTACCGAACTCGATCTTTAAATTTTATATGCAAAAGTTCGGTCATGAAAATTAAAAACTCGACTAAACTGAACATATGGGTTAGGTTAGCAATGCTGTGTATATGTATTCTGGGATCTTGTCAAACAAAAAGTTCGGTTACAAAGGGACTAAACTCGACTTAACCGAACTATGAACTGTAAAGTCTATAAAAATAGTTCGGTTATATCTTCTGGAAAAACATAACCGAACTCTATAAAACCACCATTAACATGTAGTTCGTTACCTGCTTCTGCAAGATTTAGTAACTGGACTACACCTTCAGAAACGTTTGGTTACCTATGTTGTTAAATTTGGTAACCGAACTAGGATGACCTAGCCGACATTTATTCCTGAAATTTTGAGTTTGTCCAATTTTGTGCACAATTCAAGCTACATTAAATAAATATGAGACATACATGAGTACCCATATCTTCATCTTTAGGTTGTGGCTGATAAAATCCATCATTTGGTGGGTTAGCTTGACTTTGGGGAAAAAAGTTTTCATCATCTAACAAATAACTCATATTTGGATCATTAGAAGTATTGACATATACACTAGGAGGTGAAGGGGGTTCTGATTCTGATTCTGAAGTATCACATGAATCACTCATATCATAATTACTAAACTCAAAAAAAGATTTTTTGGGTTCACTCATCTTCTTCTTCCTATTTCCTTCTTCTTCTTCATATCTCTCAATAATAATGTTTATAACAAAACAATCTCACTTATAAATCACTAATCACTAATCAGTTTTTAATCATTAGACTAACTAATCATTTTTTAATCATGGGTAAAGTTGGTATTAAAAAACAAATTATAAGGGGTGACCAAATATTACTTCCAATATCCACCCCTAAAACTTAAGAGTAGTCCCCCATTTTTTGAGTAGTACCCAAAAAATGATTCAAAAGTAAAACCCTAGTTACTTGCTGTTAAACAACGAAAAAAAGAAGGAAAAAAACGAAAAAGAGAAGCAGTAAACATGTCAAGCCTCCCGGATGAACTCTACCATGAAATCCTTCTAAGAGCGCCTATGAAATTCGCATATGCATGTAAGTGTGTTTGCAAGACTTGGTTTGAAATAGTTTCTGATCCTAGTTTTGTTAAATCACACCTTGTTCTCACTAGTCAAGAAAACAACCCCAATCTAATGCTTGGAAAATATGATAATAGTAGGAACATTGACTTAATCAGCTCCATAAGTTATGATTCATCAATACTGATCGGACTTGGAGATGATATTGTTAACAGTGTTGTTGAAATGGATTACCCACTCAATTTTTCAGAATATGTTGTTGAATTGATCGGCTCTTGCAACGGTATGGTTTGCCTAGTTTTGCATCATGGTAATGGAACTGACTTATTTTGTGTGATTTGGAACCCCGCTACTAGAGAACACAAGAAAGTAATTAAGTTGCACAAATTGTTGGAAGATCTTCTGGGTCGTAAGACTCATATTGGCTTTGCTTTTGGTTATGATCGTAAAACTGACGATTACAAGCTGGTCATTGTGGATACCCCTCGGAGTAGTTCTTATTATTCTTTAATCCATGTCTATAGTTTAGGGTCAAATTCATTAAAAAGTTTTAGAGACGTCTGTTATAAGTTTTTGCCTGGAAGACATGGGGTGCTTTTTAATGGAGCTCTTAATTGGTTAGGTGGAGTCGGAGAACTATCTTGTGAAGCTATAGTCACCTACGATATGTGTGAAGAGATTCAGCAAAATCCAATTACCAAAAGAAGCTTTGGCCACTGGATATTTGTTGTTTATGAGTGTGGGAGTCTTTGAAGGGTGCTTGTGTGCGCTTGTTCGAGGTAAGGCTTCTATGGGCGTTTGGTTGATGCAGGAGGAATATGGTACTCAAAAAACTTGGAGAACGTTTTAGCATTACCGATAAGAGAATAATGAAAAGCAGGAAGTTGAGTCTGGTGTATTCTTTTAAGAATGGCCAAATGCTATTCAGTGCTGATCTTTGTAAACTTTTTTCTTATGATCCGAAGGATGGAAGTGTTAGAGAACTGAATATGCAAACTAGTTCAATCTTTGGCAGTGGAGATATATTTCGACAGGTTGTATTCAATTTAGCCTGGTACTTGGTCGAGAAGGGCATACTGAGGAATCAACTGAAAGACGAAGAAGATTAACAAATGACTGAGTTATATGTTTCTAGTGTATGGTGGTTCATCCGCCTTGGCTGTTTTTTTAAGTGCCAACACTTGACCAACTGCAAGTATTGCAACTACAATCTCTTTATTTGATTATGCTTGGCAGCTTGATTAAAATGTTATGTCAGATTCAGATTCGAATTCTCAGATTGTTTTGTTTCATTTTTGTTTCATTGAAGTTTGATAATTTATGTCTTGTTGATCGTGTTATTAGTAAAACTAATGGTTCTCAATTTCCTGCTTCAATGAATCCAATGTTGAATCTCATCAATTCTCAAACCATCTTTTGATACTGTGCTAGCTAGAATTGAATCCACTTCTCATATATCAGGGATCTTTTGTTGGAGGACTTCCTTCGAAGGCAAAATTCAACTCCAGTGAAGTATTATTTGAACCAATGTGGCCTGCAGTTTGGAATAATTAAGCAAATACACCTTTTAGTGCATCAAAAAGAAAACAAAATACAGCTGTTAATAAAAAAGGAAACTGATCAGAAAACACTTGTCTCGATTCATTATGAATAAACATATATGGATGGAGAGAAAGAAGATCTCATCGTCAAATGGATCAAAAACTGAGTCTGTGAGTTGGTCTGATCCTGAGCTGGAGACACCACTATATCAAAAAATGATTTTGTCTCAAAATGCATCGTGAGAAAGTTAACTAATATTCAACTGGATGAAGTTGGTTTTCTAAGCCGTTCTCCATTTGCATAGCTGTTAATCTCTAAAAACAATAACCTATTATGCATAGGACGGCGCCAACAAGCCTAACAACCCTAACCTTACTTTATAATATAAATCAATCAAACACCCCAATGTTCCCTCAAAACCCTCTATACCTATCTGTCAAAACCAATAATATAACCCAAACTTAAGATTCTCTCCCTCAACTCTCAACCCAAGCAGCAAAATAAGAGGTCCTTACAGTGCACACGTGTATACATTACCACACGAGCTATGAAGCTTGGTAAGATTCTTGTTTATTTGCCTCAAGTCAAATCCTGTCTCTATTTCTGCAACTAAACATCTTTGCTGGCATTGCCCCCTAACCCCCTTTCCCTATTCTAGAATCTTCTTTTCATAATCTTTGTCTTACTCTCTCCCAGACCAATCTTCCCAGAAGTGAGTAGGCTACCTATGATATGTCTATATATAACGATGAGAGATCACATAAACATAAGCAGCTCACTCGTATCCAAACACAACTAAATATCAGAGCAGAGAAGAGTAACTTTGTAGCAGCCAACAGGTTATCCATTCATCTAAGTTTACAAGAAAAGAAAAGATGGGGAACAAGGTTAGAGCTGTACCTGCTGCAGGATTCGGAATTTTCCGAAGCAGAAGCAGAAGAGCTGCGCCAAAGAGGGGTCAGATCAAGTCGAAGATAGCTACCAGTGCATTCAATTCCATCTTCTCTGTATTATGTAAAGCCTCTCTGCAACGGCTGAATTCTAATAGGGGAGCATACTTGAGGGAAAACAGAAGCTTCAGACGAATATAAAAATACTGTACGACTGT
Source organism: Papaver bracteatum (assembly GCA_023529315.1). Classification (NCBI taxonomy): domain Eukaryota; kingdom Viridiplantae; phylum Streptophyta; class Magnoliopsida; order Ranunculales; family Papaveraceae; genus Papaver; species Papaver bracteatum. The sequence goes on along the minus strand of JAJJWX010003836.1, from coordinate 982,764 downwards.
CATGGTTATGGACTATAGTCTGTATGTTTGTAACTCATTAAATGCACCTAAATCTCCTTTTCTTAATAACATTTTCAGTTTTGAACAGAAATATCTTTCTTTGGTATTGAACTGAATTAAAATTTTACATGCCATTTTCTGCGTAATTTTCAATAACTAGTAGTAGTACACAGTGTAGCTGTTGCTGATTGATGCCCAATGGGGTGCAGGGAGTTTTTCAAATGTCTCTTGAATTCTGCCTTATAGGACCTGTGGAATGTCTCTGTTGCTGATGAGGAAGTGCGCCTTCGGTTTGGGTATCAAGCTCTGGGCTATTAGGTGGTCTGGCACCAATGGACATCAAATTTTTGAACCACGTAGATTGGAATCTAGGGTTACCACCTCTGTTTGAATTGCCCGGAGAGTCTTGATTTACTGTGGAAGTGTTGGCTGTGGTAGTAACATTTGAAAGGAACCGATATGCAACCTTACTAGCAGTCACAATCTCTGCCTTGGCTTGCCGGAACTGCAGTACAAATGAAAAGAGCAGCAATGAACAGTCTGAATTTTATGTTCAAACGCCACAAATGCAATAGTGATTGAAAAAGGAAGATAATGAATGTTAAAAGAATAAACTGCAGGATACTTCTAGCACACATCACAACGAAGATAAAAAAAGTCAGACAAACTTCAGATCCAAACTTAGGCATCACATGTAAACTGCATAGACTTGGGATTTGTTCATTATATATCTTTTGCAAGTGGCAACCTATTTAAAAGTTTTTTGCATTGGCAATAGAAATATAAAATGTTTCGTGTTCCATCCACTTTGCCATGGTTCCAACCTCACGTTACCGTTTGTGATGACAGGGTACTGAATAATATTAGCCTCATTTAACTATCATAAGTCTGCAACAACTAGTTACACTCTCAGCTTGAATTCCTCCAACAATGCCACATAATATACATGTTCTACTGAAGATTAACTGCTATTAAAACAGAATAATCTTACTCGTAACGCCGTGTTTCCAGCAACCTCCATTGCAGCATCACCAGCATTGGCGAACCGGTTAACCCAAGCTGTAAATCATGAAGGCGATGAGAACAAGTTAACATAGTGTAATTACAAATAGTAGTTAATAATCACATTGGATGACTTCTCTAGGATAAAATCGAACAAGCATATCGTCTCTATTTGTCGAGTAAAAGTAAGCAAAAGTAGTTATGAGTAAACATGCGAGACTAAACTCCTCACTGAAACATGTGAAACTATTGATCACCAAAGTTTCAAATTTCCTAAAAGCCACAAGCTCATAAGTCATAAGCTACTAACTTGAAAGAAAACCACTGTAAACACCCGAAATGGGATAAGTTGATATGGTTTCATCAGTTCAGTGTATATATGACGTAATCCACAGAATATACCAACTGTAGCCCAGAATCCTCCCAACTCAACTAGCAAGGATCAATTACATAATTCTACCACGAACGGAACATTTGTTACATCTCAAACAATTACAGCATGAAACTTAAAAAGACCCTATGCAACAACAGAAATGTGTCGCTACTATATTCAAACTGGAGTTATTAAGGGAGTTACAAAAAGCATGTCACCTGGAATTTTAGGCACATCTAGCCTTTCACAAAACTCATCGCAGAAGTGATTGCAGTTCTTTGATAGTAGATCGTATGACTCTCCTGGCCACTCTCTGCTAAGTTCTCTTAGGATCTGGTTAACTTTGTATATTGAGGCTGTTGTTGTCCCGAGGACTATACATTCGCGATATGTGTACATTGGATTCTTACTGGGTGGGCAACTAAACACTCCAGTGCCTTGTTCACAGTACCCAAAAGACCATTCCTCATCCCCATAGACCTGCCACAGACAATCACATTAGTATTTGGACAACATAAACTGAAAGCTTTTACCAAATGTCATAAATAATTACAAATTTGCTAAGCAGTAGCACCCAATGCAACACGGAAAAAAAAAGAGGCTTACAAGTTAGAGTAAGCCACACATGACTTGACTGGAAAAAATGTAAGATAGGTGGTACTGATCGCAAAAATGAAAAACCATAATTCATGAAATTGCACACATCTTGAGCGACTTGGCTCATGCAAGAACATAACAACAACAATCGATCACTCAAGTACTCAGTAAAAGTTCCTTTCACTAGTAGAATAGTAGTTTGCGACTCACTGACCACATTCCCCATAACTGATATGTTTCCTTCACAAATCAAATAACATTATCATACTAAGTACCTCAATCTGACTTTGCTTCCATCTCACAACCTAATAACAAACTACAAAACATGCCCAGCCCTTAACTCATTTTACCATCAACCAATGAAAAAAACTACTTATTGTCATCAGAACGAAACAATATCCCCCAGTCACACTAATCTCCTCAAGTATCATCAACAACTCTTAAAATCAAAAACATACTTCAGTTCCAAACACTAAGTAATCAAACCTAAATGCATTTCAAAACAAACCCAAATTTGATCTGACCCCCAAATGTCAGAAAACAAACACAAACCCAGAAACTCCCCCCAGAATTTTAATTCCCTCACATCAAAAACTCAAAAACATACTTCAGTTTCACACACTAACTAAGCAAAAGCTAAATACATTTCAAAAGTAACCCAAATTTGGTTTAACCCCCAAACATCAGAAAAATGAACACAAAACCTAAATTTCCCCCCACCCCCAAATTTTCCTCACATTCACAACCACAAACACTTGCACAGAGTAGAATAATACTAAAAAGATTCCTTAATAGAATGTTGGTTTCAAAAAAAAAAAAAAAAAAATCTTAAAACCCTAGATCTTGTATCTTCACACCGACAAAATGCAGAAACCAAAACCCAGATTAGATTTGAACAGACCTGAATAGCAGAGTGAAAGATACCACCAAGGCCAATCCCATCTTTAAAGATCTTATTGATTTGAACAATTGTATTGTTAGTTTTTGCTGAACCACTATTAGTTACATCGTATATATGGAGTTTCACCTCCATTATTATTGTTTCTCTATTTCTCTAATCAAATCTCTATCTGTATTATTAATACACAGAATTTCTGAGATTTTCACTCTTCTCTTCCACTTCTCTCTCTCGTCTGTCTCGGACTCTGGATTGATTACAGATTACTACTCGGACAGGACTCTCTTTCTCTTCTTTTTCTTTTTGTTTTCTCAAAATTTTCTTCTTTTCGTGTATTTGTTTTGTTGTGTGACAGACCACTTGCCGACGTCGTGGCTAAGGGTCTTTTTTTTCTTCTTTTCTCCTCTTTGGGTAACACAGGGTGGTGGTAGTTATTCTCAACTGACTCGGAATATCCTCATTGCAAATCTCACCATTCATTTGCAAGTATGGGGACCCATCGTGACATTTTACATCTTGTTTTGGTTGGATCTGACTCGAATGTGATTCCGAGTCGCATTGAATCAGATGTCAGACCGTTTTAGATTTTGGGGATGTATGATTCGACTCATATTTCTAATTGGATTCATCATGATATTTTACACCTTGTTTGGTTGGCTCTGACTCGGATTTAATTCTAAGTCACACTGAATAATCAGATGTTGTATCCTTTTGACTTTTTGGGATGTATGATCCGTCTCATATGTTTCTAACTGGATTCATGTCACATATACTTTGAATCTGACTTGTTGAATACACTTTTGACTGGATTCGAAAAAATAAAAATTGAAGTTGTTATTTAATGATTTTTTAGTCTAAGTATGGTTTGTGTTTTGATGCAAGGTTTATAGATTACAATTATGGTTCCTAGGGACTTGAAAGGAGGTCAGGTAATCGCTCTAGATGTTGTATGTTGTATGTTATGTGGGTGCGAGGTAACAAATTCTAAGTATGGTTTGTGTTTTGATGCAAGGTTTCTAGATTACAATTGTGGTTCTTAGGGACCTGAAAGGAGGTCAGGTAATCGCACTCTAGATGTTGTATGTTTTCTGTTTCTCTTATATCTTTCCATCACAGTGGTGGGAAGATGCTCTCAAGGCGGTGGAATTTTTAGCTTTTTAAATTTCTTTTGTTATATGTGCATCTACTTTTGGTTCCTGAGAATTGACTTTGTAATTGCAGACTTTCGTTGGTCGTGACACACCAATTACAGTCACAGATTTTGTTCCTGATAAATGAAAGCTTCTAAAGTTTGTGGTATTTTATGTAGTTGCAATGGAATTATAGTTCGCGTTGCTTACTATAGTTTTCGTCATGTGGTTCCTGTCATAGAGTTTATGATATTTAACTTCTAAATACAGGTCAGATTAGTTTTCTGACATGTTATTTCTTATGTATATGATGCTCAGTGGAACTACTTACTCTTATTAATTGGTGCTTTTTGGATTCTTTCCCAGGAAATTGATTATGTATGACATTCTCATTTCAGGAATTACCTATTTATGTCAACCTATTTGGTGGCTGATGTTATTGGTCTGTTTGGTTATGTAAAGGACCACACACCTGATGATATAATTATGAACAATGATTTACAAATTTTTAGTGCATTTTCACTTGGCTGGGGTTATAAGTTACAACTTTTGCAAAGTTCATTGTGCAATGGATAAATATACTACAAATGATTTTAGTGGTTGTGACTTGTAATTTTGCAGGTTGTTAAGTATTGGGCAGAAAATGGTGTCTCCGGATACACAATCTTTAAGTATCGTCTCAAGGATAGAAGTTGGAGCTGATCGGTTTAAGATTCCTGATATTTTGTTCAATGCATCCATAGTTCAAGTGCGTGACTAGTGCACTTGAGTTATACCTACTTCTATGTTACATACTCCCTCCGTCCCACTATTAAGTGACCTAGTATATACACTAGGTCATACACTAGGTCACTTAATAGTTATTCCAACATTTGATTTGCAAATGTTGGAATATATGCTTAGATATGAGATAAGGGTCCTTTGACTTCAGACGAGGTCAATTCTTTCCCCACTATTTTTTTTTTTTTTTGTGATTCTCTGTATGTTAACATACACAATATAATGATGATCTGCAGGTTCTGGAAAAGCAAGACTTCAAGCTTCTGATAATTATATTACTGCTTATTGATAGTAAATAAGCATATAATCCTCACATATAGATGTTGAGGAAATGGGTAATAATTATCCTTGTTAGCGGCACAATTTTATGTCTCATTTAGTTTCATGTTTTTCTCCAAATTCACATGTGGAGAGTAAATTTGAAAAAGAGCACTATCCCCCACAGAAAATGCTATTCTTAAATCTTCTGACGCCAAGGATGAAAATAATGCCGCTGATGACGACGACGATGACGCTGATGATAAGATGCTCAAAGAAATGGAGGAGCTGACGTATACCACGGAGCGCAAGAAGAAACGTGCAAAGAAAATTGCTGCAAAAAGACTATCTAAGGTCATTAGACTAGCTACAATTTTTTATGTCTCTTTTATGTGATGTCATTTGGCTGACTCTTTCCATTACCTTCTTCAAAAATCTGCAGGATAAAACACGTAAGATGCAGGTTGATGCACTGGAAGATGGTTATCAAGAACATGGTTTGATGTCTTTTTCTTCTATCAAGGTTTGTTTTAACACATGGCAATACCTTCAATCTAAAGCTTCGTGTGTATCTTATTAACTGAATCTAGTAATTCCAGGAATACCTCAAATACTAATAATACCTACATTTTTTAGGGAAAGAAATATCTAGATATTGTTGACTCAACAGAACTCGATGACGAAATGACAACTTATGAGACAGCGAAAATAAAAACCAGGTGACTGGTGTTCAAAATGATTTATCCAGTGATATTGACACTTATGAGGAGCAACAGAGGTAATCTTTTCAATACCTTATCCATGCTTTAAATATAATTGGTGATGTATTATATCTTCACTGACTGAAATTTTGCATTCATTTGACTAATTACGACGATGAACTTGAGGATTTTCTAGACGAAACTTATGAATAATATGTCACTAAAAAATAAGGAAGTGCTCAGTAGTGAACGCGTGTTGTGAAGGTCTTAAGACGATAAGAAACCATATCAGGTATGGAGGAAATCATTATCATGAGTATTTGATATGGAAGTTCCATTACTGGCAGTGAATACGTATCTTTTTACCCTTAAAACTTAATTAAATCTTTGGACGGATTCTGTCAGGAGCATCTCAATATTGAGAATTTATTTTTGTAACACCTTTATTTTAATGCCCACTCTAGTTGGGTGATAACGTTCCCGCTGTGTTCCACTTCATGCTGAGGAAAAGAAGCATAAGTAGCAAACAAGGCCTATAACTAAAGAGGAGATTGCTGCTCACAAGGTACAATTTAAAGAGATTGGTACTCATCCTGGAAAGAAGGTTGCACGGTCTAAAGCTCGAAAGAATCGAGTTTCTATGAGGCATCTTGAGAAGTTCCGAAATAAGGCAAGCACCATTTTTGACCCAATGTATGTGGAAATGAAAGATGGGTATGTGTAATAACAGGTGATGAAGTAGCTAAACCAACTTTACAAGGAAATGAAAGATGGATATGCAACAACATATGGAAGGTTCTCACCCAAAGTAAGCATTGTCTTAGTGTAATAATTTTTATAGTTTCAAGTTATTTGTTTGATCTTAGACCGAAATATTTTTTTTAAGGATATTTTTTTTGAGTTTGAAGAGGTTAATTGGAAATTTCAAATTTGGAATCTTACTGTAGTGTATTAGTGCTACTGTTTGTATGCTTGTTTATATGGAATCCAATCCTTATATTCAAATGCAAAATATATTCAGGTGCAGAAATCTGCCGGAATTCTGGTCGGTGATCTTTTTTTTTTAATCTGAAAAAAGATCTGCAACGGATATAAACGCAGGAAAATAAACTGTAGGGACCCACTAAGTGTTTTTTATTAATAATAAACGTTGCACAAATTAGTATATAGGTTGCACATATAGGGAAAACAAAACGTTGCACCATATATTGTGTAACATATATAAGCGTTTCTCAATTTAATTTGTGCAACATATAACTTACTATTGATGGTGGATTTTCAACAAGGGTTAAATCCGTAAAATCATGATACTGCATGTTTCTGGTACGGCTTCAGGCATGTGACGATTTATATTTTATGAATCCATGATAAACATGCATTTAGAAAATCCTCCACTAACTGAGCGTTCGATCTCTGGCATTTCATGGTGCACTCTATGCAGAATAATAGAATTGGGCGGTCCTCCTACATAATTGTTTGTTGAGAGGGCTTAACGACTTCAGGACGTCGGTGATACTCACTGTTCCCTGACTACTTGAGAGCAAACCCCTCTACATAGAAGAATAATTGGGCGGTTCTCCGTAAGATTGAGAACAACAGCGCCTTCAGAACAATGACATTCACTGATCCTGACTATGTATAGCTACCATGTATAGACTCGGGCGTTCTCCGAAAGAACTAAGAGCGCCTTTAGGATATTAGCCGTCTCCTGACTATGCACATAGATTAATTCTGCCGTGACATTTACCACTGAATTCCCAGAATGATCTATTATTGCTCCTATTCCATGGTCGAATCCACGGCCTGATGCCATGGAATGGCAATAACAATTGCTCATATTCCATGGTCGAATCCACATCCTGATCCCATGGAATAGCAACAATAATTGCTCATATTCCATGGTTGAATCCATGGCTTGATCCTATGGAATGGCAATGACGATTGCTCATATTCCATGGTCGAATCTATGACTTGATCTCATGGAATGGCGATAACAATTTATATTATCTCATTACTCTGATTTCATGATCGAATGCACTGCTAATCTCATGAAATGGTAAAAGATAATTTTATTACTCTGATTCTATGGTCGAATCCACGATCCCATGGAAAGGTAATGCCTATTTTATTATTTTGAATTCATGGTCGAATCCACAGCTGATCCTATGAATTGATAATAAATAACTACTCATTTTTATTTGTTCAATTTCATGAATTATTCTACACTGAATTTCATGGATCAACTACAAATACTCACAGGCGGGCGTCTGGACCATCCCTGAGTAAGCCCCGCGAAAAATGGTGTAAGTGTACTCGACAATGATGCACAACTGAGCACCGGATGCACGAACGAGCATCCAAAAACACGAATAGATGAGGAATCCTACGCAAAACAGGAGAAAATAATAAATATTAATAAAATAATAAGGAGCGTCTAGGGGCCGGGCCCACCGGTCGTCCGGCCATGCCCTAGCTGTGGCCGGTCCCCATGCTTCTTTCATTATTTTTCCCTATTTTGTTATTTTCATGAACTCATGAAAAAACTCCTTGATTTTAGCAACTTTCCTCGTTTTTGCAAAATTCATGAATTCTCCATAACTTCATGGATTCATAAAAAAAAAAAATATATATATATATAAAATAAGAAAAGGTGTGCGGGACCGGGCAACATGGCCGGCCGGCCATGCCTTAGCCGTGGTCGGTCCCACACCTTACAATCCTTAGCCTATTATAATAATCTTTCCCCAATTTCATGAAACTCTTTGGTTTCAACAAAATTCATGGATTCTCCATAACTTCATGGATTCATGTAATAATATTATAAAATAGGAAAACGTGTGCGGGACCGAGCAAGCCGTGGCCGGCCCCACACCTCACAATCCCTAGATTTTTATAATTATTATTCCCTAAACTCATGAAACTCCTCTGTTTCAACAAAAACCCATGGTTTCTCCATAACATCACGGGTTCATGAAAAATAATATTATAAAATAGGTAAAGGAGTGTGGGACCGGGAAACATAGCCGGCCGGCCGCCCTAGCCGTGGCCGGTCCCACACCCTGCAACCCCTAGTCTTTTATAATTATTATTTTCCTCAATTTCATGAAACTCCTTAATTTGAGAAAAAATCATGATTTCTTCATAACTTTTCAAATATTGCTCAAATCATGAAAGTTCAAAAGCCAACGTGGTCACATGACCGGCTAACCGCTCACGGGAGTTTTGGATGTTAAAATACTCTTACTTTAACATTTATAAAATATTGATTAATTGAGCATCCATGCTCATTCCAACAAAAATCAAGAATTTCAATCAATATGAAACTCTTCTGAAAATTCATAATGTTGCTCGAACGCACGTCATAAAATACTAAAACTCTCAGTACGGAGACATGGACACCATGGTAACACATGCATTCCTTGATGACCGAACAGAATCATTCCTAGGGCTTGCACAAATCCGGTCCCACATGTTTTCATAGTTCTGACCTAATTTGCTCAATTGTTCATATTGGGCCCAAACTCTCTCCAACCAACCTAGGGATTGCTCGAACGGACAACATCTAGTCCTGTGACCACTAAAATCCGGTCACATGCTCTCTTGATCGTTCCCATCTTTCATACCTAGGTTTTATCACCTCATGCTGAACCCAACAGTATTTCAGTAAATGATAAAACCGGCACTTAATCATCATTGTTTCACCAACTCTCCAACTGAGAACCCTGGTGCATGCTCATTCGAGCAATTGGGCATCAAATGGATGTCCATGGTCTCATGTGGTCAGTCCCTCCTTTGCCCATGACCTATTTTCAGCAATTCATCAACTAATGAGCAATTCATCAAAAATTAGAGTTTTCGAATAAACGCTCAACAAATCATTATTCTGAGCAAATTCAAACACTAATAAATTTATATTGATTTAGCATCCAACATCTGAATTAATCATATAATATTTGGTAATCTACCAATATTTTAATATTTTATTGGGTCACATCACCAATAAGTATTTCGTCGAATTGAGCAATATTTGCTCAAATATTGATCCATATATCAATATTTATTAACTTATCAATAATTTGTCGAATAGAGCAATACTTGCTCAATTGCACGCCAAATTCTCAATATTGTCGAATTGAGCAGTACTTGCTCAGTCGCTCGAATATTGACCCAACTATCAATATTCAGTAACTTATCAGTATTTCGTCGAATCGAGCAATACTTTCTCAGTTGCTCGAATAATCCATATATATTCAGTAACTCATCAATATTCAACAACTCGTTGAATTTACAACATTTGCTCAGACGAGCAACATTAATATTCATGAATCGCTGAGCATTTGTCAAACATGCTCGGCTCAACAAAACCTAGGCTCATTGTCTAATCAGTCAACAACTGACAAACTAAATACACGTCTGTTATGCAGACTCCACGATTCGTGAGACATCAATCACCTCAAATTGGGGGATAACAACTAGGGTTTTGGTATGGCGGCCTACAACACATGGATTCATTCACGACGAGAAATGTGCGTAAGTCGTGTCAACGGTTGAAGGAGTTAGAAAAGTAGTGGGTGCACGATCCGTCAAGTTTGCACATGACATGGAACTGACTTTATCATGATCTTACATTTGCCCACTCTTCCACTCCTGAAACCGTCACACTTACATGGATCAAGGTGTTCACAACTCTGACAGTATAAATAAGCCTCTGGATCCATGATTGAGGACAACTTTTTTGGTCTACGTAGAATTTCTCGAGTAACTTCTCTCAAGAATTCATCAATCCATCAGAACTTATTCGAACTCAACAATTCACCAATTATTGCAGAAACCTTCAACACACCCATAATCCTTAATCATTATTGATCCCACATAATTCTCAGCTTCTCTCCTACATATCAACCCATCTCCCTATTTATGACTGAATTGACTCTGGAACATCCATTGACTTGGTTTAGGCCAGAGTCCTACAGATTGATCTCTCGAATCTAAGCACTCCCTATGCAGTTCATCTGTGTGAGGTTAAGAAGTTTGCCCGGGTCGAGGAGTTTCGACAACACGCTCGACTCTTCACTGTCCTAAAAAACCAGCGAACCGTTTTTTCCCATCTACACTTATGGTGCACACCAATGCGCAACGCCGTTTTACCAACATTTATTACCTTTGCACAAATTATGCGCAACATTTATAAACGTCACAAAAAGGCTGTTTTGGTGTAGTGTGAATTTAGAAATTGAGATATAACTCTTGGATATACTTTTCTTAAGATTGAGTCTGACTGTCTAGTTGATTCTCTTAAAATTATATTGGAGTTAATACATACAAATTACTAAGCGAAATATTGGTTGTGGTTGTTAGACCCCCACTTTTTCAAATCCAACCATTTTCATCTTGAATTGCATTTTCCCAGAAAAGCCAAAACTCTTGATCATTAATGATGGATAATGGTAAGCATGGATCAACAAACCATAGAAGGTCTAATGTCTCCCTACTGGTTAATATCAACATAGGACTAATCCTAGACTTCGACTGATTCACACCCATATCTACTCTGTACAAACCCTTAAACTTAAAACATATTGAAGTGTTGATTGCATCCTTAACCATAATATTTATGGTTGGAAACATGTCCCGTTGAACCTCATTTATAACCTCTTGAACCACTTTCTTTCTACAATTAATAACAAAGTATATCAGACAAGTTCTGAAAAACCCTATCTAAATCATTATCAGACAAACCATAAAAAACCCCTAGAAAAATCATAACCATTTTGAAATTAAGAACAACATATTATCGAAACCCTAGAAAAATTATTATCAGCAGAACAAATTCGAACATTGATAAAACCCTAGAAAATCTATAAACAGAGAAAACCCTAGAAAATCTAAGGAATCTAATCACAACAAACCGTAGGAAAAAAAAGAAGAAAAAAAACCATACGTATATCATGATTACAATTAACACTGAATCGTTAAAATCAGATTAGGGTTTTTTCTTACCTCTCTTTAGAATGCTTCTTTCGTCTCGGCATCTCCACCACCAGCAAATATTCAATTCAATGTTCGAATCTCTCCTAAACAAACACTATATTTCACTAATTTAAATCTTTATTATGATAAAACCCTCTCTGAAGAACAGATTTTAGCAGAGAATAAAACCCTCTCTGAAGAACAAATTTTAGCAGAGAAGAAGGAAGAAAATGAATATCAATCTCCCTCTTTTGTTATAAGATGCCTTTTCCCGCGCAATGCCACGTGTGTCAATAATTACTATGTTCGTTCATCCTAGCTGTTTAATGATCATCGAGATGTCAACGATCTTAGATTAGCCATTCAGATCGCCACACGTGGCAGATAGTTATTATGTAACTCACACACGTACGGGAAGGTTATTTTAGTAATCTTCGCATATCCACGGGATATCGATGAATGATATTTTGATGGTAAATTGACGAGTCAACGCGTTAAATTGACTGAGACAACTAAAGTAGATGGAATCCGTTTGATAGGCTTATATTTGTAAGGAATAAAACAAAGAGGCTTAGAATGGAAAACGAGGGTCCAGAACAGACCTATAAGTGTATATATTCCTATATATTTCTAACTGGATTCATGTCACATGCACTTCGTATTTGACTTGTTGAATACATTTTTAACTGGATATGGAAGAATAAAATTTGAATTTTGTTATGAACCCACATTTGGGGATACCTCCACAAATTTTGGGACACTACTGGTTGCATGGGGATGAAGTATAGCTAAGGGGATATTTTTTAATGATGAAATATCAATACTTCCCTTTACCCTAACAAAAACTAGAAAACTTAAATTATTTTATCTTTGATATCCCCCTTTAATTTCACAATTGCCGACTATTCTTCTTCTTCTTACTTCTCCTCCTCTTCTCTTATTCCATAACATCTTCAGTTATGCCGACAGAGCTGTCAGTATAGATATTTAGGATGAGTTATATACCGATTCTTCTATCGGTATAGAAATTAGGTTGAATACAATGCTGACTTATGAGTCGGTATTAAATTTGAGTTATGTCGGCATAATAAAAAAAATAAAAAAAATAAATAATTTCAACTCAACAGTCGGCATGCTCGAGGAAACCACACAATGTCGACTGCTCAATAGTCGACATTACATGAACAACGACATTAATGCCAACTCTTGATGAATGTCTCTGTCCAATATCCATCAACAGTCGGCATTGTCTTTATCACAATACTATGTCGATTGTGACTCTGTAAATGCAAAAATAAAATACACAAAAATCACATAAGTCAATGTAAGCACCTTAGGGTTTGATTTAAGGTTTAACTTGGGGTTCTTTCGTGGATGAAAATTTGATTCTCTACAAAAGGTCATTGTAATACCCCGATATTCAGTAGTGGTTGCCCGAATGGAATATAAGTAATGATTTTTACTTTCATAACACCGAGGCATTTTCAGCATAATTGGCTCCAGAGCTGGCAGAAAACTCTGCAGTTAAGCATGCTCAGGAGAGTGTAATCCAGGGATGGATGACCTCCCGGGAAGTTTCTGTTGGATTACTGTGGTGATGCCCATTGAAAACCCCACACTTTCGGATAACCGTAGTGGTTAAGTGGGGACGGTATCAGTGGAGGGACGGGTCATTACAAATGGTATCAGAGACGACAACGGGTCACCTACCGAGGGTGAGAGAGTACGCTACACATATTGGTCTCAAGGGGGGCAGGGAACGTCGGAGATCTTGGCTTAGATATATTATGGAGTCGAGGATAACTCTAATTTAAGATGGTGGTATTTTAATACCCCAATATTCAGCAGTGTTTGGCCAAGCAGAATATAAGTAATGATTTGTCCTTTCCTAAATCCGGGACCTTTTCAGCACAATTGGCTTCAGAGTTGGCAAAAAACTCTGCAATTAAGCATGTTGAGGCTGGAGTAATCCAGGGATGGGTGACCTTTCGGGAAGTTTCTGTTGAATTACCGTAGCGATGCCAGTTAAAAACTTCACACTGTCGGATAATCGTAGTGGCTAAATGGGGACAGTATCGGTGAAGTGACGGGTCATTACAGTTACAATTGGGAGTCATTAAAATCAAGATAAGCACCTTTAATTTTATGAGATGAGGATTCTCCAACATAAAATTCCTCATTAGATTCCATCTTCTTCTTCTACTACTACTACTAATACTAATACTAAAAGATTAAATCAAAATCTAAAGTTTAATCTTAACACACTTGGGGATACTCATGGGTAATTTAGCCATTACTATAATTCTTTTTATTTTTCTTTTGAGTATCCTGAAAACATTGGGGGTACAAAAATACACCACCAACTTTTTCGTAGGCAATCTGCATGGACAAACTCAACACAACTTCCGATAATTAAAACACAAAAGAAAGTGTCTAGAGTTATATATATATATATATATATCTTATTGTTAGAACGTTTACAGAACTGAATCCGTGAACCTAACTACAAAGAGATTTCTTGGATGGTACCAAAGACCAATATCTAAGGATCTATCAAGTCTTATCCAACAAACAAAGTTGGACCTATCTACTGTGATTAATCAATGAACAATGATGAGTGCCAAATATTGCATATTCATACACCTTTTCATTGGCACTTAACTCATCTTTCGCGCTTCAAAGTCATATATTATCCCAAATTCTGCATTTTTACCATTTTCAAGAATAAATATTTGTATTAATTAATTTTGTGTTTTTAAGTACTAAATAAAGCTTGGAAGAATTAAGAAGACAAAAGAGAAGAAAGTTGGAAGCGTTGCAACCCGCTCGCGCATCAGTGGCAACCTGTTTACAAATTCATGGGATTAAACAACCCATGATCCAAAACCCATGATCCAAAACCCAAGACCCAAAACATCCACCTCACCCCCATTGGATTCTTTCCAAAACATCCACCTCACCCCCATTGTATTCCATTTCATCCATCAATTAAGAAAACATGTTTTGTTGAGTGGATGCTTTCCAAATTTCGAATCCAAGTGCTTGAGGGAATTTTGTGTATAAATAGAGAGGGTTGTTGTGTTGAAAAACCATCCAAGAATAGCTTGTTCATGTTAGTTTATCAAATTTAAGTTTTGTTGTAATGTTCTTCATGTTCTAGTTTCATTTGCTAGGGTTTAAATGAAGCCGTAACTCATTGGTATGTATTCATATCTTGTATCTTGTTCTTGAAAGTTTAGAATTGTTTAAAGATATAATTTAATCCAAGTTTGTCAACATCTTTCTCTCACAATGTATGCCATGTATCCATTGTAGTTAGAATATCTCTATGTTGATTATGCTACAACTCATGCTTAACCAAATATTGATCCTCAGATTAGTTGTGCTTTAATTAGACAGTTAATTCTTTGGAGAAATACTTTAGTTGTGATTAAATTATCCATTGGAGAAACACCTTAGATATACTGTAGACTTGAATCTGCTGTAAGGACAAGAATAATATTACAAGTTGAATGCATATCATAGGTTAGTGGTGGATTTGAATACCCTAGTATCCATATTCTCAATATTTACACCTTGATTTAATTTCATATTTTAATTCAAATTACTTTCTGTTTAAGTCTTTGCCAATATCTCGTCGATCGACAAAAACAAACCCCTTTGGTTACTCTCTGAATCAGTTCTTAGTAAGGATTTAGAACAAACTTCTACACTCTCCAAGGCTCTGTGGTTCGACCTGTGCTTGCCCTGTGCTTGCCCTGTGTTGCTTGTCGACACTGTGCACTTGCAGTATACACAATAGTAGGTATCTTTCCGATCCTACCACACAACCTGTGATATTTCAATTATAAGGCTAAACAATATAATACTGAAAAATAAATAACACAGACACTAGAAATTTTGTTAACGAGGAAACCGAAAATGCTGAAAAACCATGGGACCTTGTCCAGATTGAATACCAAAATGTATTAAGCTGCTACAGACACTAGCCTACTACCAGTTAACTTCGGTCTGGAATGTAATTGAGCTCGAACTCAATCTCCCATTGATTCAAGTACAGTCACGCTCCTTATGACTCTTGAATCCCAGCAGGACTCTGCGCAATTGATTCCCTTAGACGGTCTCACACCAACTTAGAGTTGCTTCAACTCAATTGAAAACTTTAAACCAAATCTTCCTTCCACATATTAAGCATATGATTAATTTCCTGATTTACGATCTAAATGGATGGTCAGATCAAACGAAAGATCCAGGTGATGGAAATCGATAACAACCTGACAAAAGTCAGGCTATCTTCAAAATACGGACTTATGCAACCCGAAGTGCATCATAAATTATTATTCACCTTAAAAGTATAAAACTTACGGAATCAACAAAATCTGAGATGAAGAGAACCTTGATGATTACTATCTATCTTGATCGTTGGAGCAAGCTCTACAAACAATCAAGATCAGGATACTCGAGTTATTAAGATAAAAGATAACTAGACCTGGCTTCACGAATCCCAACGAAGTCTTTGTAGTTGCTAAACCCTAAAAGGGTTTTTGGAGAGGACTACTTTAGGTACAACTAGGACACACCAAAAAGTAGTGTCAGGATTCAAAGATCCCAGTTTCCAAGAGTTCCCCTTATATAGACTTCAAAGCCTAGGTTGCTTTAGGTTTAAGCTAAGATAGCTTTGGAACCAAATAATATACACTTTGGTTAGGTAAACAATATTTTCCGTTAGATAAATGCTTTAAATATTATTCACATAAACAAAATATACACTCTAGTTAGGTAAACCGTAACCAAAATGTGGATAAAGACTATGTCCAACATGGTCAACCGAAACTATCCGATTTGAACTTTAAAAGCTTAACACTCATTTTCATGTTCACTGAGACATTAATCTTGAGTCACAATCATGTGATCAAATGAGTTTAGTATTAATTAGAGAATTGATCAAATGCAAATTATTTCATAGAAATAATTTAATTGCAATTAAATCATAATCGACATAGTTAGTAAATGTATAAGGTACAATTACTTGAATCGTTTGTGAGTCGGCTGAGTCACAGTACGCAGAACTGTTTGCAAACTTATAAGCAGTAACCGAGTTCCATAGTTGACAGAACTTTTTCAATTCACGTAACGGTTTGCAAACTTAGGTGCAACTTAAAGTTCTGGAGTTGACAAAACATTTTCAGTTCGCGTACCGGTTTGTAAACTCAAGACTTTTACCAGTTCTGGAGTTCACATAATTTTTTCAACTTACATACCGGTTTGGGTACTAAACTGGTTCTAGAACATAGAACTATATTAGCTTGCATACCAGTTTGATTACTTTAACCTGGTTCCCTTACCACAGTTCCAAAATGGGTTTCATACGAATATGCATACCTATCCGGATTACGAACCAAACAGATTTTCCCATGATGTACATACTGAAAAAGCGGGGGTCTAACAACCACACCCAATATTTCGATTAGCAATCTGTATGGACAACTCCGAGTTGTTTTCTAGAGAATCAACTAGACAGTTATACTCAATCAATAGAAAATACTCAAGGAGTTATTATCTCATTCTCTCAATTTGATTTACTCAAGCAAATACAATTCGAGCGTCTTAATCAAAGAGAGATAACTTGGATGGTACCAAAGACCAATATCCAAGTGTTAATCAATTTAAATCAACAACCAATAAGGTCGGATATTCTAATTGATTGAACAATGCACAACCTGTATTATTTCAATTATATAAAAATATAATGCGAAAAAGAAATAACACAGACACCAGAATTTTGTTAACGAGGAAACCACAAATGCATAAAAACTCTGGGACCTAGTCCAGATTAAACATACACTGTATTAAGCTGCTACAGATACTAGCCTACTCCAAATTAACTTCCGTCTGGACTGTAGTTGAACCCCAATCAATTTCACACTGATCTAAGGTAAAATTATGCTCCTACGCCTCTGATCCCAGCAGGATACTGTGCACTTGATTCCCTTAGCAGATCTCACCCACAACTAAGAGTTGCTACGACCCAAAGTCGAAGACTTTAAACAAATCTGTCTCACACAGAAAAGTATAAAAGATAGATAAATTCGTCTCCCACGAATAAACCTATGAGTTTTTTTTTCCGTATTTTGATAAATCAAGGTGAACATGAACCAATCAATAAAACCAGACTTATATTCCCGAAGAACAACTCAGTTTTATCAATCACCTCACAATAAACTTAATCGACGCAACGAAGAAGATTATTGAAGAATCACAAACGATGAAACGAAGATGTTTGTGATTACTTTTATATCTTGCCTATCGGAGATATAAATCTCAAGCCAATTATTACAATTGTACTCGTACGATAGAAACAACAAGATCAGATCATACAACTACAAGAAAAGTAGTACCGGTTTGGATTCACAATCCAAATGAAGTCTTTAAGTCGTTAACCTGGTTTTAGAAGAAGAAACCAAAGGTTAAAGGATAATCGACTCTAGCTTAGAAAACTAGTATCACACATAATGTGTGGGGATAAGGTTTCCCAGTTGCTAGAGTTATCCCTTATATAGTCTTTCAAATCAGGGTTTGCAATCAATGTTAGCTTAGTAACAAAGCATTCAATATTCATTGTTAGATAAAAACCTGAATAGATTCAAGCTAATATTTCTCAATCGTTAGATCGAAAACTTAGCTTGTCATACACACATGTACTTGACGATTTTGGTTTTGTGTAACCGTACCCAAACTTGTACAATATTTGGTTCAATACTAGTTAACCAAATGGTTAGCCAAATGATAACTTTCATATCAATCATATTCTTCTTCACCATAACTAGTCCAAATGACTCAAATGAACTAGTTAGAGAGTTGTTCAGTTGATATGAGATCTCATGTACTACACAAGACACAATTGAATCAAAAATGATGTGATTCACTCGAATTGATTCATGAACTATAAATCCACGGTTTGCAATAGAATTCCTTAGTTTATTAAGATAAGTTCACAAACATCGTTTTTAGACATAACCACTCAAGTTCGTGGACTCAAGTTAACCGGTTGGAGTTCACAAACTCCAGCAGAAATTCTCGGGTCGAGAACTTCCGTCAGTTCGCATACTAAGTTCGTGGACTGAAACCGAACTACAACTCCAGCAGAAATTCTCGGGTTCGAGAACTACGCACATTCGCGGACTGAGTTGACTGCTCACGTTCCAGTTCCACTTGATCAACAAAGTTTGCAAACTTCAGTTCAAGTGCTGAGGACTTATACATATATGTGTTACCACAACAATGTTTATATCCCCCAGTGGTTATGTAGTTGCAGGATTTCCCACATTACACCCTTGTCAAGAATCTATGAAAACTAAGTCATAATTTCGATGAACAACAACACTTTTATTAATTCACTTTCAGGAAGATTTACAGAAAAGATCAAAACTCAGAAGTACAACTTTATTTCTGGAGTTTCTATCTCCTCAAAGTTCTCTCAACTCTCAAAAATACATCATCCTTTTCTGGATATATCGTGCCCTTTATATAGGGATTTACATAGGGGAAGACAACTAATATTTCCCCCTAATTCGGATTTATTTTGCGATCTCATCACCATAACTTCAGTCTTCACCATCGCCAACTTTATAACCATCGTGAAGCAGACTTATTATTCATATATCTTTAATCATTAATCGTTACATCACTCTTTTGTGACACTCGCCAAATGTTGCTGAAGAATCTTGCGACAATCTTGTCAAAGTGTCGTTAATACTTGTAGAAACGTCTAGGCTTCTCGCAGAAATGTTGTTAATATCGCAGGAGTAGTGTGGTAGAGATATTCTGGTACTACATATTGCCTCTTCTCATGTCTTTTCTGCGAAGAAGAGAAGATCATGAGAATTAAGAATGCCACAATCGCTTATCTTTTTTGCTTTCCCATTCTGACACGTTTCTATGTACTTCGCCAGCTGTTTTCACGAGTTTCTTTCTTCCAATAAATTTTTGACACGTCTTCTGTAACCGATGCGATCTGACCACCCACGTCTTTTCTTTGCATTAATTACTTTCGTCTTCTTCGAGAAGTTTCTTCTCCTATAAATACTCTTCTCTTTTTTATATTTCTCTCTTTTACTTTCTTCTTCATTCTTCTTCTCTGCAACTTTACTGTTCTTCCGTAAATTGCGCATTCATTATTCTCACGATTTATTTCTTCCTTTTCAACTTCTTTCTTCATTCCCATACTTAAAAATGGTTGTTGGTGCTAAAAATTTGAAGGCCTTCAATAGAATGTGCGAGAAACTCAGACTAAAAGGTTTTAACTTATCTTTAATTCCAGATCAAGATGCTAAATCTGAACTTTCCCTTAAACTGTTCACTGATGATCAATGTTCTCGCGAGAAAATCATAGTATCACTAGGACAACTTGAAGCTGGTCTTCCTCTCCCTCTTTATAACCCAGAACTCCCGTTATTCTATCAAATAATATCTGACGAGAGGTTCTCGCGAGCAATATACCAATTGGGTAGGGATTGCATCAGATTACTACTCGAATATGCTTCTCGTGGCTCTGGTAAAGGAACTCGCTACCCCAATGCTCCAAAGAATCCTTTGTTCAAAGATGTCCCCATTGTTTCTTGCGATTATACTATGGACAACTTTTTTGTAAACTATAGAATTGTCCCTATGAAGAGGGATAGTACATGTTGGGGTGTTCGTTTGAAGAAAGAGAAGTTCACTGGTGACAATGCTCTTATGATGGATATTGACTTTCATACATCTACTAACCAAGGTCCTCGTATTTATAGCGACGATAAGTGGTTCATCTTCCCATTAAGTCTTGAAGGTCCTTATATATCTGGTTCTCGCGAACTTCCCGAGAATCTCGCTGAATATCAACCATGGGTCTTCAACTGGCCTGAGAGAACTAAAGAAGTATGTTCTCTCAACTTTTCATGTTATTATTATTTATTGTTTTCTTTATATTCTCGCTAACTTTTTTGATTTTCTCAGATTGATAGAATGAAACTCAGCTATCAAGCTCTTAGGAAACCCAGCATTCGCCTGGCTTTGATGTCTTTCACAGATGAAGTAAGAAATATTTCTTTATAAGTTTTTTTTTTTACAATAAATTGTTGCCCCTATTTCTTATCTTCATCTGTGCTCGCAGGAAATCGAAGAATTAGAGCCACTGCCTCCTCCACAAATCAAGGAGAAATCTCCAAAGGAACCATCTGGAAAATCTATAAAGGAGAAGTCTACTACTTCTTCTAGGGGAAGATCTTCTGCCCCTCGCAATGATGAATCTAGCGATCCTCCGCTAAAGAAATTAAAAACTCAACCTTCTTCTTCTTTAATTCCTCAAACAATTCCAGAAAATCCAAGTGTTGTTCTTGACAAGGATATTGACGAGGATTTTAATGTTTGTGGTTTTCCTTCAATAAGAAATTCTTCTTCTTCTGATTCCTCAATGACTCATCTATCCAGAATTTTCAGCGATATTTCCCATAGCATGACTTCTAATGGCGAGGATGAAGTTATTGAAAAGACATCTCAAGCTCTTGCTAAAGTTTGCGATGCTCCTATTTTAGTAGATAATGATTCTCTCCAAGGAATCTCAAGATCGCTGACTCCCAATCTCTTGAATTCTCTTGGTGCCTTGGTATGTTTTTATTTCTTCAATTTGTTCAATTCTTCTCCATCTCTAGATTTAATTTATTTTTCTTCCTTGCAGGTTGGAAGAGCTTCTTTTGTTGTTGCTTCTGATTTGGACAAAAGATGCTTCTATGCTGAAGAGAAAGCTGCTAAAGCTCGCCAAGATAAAGAAAAACTAGAGTCTGAAAATACAGATCTTCGCAAGAAGAATAAACAATTGGAGACAGAAGCTTCTGTTAATAAGCAAAAAGATCATTAATCTTGATAAGGCTAACCAACAACTTTATGTTATGACTAATTTCCCTTCTCTCTTGATTTTTTTTTGTTTTATCGCGGCTTATTCAAGCAACTACTTTTAACTTGCAGATGTTTATGGTCTCACTGATGAGGCTATAACCTTTCAAACTTTCCCTGAACCTGTAGATGATCATACTCTTCTCGCTAGTCTTAATAATTCCTTAAGTTCTTGCTCAAATGATAAAATTAATTCCCTCTCCATAGATGAACTTAGATCCAAGTTTACTCTCTTAAAACTTGAACACATATTCAATTTAGGTTTGACTGACAAATATATGCGCTTTTATTATGATTTGAAGAAATAAATAGAAAAATTAAGGCAGAAGAATAGCGATCTTATTGACGAGAAGGATCTTGCCATAAAAAAGGGATCTAAAACTTTAGCAGATTTCCATAAAACTCTTCTTGAGGTTCAAATGGTCAGAGATAAACTTATCCGCGAGAATGAAGATCTTTTTGCGAGGGAGACTCAAATTCGATCTCGTCTCCTTATTAATAGCAATGATGAGTTTGTCTGGGCTGCGAGGGTTCTTGACAATGCCAGAAATGATTTAGGTGTAAATGTTAGCCTTCAAGTCGAACATGCGGCTCTAATTAGAGATATGATTTCTAACAGAGAAGGTTATTGGCTACTCTTCTTCTCGCTAATTTCTTGTTTTAATTATTCTCTTATATAAAATTTCTAACTTGTTGTTATATTCTTGTAGAAGATGAAAAAGGTTATCTTGAAAGAATCAATGAGCTTGAACAAGAGAAGGATCAAGTCGCGAACACTCTTGCTACTCGCAATTACAAATATTTACAACTGAAGAAGCAGTTTGGCATCACCACCGCGAACTTCAATAGATCTCTCATTGTCGTTCACAATGATTCTGTTAAATTGTTCTGCGATGACCATGGAATTTCTCCTTCTGTATACCCTGATCTTCAGAAATAAGTACCCGCAGTAATTTCAAATCTTGACATCTCTGATAGTGAGGTTGAAAGTTCTGGTGAAGATGAAAATGATAGCGATGATGAAGGTGAAAAGTCTGGTGGAGAAGAAAATAATGATGGTAATGATAAAGGGGAAGAATCTGGCGATGAAGAGAAGTCTGATAAGGAGGATCGCGATGGATCTAACTAGTTCTTCTTTTTCTTTCTCCTTTTTCTGTAATATTGCCGTTAATTTGTAAATTTCTTTTGCCTCTTTTGTTTCTACCTGTAAGAATCAGAAAACAGTTCTTTTTATGCAAGTTAATCAATCAATATAACTATTATTCTTTTAATTATCTGCGTGCTTGTATCTATGCAATTTTTATATGATAGATGAATAATAATTTCATCGTTCTCATGCATTCCCATACTTGCCTCTATTATTCATATGCAATATAAAAATTGATTAGAAGATTAAATAAAAAAATTAAAATTTGCCTCAATATTGGCGATCTTTTCATCAATAATAGTTGCGTGAAATCACAATTCTGGTAACATCTGCGAGTATTATCGCATTAATCTTGTGGTTTTATTGTGCCTTCCTAATTAAAGGTCTTATTTTGCCACGCTTTTTATTTCTGCGACAAAATCGCAGGACGTCTTTACATTTGCATGTATTGACCCATTGATCTTGTCTTATCTTTATATCTTGATTGTATTGCAACAATATGACAAGTCTAAGTTCTCTCGCGAGATCAAATTCTCGTGACATTATCGTCTTGCGATGAAATCGAATGACGTCTTTACATTTTCATGTAAAAACCCATTGATCTCATCTTAACATTGCTATCGTGGCTTGTTTCCTCTGCGTTATTTACGTTACGCGACAATATGACATGCCTAAATGTTCTTGCGATCATAAATCCCCATGACATTGCCGTCTTAAGACACTTATCAGCTCCCTAATGGAGGGTGCCTCCCTTATCTTCCCCCGGGTTTCCCCTTCAAGGAGGGCACATCGGCCATACAAGACTAGCTCCTCCCATCCGGATCTGTCAACAACTAGTTGTGTTCGCAGACTCTTATCCTTTATGCCTATATGGATTATAGTTACAAGACAACACCCTATGTGGGGTTTTCTTCAGGCCAAGTGCATTGTAGCCAAGACTTACCAAGGATGGCAAGAGAGTTTCGTATGCTCCGGGCACCCTTGGCTCAACCGTGTACCTCGGCGCCTTGGTCATACTTTGCACTTCTTGGAAGAGATTCTCAGTCGTCCAACCAGGGTATAACCATATATAGTTGGAAATCCAAGATCTCTCTCCCGGATAGGTTTTCTTTAACCACATCGTCTGCATGACTCGAGGTTCCAAAGCAAAGGTATAACCTTATCGCTGAGTCATGTCAAGAGATACCCCCTCATATGACGTGCTATTAGGTCTTACATTTTCCTCTTACGAAATTTTATTCGCGAACTAGGGTGCACGCCATAAAGTTTCGTCCCATTCTTATGTCTCTGCGAAATTTTATTCACGCTTCTCGTGAGTATTGTAACTCTGATAGAATTTCATAACTTTGATCATTTTGGTAAAGTTTTGCGATTCTTTCAAGCATAATTTTTTGTTCAATTACATATTTTTCAAACAAATTATTCGTAGATTTCTCTGAAATTCATCATTTTACCTCATTACTTACTATTTTCTGATTCTGCTTTTCTGCTACGTTTTACTATTGTCTCTTTTCCTGCGAGACGCTCGTCATCAGCTTTCACATCCTCTTTTCTTTCTATCGCATCAATCATTAACCTTTCACATTTCTATCTTTGCTTGATTTTGCACTTCCAATTGCTATTCTTTTCGGCTCTTTCTTCGCAAGACTTCATATCGATTTCATAACATTTCTTGCTTTCTCCCCAATCTCCTTTGATAACTCCGACACCTTTTGGATGAGAAAATTTGATACACTGGTGATAAGTAGATGCTACACCCAATATCCCGTGTAACCAGGGTCGTCCTATCAAGGCATTGTAAGGTGATTCGATGTCCACAACACATAATAAGATTTTTGAAGTTATTCCTTTTAACGGTATCTGCATTTCAATTTCCCCCTTTGGTTTGTTAGCTGTGCCATTAAAACCATAGATTTTGTATGTTGATGGAATTAGATCTTCGTCTCTTCCTCCCATGGTTTTAAAGGTATGATAAAATAAGATATCAACAGAACTCCCTGTATCTATTAAGACTCTGTTGATGGCCCAAGAATCTTCAACTTTACTATCATTCTCTTCATCTTCTTCTTGCATCTGTTTTGGATTAATCTCTAATCGTACGACCAGTGGATTATCGTGCTTCTCGCCAACTTCAGGTACATCTTGCGCAGTGAAATATAGAGTTTGCTTCTGCCACTCCTCTAATGGTGAGGATCTCGCGATATTCAATATTTCTCTACCATCTATGTCTCTCGCGAAGACCTTGCTTAAGATATTGTCATGGAAGTCCTCTATAGTTCTGCGTGAATGTACAATAGAGTTACAAAACAAATTCTTTTCTTTGGCTCCAACTTCTATTACAAATGTTTCCGCTCCTTTTACAGCATTCACTCTGCGAGTTTCTGGTGCTGGCGGTAATTGCTGAGATTGTGGATGTCCTACTAGAAAATGATTTAACTTTACCTGATCAATCATCCTCAAGATTATTCTATTCACATTCCTACAATCGTTTATTGTGTGACCATGAAAATGATGATAAGGACAGAATTCTTGACTTCGATTGCTTGGATGGGGTTCTTTTCCCATGTTCCACGGAGAAGGTATATTTTCTATTAAAATGATAGCTTCCCAAATCTTTTCTATGCTAGTATTGAGATCATGCATCTTAATTTCTTCCCAGATTATCCTTTGATTACCTTGTCCTTTAAAATTATTCTGCCTTTTTCCACCATAAGTTTCTTGAGGTTGATCGAGTCTTTGAATCTTATTATTACCACCGCGATTATAATAATTCTTCTCCCTTTCATATTCTTCCTGATCTCGACTGCCCATCGCTACTAATTTTTGTTGGTTATTAATGACCACTTTCTCCTGTTGTGGTTGCGAGGTGCTCGCTACATTATTTATCAATTTTGGGAGCAAACGTCCATTTGCCGCCAGCGAGCTGGTATTCACGATTGGGTATGATTCCATCTCATTTTGTTTCTCCTCCAGAGCAATGTATTCTTCCTGCAGTTCTCGCAATTTTGTCATGGTGATTGTATTTTTGATTCTGAAAATCTGAATGTACAGTAGATTAGTCGCGAACATTACATTAATGAAGGATAAGATCATATATCTTTCATCCACTCTTCCAGCCATTTCGCTGCACATTGATTTCCATCTTATAGTTAAGTGCTTCAGACTCTCGCCAACTCGCTGTTTTAGCCCAAATACATCTCCAATGCCCGGTCGCGATGAATTGTTGCTGATGTACGCTCCTAAGAATGTAGCTTGTAAATGATCAAAAGAAGTTATAGTATTTTTTGGTAACCCCTCAAACCATTTCAACGCCTCTCCAGTTAATCTAGATACAAAATACTTGCATAACACATCATCATGATTCTCCCATTGTAGCATACATCTAACATAAGCTTTGACGTGTTGAACAGCACAAGTAGTCCCATCAAAAATGCTGGTTAATGCTGGTAAATTGAATTTTGGAGGTATTCCTCTTAACTGTACTTCTTGAGTAAATGGAGTCCTCGCAGCTTCTTCAATAGCTTCATCAAGTTGCCTTCTACCTCCTTCTCTTCTATTGCTTATCATTCCTCGCATTTCTGCTAATTCTCTCAAAATTTGCTCACTCTCAGCTGAATTTTGTTCTATTGGCCTTTTTAATGCAGCTTCCCTTCTTCTGAGTTCTTGTCTTTCTTGTCTTGCGAGACTTTGTGTATCTCCTTCTTCATCATCATCATGTCTTTCTCTGCGATTTTCTCTTTCACCATCCTCTTGAAATCGCAGTTGCCTATCTTTTTCTCTGCGAATTTCTTTATTTCTCCTCATTTGTCTTCGCTGTCTCTCTATTCTCCTTTATATCCTATCATACTCCTCTTGAATATTATCATTATAGCGATTTTGTGTACGTCTTATTTCTCGATTTTCATGGTTATTTTGTCGTACTGCCTCTCTAAATTCTTGCTCTTCTACTTTTGCTCTTAATCTTTCTCTCTCGCAAGCCAGGCGTGCTTGTTCAGTATAATATCTTTCAATCTCTTCTTCAATTATTCTTTGATTCCTTTGATTCTCTCGCCCATGCAATATCCTCCTACCTTCCTCTGGATTTTCTTCTTCAATTTGGTTGTTTCTTCCCTCTTGATTTCTATTGTTACGCAGATTATAACGATCGCCAATTATCTCTCCTTCTCTATGATGTTGCTCTCCATTTAAATTTTGCACTTCTTCTCTAACATTTCTCTTTGGGGAATTTCGCCTTGGCTCTTCCCTGAATGATCTTGAATTTGATCTTACAGTACTTCTTGACCTCCTTCTTTGTAACCTCAAATTCTCCATTCTTAGCTCATGATTTTGTCTTGTTAGATTCGCACGTTCCTCCGCCTCTAATCTCCTTTCTTCCTGTGTTCTTTGCCTCAAATTATCTACTATCCCATTTTCACATCCCACATGAACTAATTCTCCAGCCATTCTTTGATTTCTTTCTCCTTCTTCTCCATTTCTTAATTGTCAATTTTCTGTTTCTTCCATTGAATCCGACCTCCAAGTGTGTACGCTTATTCTATCATAATACACCTCCCTATTTTGCGATTGTGCTTGTTGATTAAGATGTTGATTTGAATTTTCTGCTTCATTTCGTGTTCTATTTCTTCCTGATCTTATTCTTAAAGATTCTTCTAATTCACCTGTTCCTTCACCTGCAAGTCTTTTACTTCTTCTCACCGTCGTTAGTGGTTCTGATGTATTTCTTCTTCTTCTAACTATCTCTCCAATTCTAATAATTTTTTCAAATCCTCAAGTTGCAATTTAAGATTTCTTAGATTGATTCTCCCTGTTTCTGGGCGCCAAAATGTAGTTGCAGGATTTCCCACACTACACCCTTGTCAAGAATCTATGAAAACTAAGTCATAATTTCGATGAACAACAACACTTTTATTAATTCACTTTCAGGAAGATTTACAGAAAAGATCAAAACTCATAAGTACAACTTTCTTTCTGGAGTTTCTCTCTCCTCAAAGTTCTCTCAACTCTCAAAAATACATCATCCTTTTCTGGATCTATCGTGCCCTTTATATAGGGATTTACATAGTGGAAGACAACTAAGATTTCCCCCTAATTCGGATCTATTTTGCGATCTCATCGCCATAACTTCAGTCTTCACCATCGCCAACTTTATAACCATCGTGAGGCAGACTTATTCTTCATATATCTTTAATCATTAATCGTTACATCACTCTTTTGTGACACTCGCCTAATGTTGTTGAAGAATCTTGCGACAATCTTGTCAAAGTGTTGTTAATACTTGTAGAAACGTCTAGGCTTCTCGTATAAATGTTGTTAATATCGCAGGAGTAGTGTGGTAGCGATATTCTGGTACTACAGGTTATATTGTCTAAACTCTCATTTCAATCATTGAAACATTCTCAGATGACGTTATATGGTTGTTATTCACAAACTATTTTTCGTCAGAGCGATTTCCAAAGTGATTGAAACATAACATGACTTTCGTAACATGATTTCCAACACATATTTCGATAAATAGGTATGTGGAGACTTGAACTTATCTATCACTCAAAAGTATATCTATTCTATCTTCTATCTTGAGAAAAAAGTCTTATTGCTATATAGACTTCGATTATACACATTTACTATTTCAAGCCGAATTTATCTCGCTTATCAATTTCTTGAAATATGTGTTAGTAAGCTTTTGCTTTGGCCAAGTTCATCTTTACTCGTGAAGAAAGTAATGTTGATTGTTTCAATCTCTTAAAAATCGTTTTGATGAAAAATAGTGTGTGAACAACCACTATATAAAATCCTCTAAGAATGTTTCGATGATTGAAATGAGAGTTTAGAATATATAACCTTGAATGGATATAAACATTGCATGTGAACTCATACTTGTGTAAGTCCAAAATCCTTGAACCAACGTATGCATACTTTACTGGTTTAAGATGTCCGGATCTAAGTCCGCGTAACCGTACGTGGGATGCCGGAAGTTCACATCCCGTGAATTTCTGCTGGAGTTTGTGAACTAAAAACAAGCTCAATCCGGGTACTTAAGTTATATTTTTTCTTCTAAAAATGGTTTATTCGTGAACTAAGACATTTATAAATTAAGGAATGCAATCTTTGCAAACCGTGGCTATAATGTTCATGAATCGATTTGAGTGATTCAAAATCGTTTTTTCTTCGATTGTGTATTTTCTACTTCTATGAGATCTACGCAATTGAACAACTCTCTAACTAGTTCTTTTGAGTCATTTGAACTAGTTATGGCGAAGATGAATAAGGTTGATATGAAAGTGATCATATGGCTAACCATTGGTTAACTATTATTGAACCAACTAGGTGTACACGTTTAGGTACGGTTACTCAAACCTAAATTAAGTCACATTTCATTTATGTATAACAAGCTAAGTTCGATCTAACGGTTGAAAGATATTAGTTTGAATCTAATCAGGTTTTCATCTAACGGTGAATATTGAATGCTTTGTTACCAAGGTAACTTAGATTGCAAACCCTGATTTGGAGACTATATAAAGGAGAACTCTAGCAACTGGGAAACCTAATTCATATACCTCATGTGTGATACTAGTTTTATAAGCTAGAATCGATTCTCCTTTAACCTTAGGTTTCTATCGAGACCCTGTATGTTAATGACTTAAAGACTTCATTGGGATTGTGTAGCCAGACCCAACTATTTTTTCTATAGTTGCGTGATATGATCTTGTTGTTTCTAAGATTGGCTTGAAATTAATTTCTCCGATAGGAAAGATATAAAAGTAGTCACAAACACCTTCGTCTCTTCGTTTGTAATTCCACAATATATTATTTCGCTAGTCGATTAAGATTATTATGAGGTAATTAATATTTCTAGGTTGTTCTTCGGGAATATAAGTCTGGTATATCCATTTAGTTCCTGTTCACCTTGATTTATCAAAAGATGGAACAAAACTCGTAGGTATTTCTGTAGGAGACAAATTTATCTTGTCTTATAGACTTTTCTGTTTGATACATATTTGTTTATCAAGTCTTCGACTTTGGGTCGTAGCAACTCTTAGTTGTGGGTGAAATCATCTAAGAGAATCAAGTGCGTAGTATCCTGCTGGGATCAGAGACGTAAGGAGCGCAACTGTACCTTGGATCAATGTGAGATTGATTGGGGTTCAACTACAGTCTAGACCGAAGTTTGTTTATAGTAGGCTACTGTCTGTAGCGGCTTAATACAGTATGTGTTCAATCTGGACTAGGTCCCGGGGTTTTTCTACATTTGCGGTTTCCTCGTTGACAAAACTTTTGGTGTGTGTTATTTCTTTTCCGCATTATATTTTGTTATATAATTGAAATATCACAGGTTGTGCGTTGTATTGATCAATTGGTAAATCCAACCTTTGGTTGTTGATTGAAATTGATTGATCCTTGAACATTGGTCTTTGGTACCGTTCAAGCTATTTCTCTTGTATTCAATCAGACTCACAGATTTCTATTTGTTTGAGTTGGGACTGAATCGAGAAATTGAGATATAACTCTTTGATATACCTTTTATTAAGATTGAGTCTGACTGTCTAGTTGATTCTCTCAAGAGTATATTGGAGTTAGTCCGTACAAATTGCTAAGCGAAATGTTGGGTGAGGTTGTTAGACCCCCGCTTTTTCAGGACTGATGCTTCTTTGTGCTTAAATTAGCGAAAAGAAAGGTTATCTTTATTGCAAATCCAGGTGATTTAGTATACTCACTCGGATCAATTTGAATCGTGACTCATGAGTCTGGATGATAAATTATGACACATCAACAACCTTTATAATCGTTGGATGATTTCCAATCAGGGCCCTTCTCATGTGTCAAAATATTTTGTCAAACAAAGACGTCCTACGATCCTTAATTAAAAGAAAGGAAAAAAAGTTACTTCATACTATTTAGATCCAAAAATGATTAACGCACCGAAAAGATGCACCGCACCCTGTCCCGCGAAGAGAGTGAGACAGAAAAAAAAAAGTGGCTCTCACCAATGGCCCCCACCCCCTGCTAATCACCGCACCATTCACTAACAGCCGTTCGATTTCGTCACGTTGCACACCGCTGTGCACAGCCGCGGTGCGTGTATCATTTCTGATTTAGATCAAGCAACAATTCCTGATCATTTTTTTCTACGGTTG
Organism: Papaver bracteatum; assembly: GCA_023529315.1. Classification (NCBI taxonomy): domain Eukaryota; kingdom Viridiplantae; phylum Streptophyta; class Magnoliopsida; order Ranunculales; family Papaveraceae; genus Papaver; species Papaver bracteatum. Next base: position 951,846 of record JAJJWX010003836.1, on the reverse strand, counting down.
AGTTTTGTCAATAAAGTTGGAACTAGACCATTTGGTCTTCTGTTGATTTGACTAAATTTTGACTCGTCATGTCTACCATATAAGTCTGAGTTGGTTAATCAGACTCGTAATGTATGTCTGCCTCAAATACGTCTGACTCAACCAAATCCAAAACACTTGTGTAGTCTACTTTGTAGCCAAACGCACATGGGGCACAACTCGATTATAGTGTACGCTTATTAGGATCTTCGTTTGGAAACCTCAAATAAGTATGCTCACAATCACATAGGGTGAAATTATGGGCACAATAATAGGTGACAAATAGCTACGGTTCATATGGAGATGTTAGAAATCTTTTTTGAAAGATAAACATGTCGAGATTCAAAAGATGTTTAAACTCATAGTCATGCACTTACGTTGTTAACATTATGCTCGGATGATCAACCATTTCTTCCCCAAACAAACAAATAAAGCAACCTTTCCATTCTTTAGTTTCTATCAACATCCCAAAGCATATCCAGATGAGTTTGGGAGTAGACATCTGCCATTATTGGAGATATGTTAAAACGACTGTTGACCATTAGGACTTCATCGAAGATTAAATGTGAGAGACTTTCAAGGGAAAGATTAATCAAAATGTAAGAAAATGAATTACTTGAAAATGATTGAACTAAATGTAGCCTTGGAAGAACCTTATGTGTTTCACTTTCACTTTAACAGCTCTAAAAGAATTTTAATTATTTAACTAGTAAGACCACATGTGCGATGCACATACTTGATTTTGATTACTTTAAAACCAAATTTGATGGTAATGAAAAAAAAATCTTAATAATATTGTTTTAATATTCTTATTTGTACTCATTACGTAGATTATTCAAAGAGCTTTCCGAATATACTAATTTTGCAAAAATCCGGTATGTATTTTGAAAGATATTAAGTTTTAAAATTTTTAGATCTAATTTTAAAACAATGACATTCATGTAAATATATAATTCATTAGTTTAATATACATTCTTACCCTTGAATATATGCACGGTAATGATTGATATTTAAGGTCATATTAGTAATATCAAGGTGATACCAAATTATTTTGTTTTTTTGTGACAAAAAAAAAAGGCTTCACTAAAAGGGGATCTTTTCTTTATTATAGTAAGATGAATTGAGATTGAACAAGGAGAAAATAAGATCATTTAAAAGAGAAACATTGGCCTTCCAAACTGGTAGTATCTTTTTCCGTTTCGGCCATCTTTATGAACTTCATTACTACCGTAGATGCTTTATAAGAATAAATAAGATTTATCAAATTTCATTTTTTATGCATGTTCCGCTTAATTTTTAACAAATGCATTCATGGATTGTTCGACTAATGCTAACAAACTCATTTTAGTTTTCTGCAACTTACTTAATTCGTGATGACATGCACAAGCTCTAAAATCTCACCATTCATTTGCAAATATCAGGACCCATAGTGACATTTTGCACCTTTTTTGGTTGGATCCGACTCGAATCTTATTCTGAGTCGCGTTGAATCAGATGTCAGGAGACTCAGGACGTTTGATTTTTCGAGATGTCCGATTTAATTTATATTTATTTCTAACTAGATTAACGTCACACGCACTTTGCATTTGGCTTGTTAAATACATTTTTAACTGGATTTTAAAAAGACAAATTATACGTTTTCTATTAACAATTTTTTTGTCTATAAAAAATTGATTCAACTTACATGAATCCGATTCAAACGAGCCATTTAAAAAGGGCCAGTTGAATTACGAAAAAAATAATGTCAATGCGCAGATCAAACAACAACTCCCTAGAAAATTTTACCGCCGACTTTTCCTCAATAATTTGGGGATGTAAAAGTACGCTCGTTCTCTCTTCTTTCTATCTCTGAAATAGTGAAATCCTAAATTCTAAATCTGAAGGCGACTCAAGAATAAACCCTCCAAGGCTTACCAGGGGATTCACTGGAGATGGGAATTGGGGTTAGGACACGGATTTATGTGATATTTCTTGATAGACATATTTTTGTGTCTAAGTTGTCCTCAATTTTCTACATTGTTGGTACTCAATTTTGTACTTATTATGGTATTCTATGTGTTTGTAGGTATTTTTGGGAAATAAACATTTTTGGAAGAATTGGCTTAAAAATGTTAAAGGCATCCTCATTTCAGATAAGAGCACCGATCTTGTTAACAACACCCAGCAAATGGATAGAGGCACCCTCTCCTTCTTCATTTTGAAACAGATTCACGGAATTTATGGGAGATTTTAAGATTTAAGGAAAAGATATCTTCTTGCCTATTATACATGAAGTTTCCATATATTGAAGTTAAAAAAGATAATAATAATATATTTATGAGTTGGTTTTTATTGTAAAGGAGAAAGAAAATCTGGGGTTTTATTTAAAAAATAACAAAAGATAATATCCCTAGGATTTTATTCTAGCAAATAAAGAAGATTTGTGATAATGGAAAAAAAAATTATTCATGAGAATCGTCGACGATATTGGTTAACTCCAATTGTGTCTCATCTAAATTCTCAAACCGAGAAATGCCTAAGGTGTGGATTGCTCTATTGCTAGATTTAGCAAGAGTACGCTTGCTTGATTCGGGATAAATTAAAATCCTTGCAAGGCATGCCATGGAATCGCAATGATTATTTCGTCTGGAAATATGCTTGGAAGCATAGACGAAATACCTCTAGTTCGAGGTATGCCAATCTAATCAGATAACGTCCATATTCTCTTTGAATTATGAGTTGATATCTCTCCTGACGAGGAGCACATCCATAAAAGATGCGTTGATATCTCATGGAGAAGAATATTCGCATGTTGAAACTTGGTACCAATGGATTATGGTATCCTCATACTCTGGAGAATGATATAAGATCGTTTATTAACTGATTAATAACTTGGTTGTCGATAATATTCAGAGTAGCTACTGAAATCATTGTGGATGTATATCCCCCTTTGCAAAGGAATTATCGACAAAGTTCATATGATTGGCAGATATGGATCTCAGTCCATATTGAGTTGTTCTCTCACTTGTGTTTGCTTTCAGGATCTCAGTAATAACATCCACGAATTTTAGTTCGAAAGATGATGCTTAAAAGAAGGCATAATGAGAGAATTAAGGTCGCTTGTTATATAGCGATAACCTTGACAATGAATTTCCACGGATACTTACCAGGTTCATGGGAGTATGGTCTGGTAGTCATGCATGACTCGACATCTCACCTGGTGATAACCGTGTATCTATACCCATATAGATTTTAAATGAAACTCTTGTTTGTCAATTGTTGATGTTGTATCATCCTAGTAATGCTTTGGGCATTGATGGTTTGATGTTCTTGTGCATTTTGAACTTACTACTCATGAAACCATTGTCATGTTTTCTGTTTGAAACGTGTTATATTCCACTGTTGTTACTATTCTATTACAAGATTTGCAAATTTGATGAGAAATTCTTCTCGCCGTTAGGGGGAGGAAAGGCTACCGCCTGAAAAATGGCGTGAAATATCCTGGTTTGTACAAAGTTAAACCAGGATGTATCTCATCTTGATGTTTTCAGCAATGAAAGACATGTCGAAGATTTGATATCTTCAGGAATTGCAAATCAAGTTGCTTCATGAGAAGATGTGTATGTAGTAGTAAGTGTGTCATTTAAAACACACCTTGAGCGTGGATGACTAGTTGACTTAAAATATTCTGCACCTCCTGAAAGGAAGAGTCAGTCACAATCATTGAAAAATAGTACTCTTAAAGAGACTATTAGTGGAAGATCTAATTTCTCTAAGTATAGTTCTCTTAATAAGAGAATATATATGTAAAGGCTGTGGAACCTCAAAATGAGAGGATTTCCTTAAGGCATGCATGAAATAGAGAGATTTGTGATAGTAATCCAATGATTGTTGATGATATCATTAAAGTATCCACTGATACTTCCATAGATTATGTTGGTGTTGAACCACTTTCTATAAGGATGTCATCAAAGGAATGATTGGTTAAACGGGATAGGAGAGATTTAAGCGGAATAATAATTTCTCATAAAATGCATGATTTTGGTACCGCAACTAGGACACTCGATAATTTGAGCTACTATTGGCCACAGACGGGTATTTGCAGTTCCGACATCCAATAATGTAACCCATAGTGGCTACAGGTGGGTGTATATGCATAGCGAGAAAAAGTCAAACTAATGGCACAAAGTCTTTTACAGGAACCTGAGATGGATTTCTTTGTAACATATTCCCTATTATGGATGCAACTACCTCTTTGGTATTTGTCTGGAAGTCTTTTAAGGACTCGACATGCATCTAGTAGACATGGTCACTGCAAATCTGTATGAAAGACGTGATACAGATAACCGCAAACAAATTCCTGAAGGTTTTCACCTATCAGTAAGATTACCATGTCATATGCATTTGACCTATAAAGACGAACATGGCCAATCATCTAAGTAAATGCTAATTATCTAGGGATATGTGAACTATCTTATGTGCCCATATTCTATGCACTTACTAGATTTGATATATAAAACATCTATTTTATTGGAACTTCTGAAGAATTCTCCAAAGCACAAAAATGCTTAAAGCAGGAGTTCGAGATGAGACTCTCGGTAAAACAAGGTCTCAATATGTTGGTTGAGCATTGTAAATGGAAGTCCATTAATTTCGTCAACCTTAAGGGTTTAGACATGTTTAAATGGACAAGCTGACATGTTTTCAGTCATCCAATCTCTTACAAGATTGATTGATTTGCATCTAAACAAATATGTATCACTCTGTGGTTTGTGTTACACAAAGATGTGTAAATGGTATATTAGCTGAAATATGCTATAGATACCTGATATTGGGTTTGTAGTAAACATGTAAGTCTGGTTTAATCCAGCACCAATATCAAGACATTGGTCTGAAGAAAGTTCCCCTCATCTTCGTGGTACCATTAAGCTTGATCTTTTGATTAAAGGATCGCTAGATATATCCCACAGAGAAAAGATAATCATGCTGTTTAAGTTTTGATTTTTGGCAGGTTTTGATTTTTGGAAGGTTTGTTAAAGCAGCGAAACATTTTTCTAGCTACTAGTCTGGTAATAGAGGATGCTAGTTTATCCTCTGATCAAATATGATTGTTCAGACAAATTAAGCTAGTGGAGAATAAAAGCCGGCACAACAAGATGATCATTAAGAAATTACACGGAGGAAAATTAGACTGGTTTTCTAAACTAAAGGAAGCTGGAGCTGCTGAAGACTTTAAAAGGTGGTTCGAAAATCTAAGCAGTACTACCAGACACAATGATCAATTAAGAAGGCTTCTCATCAGGGGGAGAGAAGCCATGGAAGACTATGGATACGGGCATATTGGACATTACTTCGTGTACTCTTTTTCCTTAGTCAAGGTTTTGTCCCACTGGGTTTTCCTTGTCAAGGTTTTAATGAGGCATGCGAGTTCACTTCCATCCGCAGTTCACATTGTTGTACTCTTTTCCCTTCGTCCTGGTTTTTTCCCCTTTGGGTTTTTCCATACAAGGTTTTAACGAGGCAACATCTGCGGATTTATCATTGTTCTGAGAACTTATTTTCCTACGTTCAGGTTTTGTCCCTCTGGATTTTCCTGATGAGGTTTTTAATGAGATAACAATCTTAAAACGGTGATCACCATCTAACGAGATGCATATCCATAGAGGTTCAAGAGATGCGACGCCCAGGTTTTTGTCCTAAATGGTTTTCCTGGCGCAACTTTGACATAAGTCACGGCAATGACCAATCTCACTCCAAGTTTAGGTTTTTCCTAAATGGTTTTTCCTGACACGGTTTCGGTGACAGGAGAAAATTCGTGACGACCATCATCACTTTAAAGCTCCAAGAGTTTTACTCTTTCCTTTGACCAGTTTTTATCCCAGTTGGATTTTTCTGGCAAGGTTTTGATGAGGCAACAAAATTTCTTCTGCTCGAATTTTCCCCATCAGGTATTCACCGGTAAAGCTTTAACAAGGCAATACTATTATGATGGTGGTCCAAGGGGAGTGTTATGTAAACATGCATTTTAGTAGTGGCCCACCATTCATCATGATCTCAAATACTCGAGTAAAATCGAGATTCTTCCAACATGGTTTTGATAAACATGAATTCCTTGTAGTAGGAAACAATGACATGCGTACCAAAATGTGTCCATCTCATGTCAACATACATGCTAAACTTTAGCCTATAAATAGCCGGTTTTGTACTCCATTTTGGGGTGAAAAAGATGAAATGAAAACACTCCACTTTCTCCTCTTTCTTATTTTCTTTGTGACTAATTAGTCTTTATTTGGTACCTCATAGTACTGTATCATACTAAATACATAGACAGGAAGGGAACTGCGTGACTTTTTAGACATTAGACAGCAACAATTGATCCGACGTACCTTCCGGGGAACTCAGGATATAATCTCTTTGAGATCTATAAAATTAGATATCCCAATTGTACGTTGATGGCAGCTTAAACTAGATTCATTGTAAAAGAGTTCTATCATTTTTCGAACCTCAAATAGCATTCTTAGGTTGGTGGTGCAAATTATAGTATAAGTTGTACGCTGACTTTTACCAGCTTCATCGGATGGTTGAGAAGAATTCATTTTCCCTTGTTGCTGCTGCTGATATGTGTTTTAAATCAAAAGCTCCTAATTTTAAGCACTAGAAACTTCCCCACGAGAAAAAATTAAACTTCAATCACTACAAAACAGAAGGTCTTTAGGGACGGTCAGAAAAAAGTCCCAAGAACCCGAAAGCCGTCCCAAAAAGGTATTAGGGACGTTTCTTTCTGCGTCCCCAGATCCACCGTCACTAATACTACTAGGGACGGATTTGCCTTCTAGGGACGGTTCTGATTGGCCGTCCCTAGTACTATTAGGGACGGATTCATCTTCTAGGGACGACTTTATCTTCTAGGGACGGTTTTAAAAACCGCCAGAAAAAATTTAGAACCGTCCCTAGTGCATTTTAATAGGGATGGTTTAGTAAAACCATCCCTAGTATAAACTGGAGAAATGGGGACGGTTTAAGAACCGTCCCTAATATTTGAATAGCATTGAAGCTCCAGTTCCCTGCTTTAATTGGCAGAGTGCCATCCCCTCATACATTCACATACCAGGATTACATGGCATACATCATAAAACCAGAGACAACTAGAGAATCATAGACAAATTCATAAATGATTTTTTTTTGTATAGATACTCAAAAACCAAGTTATTTGTTTACAAAAGAGATCCACCCATTCTCAAAAAAACAATCAAAAATTTAGATGTTGATATACTCTCTACAGTAAATGGTGTCTCTGTTTATCATCTGTTAACTACAATTAGTGGTCTGCGGCGTTTGAGTGCTATTTTATCATTTGTTAAAATCTGGCGACTAACCCTTCCTGCACCTTTCCATGTCACATATCCTGCAACAAACAGAAATCTACTCAATAGATAATCGATAGTTACATTCTTCCCAGTCAGGAAAAAAGAAAAAAAGCTCAACACATTCCCAATCAGTTCTGCAAAAAAGTGCTGCAGTAATGAACATCTCCGGTTCATTAAAGTGAAATTACCATTTTTTAGTCCTTCCCCATCATTCTTGTGTAGATTTTGGTCTTCAAATTACCGAGAAAGTTCTCATATGTTAAATTTCATTATACTGAACATCTAAAAAATTCAGCAGTTATTAAATTTATAAGTTCCGTGTCTTGCAAAATTCACATTTAGCCCTTATCTCCCCATTTCAATTGAAACCCTATCGCAAATGTAACATGGTTTCACACTAATTTTGCTTGCTCACACAAAGTCCACTCTCATACTCCCCAAGTACTTAATACATCACTAAAACACATGTATACGCTTAGCCATATCAAAAGGCAGACACATAATCTAATCCATGAGATTCTTAGCTGGTTAAAGACAATCACAACCACTGATGATAAACAACAAATTCCCAGTTAGGGTTAATTCTAAGTATCTTCTAATCTAACCAACACAATTTCCACCAGTAAAGCATCATGTTTTTTTTCTATTCAATTTTATCAGATTCTGGGGAGATAAGGGCCAAGTGTGAAAAATTCTCAACATGGAAATTTTGTTCTATTCAGTAATCCAGTTGTGTCGTCATGTGGGTAAGTACAGCAACGTAGTACTGCTAGTAATAGTAGGTTATAACTAACTCAGGGATTAGGAGGAGTAGTTTATGGAAGAAGTGAATGATTCAAGATACCTCGAGTCCTTCATTGTTCTGGTTTGGAGGTAATACTGCAACTTGAGCATGTTTTAATTTTTAGAATGAAGATAGGATGGATATCAGTCATACATGTTTCTTAATTTAGAGTTTCAAAAGTAAGGTGTCTCCGCTACTTGGTGCTATTGGCCGTGCGATAAAGAAATTCATGTCCCTTTGTGTTGTTTGTTATGCTGCAAAAAGATAAAGCATACTTTTAAGCCTACAAAAAGTCCATGTACAAAATAATGAGCATTCAGCTATGATTCAACCATCATGACCATACCCATATCCAAGAACAACACCAATATGGGTTTAAAACAGGAAGCAATTCGCATTGAACTTTTTGATATTATACATTAGTGGCTGTAAAATCAGCTTGCAGAATACATAAAAATCTATGGCAAAGAACCTGTGCGCCAAAATTTGGATATAGACAATCTATGGCACAATAAGCATAAAGGATGCAACCTGAATTTCCCAGTATCAGCGCTTGCAGCACAAAATGTAACTATAAAATATGCTAACTACGTTTTTCAAACAAACATAGCAACAATGAAAAACATCCTCTAGAATGAGAAAAATGGAAAATCTGATACTACATTATCGCCGAACAGAGTGAAATTTTGTTTTCTAATATATCTATTGATCTGATCAAAGTATCCTACAATATAATGTTCAAAAGACAAAAGGGACATCCGTTATGTGAACTAAAAAAAGGAAGACGAGGAATGACGAAATTTGATCAAAGTACACAAAAAAAAAACAATTTCGACGTTAGAGACAAGATATTACATCAATAAGTAAAGGATATTTCTATTTAAAGTAAAGGAACTATTTTAGACTGGTGATTGAAAAAATATTGTGGGAGTCTGTCTGATGATAATGTTCTCGCGATCCCAGACGTTGCTGATCCAGAAGCCCCATAAATACAAACAAATTCTAGTTTTATATAATGTCAGAAGTTGAGAAAATTAGACTAAACAGACATTATACAGGATTACCTCTAGCTCACTTGTTCAGGTTTCGATGTATACCCCACAATACAAAGGCAGATTGTTGGGCAGATAAACCCAATGCGCTAAATGAGGGGGAGCCGAAGGATCTTGTGAAATTTTGTGTTAGTGAAAAGCGTCAGGTAAGTTTAGTCATCTGATATTCATGGGTTTAAGGATCTTGTGAAATTTTGTTTTTATAAGGTACTTTACGATGTCTAAGAGTAGAAGCCACTAAAAATCCAAGCACACAGTGGGATGCAAAAACTATTCGACACAAAGCTGAAATGTTACATGCACAAGTTGGTTGTTTCAGTCACTTTTGTCGATGCAACTTAAAGTATATCTCTCATACAGTATTTGGAATCGACTTTCCGATGTCTAAGAGTGGAATCTTAGCAATGATTTGCTATAAAATGCAATACAACATGAAACTCTGAGTATGATGCAACCTATTTAATGAATTTATCAACATGGTAAAACAGCTCAAAGTTATCAATGACTATAAATAAGATATGCATTTCTTGTTCAACAGACTTCATGACTAAACTACTAACAGATATGACACAAAAACTGGGTAATAGGAATAAAAACAAAGAAAAAGGGGACACATTAAACACTACCATGAGACTACTTACTTCAATTGAAATGACGAACTCCAACTTTAGCAAGCATAGCCTAGTACTCAATCTCATGTTAATTCAGAGGAGGACAGTTGTTTGAGATAATTATAAGCTTTGCTGCAACAAAAGTGTTTACTATCAGATCAGTGATAACCAAATCCTCGGGGAAAAAAAGGTAAACAAGTAAATAAAACTGCTAAAATCACATTAAAAAAAGGATAATTCCTACATTTGGGAGAATTTTCCCCGAAGTGGCGTTGAATCAAATTTCTAACGTGAAATTGGTCTTCCAAATACTTTCAAGGTAAAATGATGTTTTCATCAAAGCGTACCCAGTTAACCATGGACTTATGGACTGATATATTTATTTAATTACTCAAATTACTTATTGTGGTTCAATACATTTATTTGAAAATAACCCTTCTCTCTAACACATAAAGGAGACACTGCCTGATAATCCAGATTTCCCCTCACACCAAAGTTTTCTCCTGCCTAAGTATGGGTTCCCGCTCATGCTTGTTATTTGTTAAGGTAAGACTCACTGTTGGACAAATAGTTTCACCATCCCTGTATCCAGGTTTAGTTGGGCGTCACTTAGTGGGTGGATAAGATGGGGAAAAATTTAGAGATGTACAGCAAAACACGAAGTCTATTCAGTGGCTCATGTCCAACTCATGACTACAAATCCGAGTGTCAACCAAAATGCCATTAATATTCTTCATCCTTTTGGTACAACTACCAATCACTCAACTAACTCAATTTCAAGTGGGATTCAATCCCTGATTCATTTTCAGTATTAAAGAAAATCCTAGATTCCGTAAGAAAAATGAGAAAGGGGCATGAAGCAACATTCCAGCTAATTGGAATCACATTGCAAGTGAAATTGGAGCCCTGAAACCTAACTCTGCCAGCATTTAAATCCCTAATTCATTTTCAGTATTAAATAAAACTCCTACAATCAGTAATCTAAATCGAATCAATTACATGATATGAAAAAGTATAAAACTACGAGCAGACTAATCAAGCAAAATAAAATAACGCAGATCACTAATTTGTTGAAGAAATCGGTAACTGAGATTTGATATAAAAATTTACCTGAGTTCACATCCAAAATCGATGGAGATGCGGAAAGTGTGCTCTTGTAATTTGCAAACCCTAAAATCAAAAAACAAAAACGTGAGATTTTCAAAACAAAATTCGCAAAACCTAAAATCAAATCAACCTAAGATTGAAAGAGAAGGATGAAGAAATTTAACTTGAGAATCAAGTGTTGCTTCAACTGAGAACGTATTTGAGATCTCACAGGGGAAAATGACGAACGAATTTAACTTAACGATATTTTTTCAGTAGAACGAATTTGAGATCTCATCTCACAGGTGAAGAGGAAGAAAGTGAAGAGAAACCGAAAGAAGGCCGATATAACCAAGAAAAAGAAATGTTTTCTTGTGTTTTCAGGCGTAAGATAATTAAACTACTATGACTCAATCACAACCGTCGAAAACCTATATATTGGGGATAGATAAAAATAATGTGTCCCTATTAGTGGACCAATAGTGACGGCCAGATAGGTATGTCCCGAATAAACAACTCTAGGGACAGCTAGAAGGGAGTGTCCCAACAACTAACCTCTAGGGACGTTTTTTCTAGAAGTGACCGTCCCTAGAAGCCTTCTTTTTTGTAGTGACAGAGAGCTAATTTGATCCCAGGTAAATCTCCCCCCCTTTAATGAGGGCAAGGAAAATTTGAAATCAACACACGGAACAAAATTGGGCCGTTAGATGTGCCGCCTCCGAAAATCTTCCGTTGGATCTCGGGAATTCCCGGATATAATTTCCGTGTGAACTAACCAATACAGCCATCCGATATAATTCGTATTTATATCTCATCCGTTAGATTTTCCTTCTGCACTATTCAATACACCCGTTGGATCGTATGTATTGAAGTGATGAAAGCCGTCGATAGGTATAAAGACTCCGGTAAACAGAAGCTCTTCTTATTTCTTTCAATTCGATCGTTCTTCTTTCCTCCTCTCTTTTTTCTCTAAACACCTAAAATCCAAACATCTGAATCTTCGACTAGGTATTAATTGATGACGGAGATCAAGAATTCATCGATTGTTTTTCTCTTATTCGATTAGGTATGTGCACTTCCCAAAATTAGAATCGTTTTGTGTTGGGGTAATATGGATTTCTAGGGTTCAATAAACTTTAGGGGTTTTGTTAAATTGGTGTTTATGAAATGGTTTTAAAGGGTTTGTTATTCAATGACAACAACTTCAAAATTTAGTGTAGCGTATATGCATTTTAAAATTTAAGACTTGATTTTGGATCTGATTTGAAATTTGCTTCAAATCCTACCTATGAATGTCAAATTTGATCTTTGCTTTGATTTTATATAAACATTTATATACACTGTTATATACAGTTACATGGCAATTAAGAAAAAATTTAACCAAAAAAACCGATCAATCCATTATGTTCTAAAATTTTGGCTGAAAAAAGATTCAATTCTAGGGAAGTAATTTAAAAGCTAATTTGAGACCTCCAATGGTGATTATATCAAAGCAAGTCATTAGGAATCCTATATTATCATGGTACCTATGTACAGTTAGGTGATAGGTGGTTTTTCCCATTTCAACTTTTTTTTGGGTTGATTTTACTTGAATCTTCATTTTCTAATAATAATTAGAGTAAAAATAGAAGTATGATAAAACACTCTTTCCTAACTGGGATCACACTGTCATACTTCTATAAAATGGAACATGATGAAAAAATCTATGGTTTTTCGACGTGCAAAGCACTGCACTCTACTTGTGGGTGGTAATGAATTTGTCTCAAACTTCTCAGTCCTCAGAGAAAGATACTATTTTCTTTTGTAATAGACGTGCCCTTCCTTTGAAAATGGTCCTTTTGGTTTCCAACTGCATAAATTTGTGAGGGTCATATTTTTTTCTTTTTTGGTGTTTTTATTCACCTCTGAAGTTCTCAAAGTCCTCGTAATTTGACGTCACAAATACTCCATTACTGAAACGGAAAAATAATAGTATCTCTTTTTTAAAAACAACGGAGCTAATATTAGTTTGTCTTGTAAAAAATATGTTGGAACTGCAACAATGAAATACTGAAAAATGATGTTAAAATTAAATTTTTGAAAATGAAATAAAACACTCAAATATTTAACCGCACATTGAGGACAGAGTCACTTGATCACCAAGCTGTCCTTAAAATGATAGTCCACCGGTACGCCTCAAAAATGAGTGATGCTTATACCCTATGGTGAAGTCGTATCTAGGATAAAACTTCCCGTTGCAAGTACTATAAGCACTACAACACTTTCCCACTTACGAACTCAACAACAAGGATTAGTAGGAGAAATAAACACCGAAGCGTACAAGAAAGCGACAAGAGGTGAAAATAGCTAGGGATATTATCCTGCTCTGGTACACCTTGAAATGAAGAAATTCTTTTTCTTTTATAGGAAATGAAAATGAATTTGACATAAATTGTATTTGGTAACTTCCCCCATTGAATATAAAAACATTTAAGGAATTAAATCCTTGTTTTAATTTTAACAATAACAGTAGGACTTAAAATCTTGTTTTAGTTATTCCGTTTAGGAATTAAAACTTCTTTAAATAATCCTTTTAGAAATTTAAAACTTGTTTTACTTTTAATCCGTTTAGGAATTAAAAATTGTTTTAATTTTAATCTTGGTTCACTTATGCATGTGCATACATGTATTAGGCATGACAAGTGTTTCATTCCCACCCATATTTGTATTTCATTCACTCATAGAAAATGAGTAAGAATCCTTAGACCTTTAGGTCATTAGATCAATTCTAACCAAGACCAAAAAATTAAAACATATTAAAAGACTCATTTTCTCCAACAATCCCCCACATGAATGAAATACCGATAAAAAATCAGAAATTGGAAAGCGAGAAATACCACTATAGGAAATAGGTGTCCATGAGGTCTTTAACCTTTGCTTAGTGAGAAATTTCCGGAACTACTTGATGGACAGTGAACGCGATGTCTTGAACTGCCATCGTTTGGTGTAATCCACGATAATAACCACGCGTGATATCTCTCTAGGTGCTGTCAAGTTCGTGTCGTTGTGTCCTTTTTGTCCCTGGACAAATCCCGTTTCTCATAATGTGTTAGAGAATCATCTCCATTCTCATAAGAAGCGGCCCACTTCTTCATTCAGATAGGTGAGTTCCATCAAGAGTGTTTACTTCTACACCCCACTTCAATCTTAAATTGAAACTATAGAACTCATTAAGACTTATTAAAAAGTCATCATCCACATGCAGCCACACTATCACGTCTACACCATAGGGAAGGGACAAAGAATTAAATTCTCTCATAGTGTTTACATTTACCCACCACAAATTAGTTGTCTCATTCAAAACCTTGATCTTGGGATCTCCAGTCAGCAAGGTTGAGTATCCTTCATGGAAAGTTTAATTAATGAGCTTAATCCCCATCCCCTTCGATGTATTTCTAACTATCTCTTTGGATTAACCTTTCGTCAAAGGATCCGCGATATTCTCCTTGGACTTTATCCAACTAATGGAAATAACGCCTGTTGAGATTAGTTGTTTTTAGCTTTAGCTATTACAGCTTGGCTAACACATTGTATAGATATAGCTGGCACATGCCTATGCCAGAGAGGAATGTCTTCTAAAAAGTATCTTAGGCACTCGGCCCCCTCTCGTGCTTTATCTAACGCAATACTCTCAGATTCCATAATAAATTGAGCAATATATGTTTGGTTGGAAATCATCCAAAAGCAAACCCTCCTGCTAGAGTGAAAACATATTCACTCGTAGACTTAGACTCCTCTGAGTCATCTATCCAGTTTGCATCACAAAATCCCTCAAGGATAACAAGATACCTTTTATAAATCAAACAAAAGGTAATAAAGTATTTTACGTACCATAATACTCTACTAAGTGCATCTTAATGCTCTTTCTCTGGACTACAAGTATATATACTTAACTTACTCACAATATAGGCAATTTCTGGACTCTTACAGTTCATTAAATTCATCAGACATCCTATAACTCTTGAGTATTCAAGTTAAGATACTCTATTACCCTTATTTTCTCGAGTCTACAAGAAGAATTGTATGGAGTACAAACATGCATACAATCAGACTGATTGTATATCTTAAGCACAAATTCAACATAATGAGAATGACTAAGACTACAAATGTTTGATTATCTTTTAATCCTCATCCCTAAGATTACATCGATAAGTCTTTCAAGTCAAAGTTCCCATTCATCGCATGATTTTAGTAGAATTAATCACATCTATGTTTGTATCAAGTATAAGCATATCACCAACATACAAGCATACAATCACATAGGCATCCTTAACAAGTTACTTTTAAATACACTTGTCATATTCAGTAACTTAAATCCACTACTCTTTATCACAAGATCAAATTTTCATGTCCTTGTTATGTGCTTATTTAAAAAAAATACAAAATTTTATTCAGGTTACACTTTGTATTCACAACCTTTCACCACAAAGTCCTCAGGTTGGTCTTAGTAGATTTCTTTATCTAATTCACGGTTTTTTAAAATCTGTCTTAACATATATAAGTTGTTTAAGGCAGAAAAATCAATTAGCATCTCAACGGAAGTAATTCTCGTCAAAGGTGAATAAGAATTAAAGAAATCTATACCTTCTTTTAGTTGATAGCCTTTAGCTACCAACTTAGCCTTATATTTTCCATAGTTTCATCTACCTTACATTTCCTCCTAAAGACTCATTTAAACTCTATGGTCTTATTCCCTGGAAGCAAACTAGCAAGTTCCCAAGTCTGGTTCTGACGGACTGAGTCGATTTCACTAAATGAAGCTTCTTACCAGAATGGGGTTTTAATTAGTAAATGTTATGGATTCTTTACAAGTCTGGAGCTCAGACAATACTAGGCGTATTCTGAAGTTAGATCTATAAGAAGTCTCAGTTCTAATCCTTTTACTTCTCCTAGGATCAACTCTACTCCATCTTTCTTTGAAGGTAGATTCTAACTAGTTGAAAAGACATCTAGGGGATCAACAACACATCTTAAGAAGAGACAGGTTTCATCAAAAACATGTTCAAAAAACTCATCATCCCTAGACTTCATAAAAGTATTCACACAAATGTCAGAATAATCAAAACTCACAACCAAAAAACTATATGCAGCAGGGTACTCGGTATACCTTATCTAAACACCCCCATACTTGGACGCATGCATAATAAGGTTGTCTAACTTTCCATAATCATATGGAGTTTTATCTGATCCTTTAAAGGTTAATTTATTCAGGATCTAGCAGTTTTAGATAACGACCTCCCCCCACAAGATGGCGGTTTAATCCTGAACTAGTCAACATGGCATATATCATCTCCTTAACGGTTCTTTCTTTTATATTTAACTATACCAGTAAACTATGGTGAAAAATAAGTGTGATCTTATGAATAATGCCATTTTAAAAGTGAAATTCTCTTTAAAAATTTCATACTTGCTATCACGTCCAGACCTAACCTTTTTAATGGTAACACCTGATTGGTTTTCAACTTCAACTTTATATATCTTATGACTTCTAAGGCATCATCCTTATCCCTAAGCAAGTATATATGACAATACCACGTATGGTCATCTACGTAAGTTTCAAACCAATTTTTAACACCTTAGAAAGGATTAAAAACAAGTCAATTAGGTCTAACAGGATTAAATTTTGCTAAAATATTTTAAAGCAAATTTGGATACTTCAAAAGTTTCACTTTTGTGTTCGAAACCAAACTAAATTTGGGTTCGTCTGCTACACTAGCCAGTTAATGCATAAACTTATAAAATATTAAGTATACCATGCAAACATTCAAAAACACACAAAAGAAAGCATAAGAACCCACTATATTCACTTTATCAAATTTTTCTATTAATCTTATATAAACCCTAAGTCTTATAACTCTTGCCTAAAAAATCAGTTCCCTTGGTTTCAACAATTTCTACAGATTTAATTAAAATTTTAAATCTTAAACATCTACAACAGAATAAGAAACAAGATTCTTACATATGTCCGAAATATGGAAACTCCATTCAATGTGAGAGTCTTTTACAGATATGAGTATCTGCTCGACCTTTCCCTTTATGAAACCTTTGTTGCAGATGAGTTACTCATATAGAGTCACTCGACATCCCCTATCCTCTGATAGGAGGTGAACAAGTCTCTGTTTCAACAAGCATGCTTAGTGGCTCGAGAGTCCAAACCAGTTTCTCACATTGGTTATTATAATAACTTTCGACATCATGCCACTAAACTCGTTCTAGTTTGTTTCAACTGAATTAGCATTAACATTCTACTTATTAAGGTTTTTATGTTGTCTACAAATTATTGCCGTGTGGCCAGGAATTTTACAAACATAACAATCACCCTTAATTGAAGTAATACCAGATTCAATTTTACGAAACATACCTTTCTTATGAGGATTGCGCTTAGAGTTGCGTTTGATGTTCTTCCCTTTTTATCTTTCGAAAAAATTTGTTCAGCCATATGTGCCTAGTTAGCCATGTTACTTGCAGACAACACATCTTTGTCCTCGGTGCAAAATAATTCTTCCACTTGAATCATAGATCTTACTCGATTCAACCATACTGACCTCACCAGTTTCATGTTACAATCTCCATCTGTAATTTGACTAGGAAGATGGTGATTTATCCATCACCTAAACGCTTGAAACTCTGACCAACAACCCACAAATCATAAACTGTAAAGTTCTTCTTGCATTGTATGATTACAATGCATCCTCCAAACAATTTAGTATATGATTTATAGCCATATAATTCAGCCTAACTGAATCATCCAATTTTATTTTATTTTCGTACAAATTCATCTAGATTATGTTAACCCAGAAACATATCTTAAAGTCCTTCCCCTCTAAATTTTTCTGGTCTTTTAACATCATTTTTAATTATTACAAAAAAGAACTATCGTGTTAAGGACATCTTGATAATCAAGTGATTCTATCCTCAGTGTGCGGTTAAATATTTGAGTGTTTTATTTCATTTTCAGAAATTTAATTTTAACATCATTTTTCAATATTTCATTATTGCAGTTCCAAGTTCCAACAAAATGAATGTTGTTAATGTGTGATCCATTCGCGATGAAAGTCTCCCACGTTGCACTAAAGAAAGATAAAAATGAAATTAACGATTCCCATGGTGCATTAAAGAAAGATTCGCATGTTGTCATTCATACCCTTCATTAATTAATGAAAAAAAAACAAAGCTCTCAGTTATGGAAATGACAACTTTTTTGCCGGTTAGTAGTCATGGAGTCCAATATCTTATTGTCATTATTGCCATGTCTTACCAACAATATTCTGTACTTAGTGGAGCTGGCATTTGTTTGTCTTATGAGCACTTTCTCAGTCTTTTCCTTTGAACAGTTAAAGATAGAAAGGAGATGGAATAGAAGTTTCATTTTTCTGTTACAGATAGAAAACCAAATTGTGGGGGAGTTTCCAAAGATTAAAATCAGGAACTTTTGATTAAACAACACACAATCAGCAGAAGCAGCAGCAAGGAAAAATGAATTCTCAACCATCTGATGAAGCTAATAGAAGTCAACACATCACTTATTCTAACATCTATGGGTTTTCAGCAAAATATGTACCATTCAACGCAGATCCATCCTCAACTGAATCTTATTCACTGGACGAGATCATTTACACAAGTGCCTCTGGTGGGTTGTTAGATGTGCAACATGATATGGAAGCACTGAAGAAATTTGATGGTCAGTACTGGAAAAGTCTATTTGATTCAAGAATTGGTAAAACAACTTGGCCATATGGATCTGGTGTTTGGTCAAAGAAAGAATGGGTTTTGCCAGAGATTGATCCTGAGCATATTGTCAGTACATTTGAAGGTAATTCTAATCTTTTCTGGGCTGAAAGATTTGGTAAAACTGTAGTGGGTATGAATGATTTATGGGTCAAACAATGTGGTATTTCACATACCGGTAGTTTTAAAGATTTGGGCATGACTGTGTTGGTGAGTCAAGTTAATCGATTGCGAAAACTAGGTAAACAGCCGGTCGTTGGCGTCGGTTGTGCGTCGACTGGTGATACTTCTGCTGCGTTATCAGCTTATTGTGCTGCAGCAGGTATACCAGCCATTGTTTTTTTACCTGCTAATAAAATTTCAATGGCTCAGTTAGTTCAGCCAATTGCTAATGGTGCAAAAGTTTTGAGTTTAGATACTGATTTTGATGGTTGTATGCAATTGATACGCGAAGTTACGGCTGAATTGCCGATTTATTTAGCTAATTCTTTGAACAGTTTGAGAATTGAAGGGCAGAAAACTGCTGCAATTGAGATACTGCAGCAGTTTAATTGGCAAGTGCCGGATTGGGTTATTGTACCTGGTGGGAATTTGGGGAATATTTATGCTTTCTACAAAGGGTTTCATATGTGCAAAGAGTTAGGACTTGTGGACCGATTACCGCGTCTGGTTTGCGCTCAAGCTGCAAATGCGAATCCGCTGTACTTGCATTATAAATCTGGGTGGGATAGTGAATTTAAGCCTGTCAAAGCCAAAACTACATTTGCATCTGCAATTCAGATTGGTGATCCAGTTTCCATTGATAGAGCTGTTTTTGCTTTGAAAAGTTGTGATGGGATTGTTGAGGAAGCGACCGAGGAGGAGTTAATGGATGCAATGTCTCAGGCAGATCTTACTGGAATGTTTGTTTGTCCTCAAACTGGCGTTGCGCTCTCCGCATTGATTAAGCTTAGAAATAAAGGAGTTATTGCACCGACTGATCGGACAGTTGTGGTTAGTACTGCTCATGGATTGAAGTTTGCACAAGCCAAGATTGATTACCACTCGAAAGCAATTCCAGATATGGCTTCCCAATTTGCTAACCCACCTATAGAAGTGAAGGCCGACTTAGCAGCGGTTATGGATGTTCTGCAGAATGAAGTGTCGAGTGCCTCCAAAGTTCTTTTGGATGTTTGATTTATGCAATTTTATCTTTACTTGTATGCATTATGGTTTGTGTTGTCAGTAGTTTCCTTTTAGTTTGTTGTCAGTACAATAAGACATTCATTTAACACTCCCAGATTCATAATGCAATTTTTATTCTCTTTAGTTTCTTCTGGTAGCTGCAATTCTACGAATTTCCCGTTGCTGATATCCAAAGAGATTAGCATAAATTTGTAGTAGTCTTGGCTTTTAACCAACCAATGAAAAGTTCCATTGAGAAACACCCCATGCCGCTGCCCACCAAACCTATAGGGTTCGCTTTGGATGTTTGTCCATGCATTTGATTTTAACGTATAGACAAGCTGTAGATACAGAAAATCACTCCGCCACGTGTCCGAGGAGAATTCGGCGGAATAATAAGAAGAATCTTCGTGAAAGATATTATTCACCACTTCCGAAGGAGTGTAAGTGAATAGTCTAATCAACTGTCAGATTTGCTTTAACGAGGTCCCGTCAGCAAAGGGGAGCTAACTTACTCGGAAAGATATCTAGCGAAGTAGAGCCAACCTGCTCGGAAAGATATCTAGCGAAGTAGAGCTAACTTACTCGGAAAGATATCTAGCGAAGTAGAGCCAACCTGCTCGGAAGGGCATCTAGCGAAGTAGAGCTACCTTGCTCGGAAAGATATCTGGCGAGGTTGACATAACTTGCTCGAGGGGACATTTAACGAGGTATGGATTGTTGCACAAGAAAAGGGAAGGGGTGCGAAGTCTCACTTGAGATTTTTTGAGAAATCTGTTATCACACAAATCATTAAGTGGGTTGTTATTTTGCAAGAACTGAAGAATAGTGGTCAAGGAAGCCTGATAGTGCTAAAAGAGGAAAGATAGATCTGAAACCTGCTGACCGGAAGGAAAGAAATCCAGATCTGGTCAGAAACCGGTAAATCGGAGAAAGAAAGTTTAACAGGTTGTCCATGGCAAGAGTACCGGAACGATCACGGCATCTCATCGCATCGAGGAGAAGCTTGCGTCTAGCAGGAAGATGAGGCGGGATGGAAATAGGTGAAACATCAAGCAGAGGAGGAAGGCAAGGTGAGATCCAACAGGAAGAGGACGAACGTTATCGGGAAGGATCGATCCATACCGTTAACGCTGAAATGGAGGTGGAAGAAGAACCTCTGCAAGAGAAAGGAGGGGAAACTGCCGATGAAGAAAATATGACATTGGAGCAGCTCAGAGAGGTGCTGCGCTTAGAAAGGGAAATGGAGAGAGCTCTAATGGAGCAAGGAACCATACTCATGAGGCAAAACATGATCTTGGTACAGCGAAACAACCAACTTGATGAAGAACGGACTAATCGAGATGCACGAGGTGAAAATGGAATGGGAGAAAACGTTAATCAAGGAGGGGGAGTGCATCAGAATGAACAGGAAGGAGAAAGAGGAGAACGGAGAAGGAGACGTCGGAGGGAAAGCAGCGAAGAAAGGTTGCTTAGGAGAGCCTTGGAAGAAACAATATGGGAATACCAAAGACGGCGATTTGAGGAAGAAAGAACTCGGGAGGAGGAGAGACTTCGGGAAGTCGAAAGGCGAAAAGAAACTGAGAGGATCCGGAGGGAGGAAAGATCTCGGGAAGAGAAAAGATATACAGAGAACAACAGTGGCAGGAGGAAGCAAGGAAGTATGCAGAGGAAGAGGAGAGATACCGAGCAGAGAGGAGGGGATAAGAGGAAGAAAGGAGAGAAGGTGATGATGAGCGAAGTAACAGGAGGGGAAAACGAAGGCGAGAAGAAGGAAGGGACGAAGTTAATCAGACAGTAATGAATGAAATACATGAAATGAAAGCCTTACTCAATAATCCACGAAGGGGAGGAAGGTTACAGTTGGCCGAGGCAATCGTGGAAGCTGACAAATCACCATTCTCGCGCGAAGTACTAGAGGGAAGAATCCCAGGGAGGTGTTCACTGCCTACCTTCGGAAGCATATTCGACGGAACGGGGAATGCTGTGCAGCACCTGAAACAGTACACTCTCTCATTAATACAGTGGGCGAGGTATGAAACAGTACTTTGCCAATATTTCCCAGCTAGCTTAACCGGGGAAGCCTCAAAGTGGTTCGAAGGGTTAGCAGAAGGTTCAATCTCGTCGTTTAAAGATTTGCAGAGAGTATTCCTGACAACTTACATAAGCAATAACATGTTAAGGCTAGGAATAGAAACCTTGTTCAACTTGCGAAGAAAGGCAGGCGAGAACTTGCGAAGTCTAATTACGATATGGAGAACCGTATGCAGTGAACTCGCGGGAAGGGTAGATGAGAGAAATTTCATACTGGCCTTCGTTAACGCATTAATACCAACCGACCTCTTGCACACACAACTCTTCGTAATTCGTAACACAATATCAATGAGTGAACTCCGAGAATATCAGGAGGAGTATGTGGCGTTGGAAAAAAAAACAAAGGGAGGCAATTGAAGCAGCCCCAATTCAGTCCAAGGAGGGAAACTCGTGTCTGCTGCCCAGAATAACAAATGTGATAGAAGGAGACATGAAATATGAGGACGCAAAACCATTGGAAACAATACCCGCAAAGATGGTAGCAGTATCCAGCGGAGACCAAGAATGGATAGATAAACATCCGAGGTATATCGATCCCAGATCTCGGAATTACGAAGGATTCCGAGATGATAATCCGAGGAACTCGCGAAGATACCAACTCGGGCAGCAATATGGAAGAAAGAAACCGCAGTTCGAGGATGTAGTTTTGCCCGAGCTCAACACTACTGTCGAGAAGATATGGGAATCAATTGTCCTGACGGAAGAAATTCTACCCCCGGGAAATTTTAGGGTGGAGCCCTTGTCAAGTGTGAGAAATAATGACTTTTGCAAGTATCATTTCTTCCACGGACACCGCACCGAAGATTGCAGAAACATTCGACGAATAATACTTCGCCTAATTGAAAAGGGAAAACTTAAGAATTTCTTGGAAAATTCAGGACCCGTACCCCCTCCACCACCTCCAAGAGGTGATCAAAAGCAATCAAAAGTATACATAATTGAAATGGATAGAGGAGAACATAAGTTAAATTGAAACTCCATCATTCACTCTGCGAAAAAAATACAAAACTTTCACGATAATATGTTACAAAGGGTTCATAAGCGGGATTTTGAAGGAAATGAGATATACAACATCGCGAAGAAAGAACCATTGGAAGAGTGGCAGATAAGGACTATTTCCTTCTCAGCAGCAGACGCCCCGGAAGGAGGAGCTTCGCACACAGATCCTTTGGTAATCACTTTGAACTTCGGAGAGCATACGAAGTGGGAAGAAAGTTCCGCTGGAAAAAAGAAAATATGGGAAATAGATAGGATCTTGGTGGACACAGGGAGCTCGGTAGATATTCTATTTTACCACGCGTTTAAGGCAATGGTATACCGAGATTCGGATCTGATTCCGTCGACCTATAATATCTATGGGTTTAACGGAGTAGCATCGAAGCCAAGAGGGGAACTGATCGTGAAAATCTTCGCAGGGGAGCTTGAAAACGAGGTAACAATATGCGTGGTGGATGTAGAATCTCCCTACAACACTCTGATCGGGCGACCATGGATACATGGGATCAAGGGAATAGCATCCACATATCACCAAGCTATTCGATTTCCTATGCCAAGCGGTATTGGCGAGATAAGGGGAGATCAGAAGGAAGCCATAGAATGTAACGATAAAGATGTGCACAACTATGACGAGAAGATAAAGCGAAAAAAGGAACAAAAAAAGAGAGTGCAAGAAGCAAAGAGGGAAGAAGAATTAATGGAGTATATGATCAAAGCGAAAGAAGGATGGGCTATCCCAAGTGAAATCCCAGAAGATAAGGACGAGCCCGTGAAGCAGCTAAAGGGCCCATCACCGCCCGGAGAACCAATCATGAACTTCGCAGCAGTAGAACCCACGCAAGAGATAAACTTGAGCACCGAAGACGAAACGAAAACGGTGAAGATCGGAACAATGATGGAGGCGGATGAAGAGGAAAGATTGATAAGGATGTTGAAAGAATACAGTGATATCTTTGCATGGGGCATGAAAGAGATGCCTGGGATAGATCCTGAAATTGCTTGCCACAGACTTGATCTAAACCCAGCAATCAAACCGATAAGGCAACGAATACGAAAAATAGCCACTGCTTATCACGAGAAAATAGAGCAAGAATTGCAGAAAATGTTAAACTCGGGAATAATAAAACCCGCGAAGTATCCAACATGGATAGCTAACATGGTGATAGTACCAAAGAAGACTACAGGAATAAGAATATGCATAGATTTCAACGATTTAAATACGGCTTCTCTAAAGGATAGTTTCCCTCTACCCAATATACCGCAAATGGTGGAGTCAGCTTCAGGGTACAAGAGGTTAACTTTAATGGATGGTTATTGTGGATACAACCAGATACCACTCGCGGAAGAAGACCAAGAGAACACAGAATTTTTCTCTCCTAGAGGATTGTATTGCTACACGAGAATGCCGTTCGGACTAAAAAACGCAGGGGCAACTTACCATCGGATGGTGGAAAAGATTTTTGCAAAATGGGTGCACAACAAGCTGGAGGTTTACGTCGACGACATGCTGGTTAAAACTAAGGAGTCAGGGGACCATGTTGAAGACTTGAAAGAAATCTTTGAGCAGATGAGAGCGTTTAAAATGAAAATAAATCCCGCGAAGTGTATATTCGGAGTGGAGTCAGCGAAGTTCCTGGGGCACATCGTGTCCAAGAAAGGAATCGAAGTAGATCCATCAAAGGTTCAAGCCATATTAGACATGCCATCACCAACAACGATAAAGGACGTGCAAAAACTGAATGGGAAGTTGGCAGCTCTGGGAAGATTCATTTCTAAATCCTCGGATAGATGCAAACACTTCTTCGATATTTTGAAGAAGGGAACAAAATTTTCGTGGACACAAGAATGCGAGCAGGCCCTGCAAAATATAAAAGAA
Source organism: Papaver bracteatum (assembly GCA_023529315.1). Classification (NCBI taxonomy): domain Eukaryota; kingdom Viridiplantae; phylum Streptophyta; class Magnoliopsida; order Ranunculales; family Papaveraceae; genus Papaver; species Papaver bracteatum. Next base: position 927,052 of record JAJJWX010003836.1, on the reverse strand, counting down.
TATCTTATCAATTTGTCAATTCTCCAAAAGCCCGAGCCAAACGAAGAACTACTGATTTGTCTCTCAGCTACACCAAATGCCATCAGTTCAATGTTGCTTCGGACAGATGAAGGAGTTGAAAAGCCTATCTTTTACGTCAGCAAAACACTCAATTCTGCTGAAAAGAACTATACAAAGATAGAAAGGTTGATTCTAGCGCTGGTGTATTCATCAGAAAAAACTAAGGACTTATTTTCAGACTCACAAGATAAAAGTTCTAACGAGAATCCCTATAGAGTCAGCTTTAAAGAATACGAGGAGAGTTGGGCGAGTAGAAAGATGGAACACCCGAATAGATCAATTCGGATTAGCATACGAGGTACAAACTTCAACGAAGTTACACATAGTTGCGGAATTCCTAGCCGAGTTCCCAATAGAAGAAGACGAAGGAGTGGAAGAAATGTTGGATATAGATGAGGAGCGTCCGGATCCTACAGATTTATTGAAAGAAAATCACCCAAGGAGATGGGAAATATTTGTAGACGGATCATCCAACAGCGCTGGAGGAGGAATGGGAATAGTATTTACTTCGCCAAAAGGAGCAAGGACAATATTTTGCTTCCGACTGGAATATAAAGCCACTAACAACGAGACAAAATATGAGGCAATCATACAGGACTTGAGGCTGGCTATCGAGATGAAGTTGGAAGAAATAAGAATAACTAGCGATTCACAGCTGGTAGTAAGGCAGATAGAAGGGAGGTATCAAGCGAACGATGAGGTGATGAATCGATATTTGCAACTCGTGAAAGAATATTCAAAGGAAATACCCAATATAATATGGAGACAAGTAAGCCGAGATAATAACAGGCACGCAGACGCTTTAGCCTTTATTGCATCAATGATAGAAGACACCTCGGAAAAATATATCCGAATTGAAAGGCTAATGCACCCCTCAGTAACAAATGATTTGGAAAACGAGAAGTCTGTGATGATATCAGAGGGTAGTGCATCTGACGAGATGGAAGAAGATGACTGGAGGACACCTATTCACAAATACCTCGAGAAGGGTGAACTACCTAGAGACAGGTTTTAGGCGCACAAAATCAAAGGGAGATCCACAAATTACGAACTAAGAGAAGGAATCCTATACCGGAGATCATTCCTAGGGCCACTATTGTGATGCTTGTCACAAGAAGAAGGTGTGCAAATTATGAAGGCAATACATTACGGTGATGCTGGAAATCACAGCGGAACCAGATCATTGGCTTATAAAACCAAGACGCATGGATACTTTTGGCCGAGTATGCATAAAGACGCAAGGGGTGTGGCAACGAGGTGTGAAGCTTGTCAAAGATTCGTAAAGCGTATACATGCACCCTCGACAAGCCTAAATTCAGTGCTAAGTGTGTGGCCGTTCGCTATATGGGGAATAGATATCGTGGGGCCATTTGTTGCCGGAAGCTTGCAGCGGAAGTACCCGATAGTGGCAACGGACTATTTTACAAAATGGGTTGAGGCAAAGCCTGTGAAGAACACAGGAGATGGTGACATGTACGATTTCATACTTGAACATATCATATGTAGGTTTGGAGTCCCTCTGCAAATCGTTTCTGACAATGGGATGCAATTCGAGGGGGAAAACATGAAGATGTTATTTAGCGCTTTCAAGATACAGTCCGCGAAGTCGACCCCGCTATATCCACAGAGTAATGGGCAAGCGGAGGCAACGAACAAGACGATAGCAGCCACTTTAAAAAATAAGTTAGACGGACATCACCATAACTGGTGAGAAGAAGTTCCAAAGGTGCTATGGTCATACAGAACCACGAGGCGAGAAGCAACAGGAATGTCCCCATTTTGTTTGGCATACGGAGTTGAGGAAGTTCTGCCTACTGAAATCATGTTCCCCACTAAAAAACGAGAAGCCTGGAAAAAGGGGTTAAACTCGGACATGATCCTAGCGAAGTTAGATGACTTGGAGGAAAACAGGGAAACGGCTCTACAGCACATGACGAACTATCATCGGAGACTATCTCGTGAGTACAACAAGAGGGTGAAAGAAAGAAGTTTCATCCCAGGGGAGATGGTTCTGCACGAGATACCCCCATATCAAAAGGGACCCGGAGGAAAACTGGAGCCTACGTGGGAAGGACCTTTCATCGTAAAAAGAAAAGTGGGAAACGGGGCTTATGAACTCGCGGACTGTGAAGGAAAGGATACAGACAGTGACGTGGATATCATATATGGCGAAGCAGAAAGGCAAGGTCGCAGACCGGATCACCCGTGGAATCTAATTTACATTAAGAAGTATTATCCATAAGCAACAGAGACTCGTGACGAATTGATAAATTTTTTTTTTTATATATGTATCAATAAGAAAATGAATGAACTATTTGTTAAGCAGCATTGAAAATCCAACAGGAGAAAATAAAAAAATAGAGATGCAAGCTCAAAACATGAGAATCCGAGGGCCACAAGTAAGACTTCATTTAGGAGGTCTGCTTACGACCCTCAAAATAGGCGATCGTAAGTCCTATATAAAACCTCTACTTAGGGAGGCTGAGACCTCGTGGCGTGCAACCTAGTTCGCACAAAGTGCAAGGGGAAAATGTAAGACCTACACGCGCGTCACGAGATAATCTCAGATGTGGCTAACAACCACCAACTCGGGGAAATCGTAAGACCCATCCGCCGAGGGCCCCAATTGGGTTACCTTCGGTGAGGGGTGTAAGAACTAGCTAGTGGAGGAGAAGATGGCCTGGTGTAGTTCTTCCGCTCGGTCCCAAAACCACCCCAACTAGGGTGTGGCTTCGTAACCAGGAGCCATATCGGCGAAAGGGCACGAGGTCACGAAATAACTGATGCCTAATCCCAAAAGCACGGGGGTATTCAGAGGGGAAGGGATGGAACCCTCATTTAGGGAGCTGAGTGACCACCAAAGTCGGCAATGTTACGGGGATGGTACTCACGGGAGTAGGTAGGCCTGTGATATTGTTGCACATAAGACCTCAATGAGCGAGATAAGGCGAGGTTGATGGATCTTTACTTCGCAAGATTAAAGAGCGCCTGTGACTTCGTCGCAAAACCCTGACCAACGGGGTGGGGCACAATAAGACCTTAACTAGGAGGCAAAATAAGACCTCGAACTGATGATAGAGATGTAAAAAAATATATATATATATGAGACCTGAGGCAAAACAAAAGGGGAAGAGTATACTTGCAAAGAGGCAGGAGTATGCTAAAAAAAAAGCACATTACAAAGCTCGACCACACAAGCCATACAATTCTAAGGAGTACTTCTTACATTGCAAAAGAAGCACTCGCACTTGATATCTTATACATGATGATATATGCACTAACTCGATTATGCTATGAACTGGAGAATAATAATTGCAGCGAGATGACAATAATGCGAGATCGACTCGCATAAACAACTAAGGCAGACAGAGTAAGAACGAGCGGAGCTAAAAGCACAAGGTATGCTACATAAATCCACCAAAGAATAAGAGGAAAGTATATACTTTAAATACGATTTTATTCTTTCGAGTATTTATTTCGCATTAAGGCAAAAAAATTTGGAGTAAAATCAATTACTTCGGAAACACCCAAAGAATAAGGGGCAAGTATATACTTAAGCAACATAAATTATTCTTTGATTATTTCCTTCGTCAAGTATATACTCGGAGTGATTCCGAAATACCAGGGCAAAGCAGCCATTAACAAACATGCAGGTTATGTAACTATTACGAGCAAATAAGGGAAAAGCAAAGAGAGGAAAAAGCTAATATATTAAGGCAAAATACGAGCAAAAATTGTCATGCCCCCCAAGCTTGGGAGCGCCCAGTTAAAATGTTAAAAGGACAAAGAACCGAAGTATCACAGCAGATAATCAGGGATTGTTAACTCCCTCTTCATCAGGATTGCCATCAAATCCCGCAGCCCCATTATTGTTACCATCTCCAGTATTGGCACCAGCCCCAGCATCGTTACCTCCTGTGCCTTGAGGAATCTCATGATGAGGTTTCTCAATGTCTTCATCAGACTCTGTATCTTCGTTCTCAACTTCGGCGAAGACAGCGGGTTCATCGTCGGAGAAAACCTCGAGGTTCATGTCAGGGACGTCGAGACCATGAGATTTGCAGAACTCGGTAACAAATTTCACCTTCTCTTTCTGGGAATTTCGGCGAGTCCATTTCGCTACCTTCCTAGCGTCCTCCTCCATCTTATCGCAATCCTCGTTCAAATAAGCAAGCTCTCCCCGCAATTTGGATAACTCCTCAGCCAAGCTATCCTTTTGGCGAGACAAGTGCAAAATTTGACTCTTCAAACTCTCCTCGGATTCTACAAGATAACAGCAAAATGAGAAACAAGAGTAATTAAGCGAAGCACGAAGCAACAACAACACCTAGAGCTACCTTCTTCCTGCGAAATAACAGAATTTAAGGTTTTCTGGACGTCAAGATTAAAATGGTCAAGTCTTGATATTTCTGATTCGAGAAAACTGTGAAGTTCTAGAGGTGATTTTTCCACATCCTCTCCAGGGCCGGACATGGGTCTATCATCATTGGGGGATCCGATAACAAGTTTACCGCCTCGAGGAGGCATGACAAGCTTCCTCTTCGCAAAAGGAGCGGGAGCGGTTTTCTTGCCCTGAAGCCTCTCCAAGCGAACCAAGATAGAAGACATGTCTCCATTTAACTCGTTGTTTTCATTTCTTAACCCATCATTTTCAGCCTTCAGCTTCTCATATCCCGATTTCAACTCGGAGAGTTCACTCCGGAGCTTGCGAAGTTCAGCTTCGGACCTGTCCTTTCTCTTGATTACTCTTTCTTTATCCTCCTCAAGGCGCCTATCTCGGTCCATGGATGAGGAGTGAAGATTACGGGAAGTGGTGAGAGAATTACTAATCTGCCGAAGCTCGGTCCTCAATCGTTCATTCTCCTCACGAAGGTGGAAATTCGACTCTTCATGGGTAGCGAACTCGTTAGCCAGATGATCGGCCAGAGAATATGACGTCGAAAGCTTTTCGCTCAAGATCTCATTTTTAGATATGTAGCAATTAATCTAGGACAAAAGTTTTGCTTGTTCTGCTTGGTAATCATCCACGGACGACTTGGCTTCTTCAAAATTCATATAATACTTCGCAGAACGGGCTTGACGAAAACAACAAGATAGTAAAAACGAGAACGAGATAGAAATAAGGACCGAGAAAAGATTAAACTTACTACGAAGCTCCGAAATCTTTTCATCTTTCTTAGCGGAACGCTCCTTCTCATCAGCGAGATCGTTCCTGAGATCCTGAAGTCTTTCATTGGCAGTCTTCAGATCCTCACGAGCAACCCTCATCTCCACGAGTTGATCCATGTGATGGTTGAACTCCTGCGAAATATTTTCAGTAAGAGGGGGACTTGTATGTCAAATTCTTTTAAGATCAATAACACTAACCAAGGCCATAATAGCAGCGTGCTGGTTGGTGGAAAGATTCAATGAGGCGTTCTGCATGAAAGCTTGATCCTGAGCTAGAAAAGTGTCGGCGCATAGAGAGATTACATATTCCATGGCTGCAGACCTCGTGGAAGGGTTGTCCCGAGTTAAAATAAGAGCGTCCCTTAAGAAGTTCATGTCTGGGGCATAGGCTGGATTTTCAGCTTCAAAAACTTTCCGAGTCTTCTCACTAGAAGGACTTGCTTATGGTTTAGCTGGGGGCTCTTCCACCGTGATACAAGGAGTTGGCATGAGAACCTTCGGAGAAGGAGTGGCTCCCTTTAGCTTCTCGGGCTTGTTCTTGCCAGGAGGAGAAGGAAACTTTGCTGGCTTCTGGGAAGAGGGTATACGGGTGAGATCCCCAATATTCAGAACTCTGCGGCGTTTTTGGGGTTCGGCGGCAGGTGTGGATTGAGGTACCTAGGAAACAGGGGTTAGTATCCAGGAGTTGAACAAGGTCTAAGGCAACAAGAAGGGAGTACTATTACGAAGTAAACATGGTAGCAGGATACCTTGGTAGCAGCAGCCACATCAGAAGAGCTCTCCCGATGACTTCACTTCATAAGGACACGAAGGTTTACGATGGGGGTATCCGCAAGTTCTTCTTCCTGTCGAAACCAAAGGTTAGACTCCGAAAGCAAAATTTGAACACCGGAAGCGAAGTGGGAAGCGGGTTACCTGGTCCGTAGCAGGAGATCCAACGACAGGCTTTTTGGAGGATCTATCCTTGATCAAGCCGGGAGCAGGCAATGGGTACTACAAAAATATATATATATATATATATATATATAAATAAATAATAATAATAGATAAAACATAACAAAAAATTTTTAAAATAAAAGACGCCAAAGTAAAGCAAGGGAGAATACTAGCGATCTTACATCGGAGGGCCTCTCGGACCAGTTGAACTTCCAAGGTTCAAAGGAAGCGAGACGAACGTGACTTGGGAGGGGGCCTTCACGAGCATTCCCGAACTCATCATAACCCCAGACAAGGGGGCCCTCGATAACAACTGGGAACATCATCCAGTCCTCATCATTAGTTAGACGCAAGGAAGGGCCTTTGGGGGCCTCCTTCGAAGAACCAACGGGCTCCACATCCAAAAGGAGAACTTTGGAGGGATCCTTCAGGGACCTCCGATGTAAAGCAACACCCCACTCTTGAAACTTCCTTCTTTTGCCTTGAGTTTTATCGAAGTAATTCTCCGAGAAAGAAGCAACGTTGTAGTCCGCAGGGTTGAAGCTCTCCGCCACAGCTGGGATATGGGATAAACCGCCAGAGGAACGCCTCACAAACTCGTTGAAGATCCGAATCGAATTACCATTCAAATGGAAGACTCCCCTGTTGAGATGAGCAAGAATCTCACAGAGAAGAGGATTCCGGGCATCATACAGCGGAAAGGTTAGGCCCGCTCTCAACTGACCCAAAGTGGCAATCATCCTGGTAGATGACCACTTCTCCGCTCAATCCAAATGATTGTTCAGTTCCACATCCGTCTGGTTGCGGTTACCAGAGGCACTGCTGAAAGATCCACCGCCGGCGATAACGTTAAACCTAGTTTTTTGAAATCAGCCTGGAAATCTTCGAGGTCCTTTGACGTAGTGGCAAGGGGAAATTTTCTGGGTGCCATTGTTGAAAAAAAGAGAGGACGGTGTGAAAGAAGTGAGGAAAACTGAGGAGATCAAAAGCGGGCAGAGTATACAGGAGAATAGTGATGGGGAAGAAGAAGTTGAAGGACGTAAAGAAGAGAAGAAGATGAGAGAGGAGACTATTTATAATGGACCCAAAGTATGACCTAGAGAAACGGTTACACAGGAAGGGGAACCGGTTGGTAACTGTAGATAAGAATCGTGGGAGACAAGATAGCGGAAAATCCGCGTACGTGGCGGTTACAAAATTAATGCAGGATTCTCTTTCCTCTCTAGGTACCCGCGAAAGGAATGAGAAAAGACAAAATGTAGGTACAGAAAATCACTCCGCCACGTGTCCGAGGAGAATTCGGCGGAATAAGAAGAAGAATCTTCGAGAAAGATATTATTCACCACTTCCGAAGGAGTGTAAGTGAATAGTCTAATCAATTGTCAGATTTGCTTTAACGAGGTCCCGTCAGCAAAGGGGAGCTAACTTACTCGGAAAGATATCTAGCGAAGTAGAGCCAACCTGCTCGGAAAGATATCTAGCGAAGTAGAGCTAACTTACTCGGAAAGATATCTAGCGAAGTAGAGCCAACCTGCTCGGAAGGGCATCTAGCGAAGTAGAGCTACCTTTCTTGGAAAGATATCTGGCGAGGTTGACATAACTTGCTCGAGGGGACATTTAACGAGGTATGGATTGTTGCACAAGAAAAGGGAAGGGGCGCGAAGTCAATTGCGCGAGGTATGACTTGTTGTCCAAGAAATAGTGAGGTTTCCCGAAGTAATAACCCGAAGTGTGGATTGTTATGCAAGAAAAGGGACAGCTGTCCCCGACATGAGCCGATCTTTAAGGCAAAAAGTAAGCATAAAAGTTGTTTAGAGCGAGATAGAAGCGTCAGTCCGAGATAAATTGAGTTGTATTCCACTATGTAATATTGCCCTATATAAGAGGAGGCTTAGCCTCCTGAGAAGGGTTGGAACATTATTGGAGAGAGAGAAAAAATCTTTGTAAGAGAGCAGTCTAGATCTAGAGTGTTCTTGAGCGACTTGTAACTTAAGATATTAAGGATTTTAATAAAAGAGAAGTAGATTTGTGTATAAACTCATTCTCATTCGACTTGGTACCTATCTAATTCGAGAGTGGGTGTAACTATGGATTTTCTGTAGTTACAAAAGCACTGAAAGATGTACATTACTGCTTATTACAACATTTACCAATATGTAATCATCAGCCTTATAATCATAACCCAAATTACAGACATCAATATGCTTATCTGGTGGATTAGGTATTGTTTTGTACTCTCTAGTAGCTGGGTTCCAAAGACAAACGAATCTTGATCTAGCAAAAGTACCAATCACTAAGAAAACTAAACCATCGCAACAACCCAACACCCGGACATAATCGTAAGATTTGAACGGGTAATCTAGTTCAACAAAATTATGATTAAAAACTTCCGTAGGAGATGATGATGATAATAACAATGAATCATATCTCATGGAGGAGATTGCGCAAATTTCCCTCTGGTTTAGAGATTTAACTATGAGACTGAGATTGAGGTCTCTCTGGACAGAAAGATTAAGGTGGGATTTAACAAAAGTGAGATCAGAAATAAGAAAAAACCAAGTTTCGCAAACACACTTACATGTAAGCAGTGATTTTACTGGTAACCTTAAAAGGATGTCTTTGTGAAGATCACTTGGAAGGCCCGAGAAAGATATTGATTTGCTTTTCTTACTTTCTGCAGTTTTTGTGCGGAAGAAAAACTAGGGTGTTCTGTTTTTAACTATTATATCGTATATATTCCTCGGAGGTAAAAACCTTTGTGATGTTATCTTTCTTGTATTCCAAGCAGGGCCGGCTCAGACATTGATGATGTCGGAAGCTGACGGTAGGGTTGGAACTTGGGTTGTTTGTTTGGGTTAAAAGGCTAAGCCGAGGCAGACAAGAGCAAAAAATCATTTCCAGAATGCCCATCGAACCCGTGGAGGTGCTGCCCAAGTTATATTTCTGGGTCCCAGGTTGACCAAGTTCTTTTGGTTTTAACTGCTTGAATGTTTGCTTGATGCAATTTTTATCTTTTACTTGTATGCATCTATGGCGCCTCGGGCGCTCTAGGTGCGCCTAGGAAAAAAGGCGCCAAGATATGCTTGATTCTGCAATTTTCCAATTTTTCCTCGACGCCTAGGCGCGCTTTGGGCGCCTCGTCTCGTCTATCGCCTAATACAACATAAGTATGCATTACGGTTTTTGTTGTCAGTTGCCTTATAGTTGGGTTGCATTATGTTTTTGTTGAATCAAAAGGCTGAACAGCGTCAGAGGCAGAGGCAAAACATCCATCTATTTATAGAGTACTAGCCCATCTAAAACTTGTTACAGATATAAGAGAGCTGAGGGGTTAATGCTGCATCACCAATACACGATTACTAGGAGCCTGTTTGACAACCAGATACGTAAGTGCATCTGCTTCTCTATAAACAAGAACAGTTTCAGAACTGCGGAGCAAAAAGATAATGATTCACACACAAAAACAAAAAACAAAAAATACTAGTAATACTTTTTCTATTCTAGAATTCATTCTCAAAGTGAACAGATGAGAAAAATGGACATACTACACTTTTGAAATCTGTTGTTGAATTTGGAAAACCAGATTAAAAGATTGTCCGTCTTTACCCTTATATTAAGGAACAATGTTTCACACATATTTCTCTTAGCATTCTCAAAAAGCACCAGCACCGAAGTGTTAAGGTCAGAATCTTACCATTCTCAAAAAGCACAGGCTTCAGGTTCAAAAAGCACCAGCACCTACTCCTTGTTCCCACCCTTCGAATAGGAATCTCGGAGCGTTACAGTTCTATTAAAGACAAGTTTTTCTCGAGTAGAATCTAGATCCACCGCAAAATACCCAAGCCTTTCAAACTGAAACTTATCCCCGACTGCAGCATCCCGTAGAGAGGACACAGCAAATGCTTCTGGTATCACCTCTTTGGATTCAGGGTTAAGGTCCATGAGATATTCTTCAAGTTCAGCTGGATTCTCAGAAACAAATAGTTTATCGAACAACCTAACCTCCACCTTCAGAGGATCAACTCCTGGAGAAGGCTGTGAAACCCAATGAAGAACACCCTTTGGTTTTGTGTTCTTGGAAAAGTCGTATTCTGCCCGGATCTCCATAATCGTCTCGCCAGCATCACTATAGATTACTTCTGTGCATTTTATAGGGAAAGCATACCTTAGCAGGACCCACTTTCCAGGAGCAAGTCCATAGTAGTCTTTTGAATCCTTGGCTCGAAAATCAGACCGTTCGATGTACAAAACATTTGTAAAAGGAACCTTGTAAAAAGCAGATGCATCATCTGTTTGCGCATCAGGCCACTTCTTCGCATCAAGATTCAATACCGTTTTGTCATCTAAATTTGTGATAACAACCTTCAGAGGATACAGCACAACCATTTGTCGGGCTGCTGTTTTGTTCAAGTCTTCTCTTATGTGGTATTCAAGGCGGTCCAAGCGAATTGTGCTATTATCACTTCTAGTGATTCCGACTCCTCTGATAAAAGTATTGATTGCAGTTGCAGACACTCCTCGTCGCCGTAAACCAGCTAGTGTCATTAGACGAGGATCATCCCACCCGTCAACCCACTTTTCGGTCACAAGCTTGTTCAACTTACGCTTAGACATCACCGTGTTAGTGATGTTCAACCGCGAATATTCCCAAACATAGGGCTGGTATCGGCTTAATGCATCCAACAACCAGTAGTATGACGCACGGCGAGTCTCAAATTCAAGTGTGCACAGCGAATGAGTAATATTTTCAAGAGAATCCACAATGCAGTGAGCATAGTCATAACTGGGATATATGCACCACTCGTCTCCGGCACGTGGGTGAGGAGTGAACTTTATACGATAAGCAATCAGATCATACATATTGAAGTTATCACTCTGCATGTCTTGCTTCATTCTAAGTGTGGCTTTGTTTTCTTCAATCAAACCCATTCTCATGTCGTTGAACAGCTTTAGTGATTCTTCAATTGGCCTATCCCGCCACGGACTGTTCCTTTTGTTTTCCCTAGACACTTTTATTTCTTCTGCACTCTGGTGATCAACATAAGCATGACCCTTCTTGATCAGCTCTACGGCCAACTCGTACAAAACATGAAAATAGTCACTGGTGTACGTGATCTTGAACGGTTCCCATCCCATCCATTGCACGATTTCTTCAATATGATCGATATATTCTTTCTTTTCAGCATCAGGGTTAGTATCATCATACCTGAGGTAACAACATCCACCCCTTTCCTTCGCTAAACCAAAATTAATGAACATAGCCTTCGCATGACCAATGTGCAGGTACCCATTTGGTTCAGGAGGGAATCGGGTGAAGACTCTACCGCCAGTCACTTCCATATGCTTCTTCAGCATCTCCTTTGTGTTGGAGGCTCTTAATACAGGGCGATCGCTAAAGAATATCTCTGTATGCACCTTTGTATTTTCCTCTGGCCCAGGGAATATGGTGAAGGGGTTGACTTCTTCTTCAGGAGTCTGCACTGCTATCACTTTTACATCTTCTTTAGAAAGTTTTTTATCCTTCTTCTTCTTTATAGGTTTTTCATTATCTGCAGCAGTCCTCTCACCCAGCAATCCAGATAGTCTGCCATCAATTACTTTCTTCACAATCTGTGTATCAGCCCACGGGTGCATAGCTCGAATTTTCCCAAATAGTTCACCAACATTAAACCGGTAGCGCATCTCCAAGATGGCATCCCTATTCTCTTCAAAAACCATGGAGACGGCGTAATCAATTTCCTCCAACGAAACTTCTACTCCTACACCACAAGCCTCTTCAAACTCATCCAGCTGAAGATTCTCCGAGCCCAGGCGTCCAAGATATGCATGAGCTGCCTCTAACTGAGCAGGGGACTTAATCTTGTTTGATACTATGAATTCAAGCAGAGTAGGTCGATGCACAAGTGCATTAGCAGGGAATTTGGTGGCAACTGTGTACAGAAGATTTCCAACGGCTTTGCTACATCCATCATCAGTCACTGCTGCCTCTTTGATAACCGCTGTTAGGTTTGCAGTAACCTTGTTATTAGCAACAGTGTTGTTTGCAGTTTTTGCATCCAATCCTATTCTTAAAAACAAATCTACAATTTCCTGGCGGTTATTGTCTTTCACCATATTGTTGTATATAAAGTCTGAAACAAAAATCAAACAAAAATCTATGATTATTATCTGAAAGCTGGTTATTAGATTCAGGGTTAACAAATCAAGCAAAAATTAGATCAAAAAAAAAAAAAAAAAAACCCTAAAAGATTAATATACATGACTGATTTGGGGCAGTACAATACCTAGTTATCAGTATTGACAGGATTCAACACCAAAACAATAGAACCCTAGTATTATAAATTGTTATCAGAGATCAACCACCTGAATTGAGATTAGGTTAAACTTAATTGAATTGAAATTAGAGAAGTGTATATATAGGCAACTGACTTCTAAAAACAATTGAGAGAACTGAAAAAAATAAAATAAAGGAAATCAACAAGCTACAGAAATTAAGGAAACAGTAATCAGGAAGGCTTGACATACTAGTAGGGTACTGCGCTCGTCTTCTCCAAGAATGTGGCCGAGGACGGAAAACTGGACGCTGAGAATCTCTAGATTCTCTACCCTTGATTAGGGTTTTGACGTTAAAAGAGGAGATGATACAGGACCAGGTTTTCCTTTCGGGTCGAGCTACAAAAGTTGGCCAAGTTTTATAGGGGAGAAAAATAAAAGTCAAGACTCGAAGTCATATCTTGTTGACAGAGTCAAAGAGTAACACAGAATTACAGAATTGCCCTATCATTTTTGTATATTTGTGTCTCTAACCTTGAAAATCATTGTAGTAGTCATCATCTCTCCGCAGAGGAAAATCAGCTCCGAAAAATTACTGTAAGTACCTCCACTTCGCCCTAATTTCAGTCCTTTGATTTTCGTGATTTGATTTGTTACTTCATCACTGAGAAGAAGCCCTAGGTTTATAAACTCATCGTTTTCTTCTGTTTAATTAGATAGATCTCTTATTTCCTGCCCCCCTGATTATGATGAAATTAACAAAATCAGTGTCAATTATTTTTGTGCAACTGTGGTCCATTTGATGAGTTTTGGTGTTTAAGAAGAAACAATGATGGTTAGGGTTCCTTGGGAGTTCGGTGATTTCTGGTTGTAATGTTAAAATCGCAAGGTCGAATCGTTGTTTGTTTACTGTAGACGAAGGAATTTTAGTCATGATTTTGTTTTGTTTGGATTTGTTTAGTTTTGTTTCAGTAATCTCCATCATTCGAATTTTGTTGTTAAAAATGGAGTAGCTAATAAGTTTGGAATTTTGATGCAGATGGCGCTGAGGGATTTTTAACCTCTTTGAGCTTGTTGCGGTGAACTGCCTCTATTGTATCTGAAATGGTACGCAATGATCTTAATTTTGTTAATCTTTGAAACACTTGTATTATTATGGGTAGCAATAGGAATGTCCTATTTTGTCAGCTGAAGAACTCGATATATGTTTTTTGATACTTGTGTGCGCAAATCCCTGTGATGTTAGAATTATTCTTCATAATCATGTTATGTTTTAGCTTGCTGTAACGAACGCCCGCTCTAGTACTATAAACCATTACCCCTTGACATGGTAGACGCTGATCTTATCCTTTTAAATCTTTATGCCATCCATAAGCCAGCAACAAGTATCTTGGAAACATGTGTAATTTTATGGGTAGGAATTGGGAAAGTTTTCCAAAACCCTGTAATGTAATCATGTTCTGTTTATTTTGCATTTTCATGTCTAATGCATCAGATATTATATATTTCTCCATATTCGCCCTTCATGCCTATCTTTGGTTGCCAGCTCCTGAGCTACATCTAAAAGATGCATACATATGATTTTGGAGTTAAAACAGTCTGTTCTCTGCATATGTTGGTATTGTTGATTGACTGAATTCTTTAATAACGACAGGGTTCTAATGGGTTGACTGATGAAACGAGTGAAAGAAGGCTATACATCGGTAATCTTGATCAAAGAATAACTGAGTATGTGTCCCTCCCTCCCTCCCATACTAATACTAATGGTTGCCTTCCTCCCCTCACTTATACTAGTACTAATGGTCGCTGAATTTTTGTTCTTAACTATAGGTCGGTCTTGATCAAGATGTTTTCTCCTTATGGAAAGATCGAGTCAGAGGAATTTTTGTGGCACACTCGTGGTCCAAAGCGAGGAGAGCCACGAGGTTTCGCTTTCATTCAGTTCAGTACTAAAGAGGTATATCATCCATTACATTACTCTAGTTTGTTAATGTCTCAGTCAAAACCTCATTTCCCAATTTGAAGTGAGCATGCAGGAAGCACAACTAGCAAAGCAGAAAATGAATGGAAGATTGGCTTGTGGTCGTCCATTGGTTGTCCGGTATGCTAGTGAGAAATACTATCTGGAAATGTCAACCACAGCCCCAAAACCTTTCAAAGTAGGTATTGTCAGCGAAGAGAATAAATCAAGTCAAGCGGGTAGTAGTACTCATTCGGGTCAAATGAGTCGAAATGCTAAAATTGCTGCGATAAAGAACAAACTGAAATCCTTAGAAGACGAAGAGAACTTTTGTTTAAAGAAGAAACCCAGGCAAGGTGATAGTGTCACTTGATCCTCAGTTGGTTGTAGCCTTTTATTACCTGTAGACAGTTTACCCAAAATCATAGGGCACTGTGAGCTTGAGTAGATTTTTCTGTCGCTTGGAATTCTCCAGTATTTGTGAGGTCTGAGCTTTGTTGATGAGCTGATAAACAAAGAAGCAGCTGTAATGTTTATCTGTATCTTAATCAGCTTGGATTACCTTTTTTAGTACCTGTCTTGATACTAAATATGCACGAATTATCTCTTAAAACAGGTCAAGTGCAGTGATTTAAATGAAAAAGTCATTTGTTGTAGTTATCTTAGCTGATCTAGTCTGTTTTAACATTCATTATCTACTGGCAGAGTTCTCACAAGTCTAGCAAGAAGACTGGAGATTTCATTGTGGCAGAAGGTCGACTTATTAGAGGACAAGTAATTAAAGGTTTGTTGGTCAGTTCAGTTCCCCCTGCTGAAATTGTGAATCTATGTACCATACCTGATGCTTTATCAAATCTGGTTAGTTGTACTGGCAAAAAGAGAGCACTGTGCCATTCCTCACAAAATTATTACAGAAGTATTTTTTTTTGTTTTTCTTGTTTCAATTGATTAGTCCACATGGGCTCAGATACCCGAATAATAAGCGGAGTTAAAGTTAGACAAACCTTTACCAATAGTCTTATAACTTCATATCTTGATTCTCTCGAAGTATTAATAATTTAAAAAAATGCCGAGACGCAGTGAGACAGACACGTAACTCTTCTTACATGTGGAGTAATGGAGTTATACAGTTTCATGGCGGGGACAAGCCGTGGGGGAATGACACTATTGTCGCGCATGACCCACCGGCTTTCTCTATCAGTTCCCGTTATCTTCACACACTGTATGACTTTCAGACTAAAATTTGTGAATTTGTCAGCAAATTCAAAAGCTATACCAAGTTACTATCCACAAATGCAGTTAGTTGAAACCTAGCTAAAACAAACAATAGATAGATGGCTAAATGGTTTCATTATCTTTCTAGTTCGTTTATGAGCATATATTTTCTGATTTTCTTTTTTCCCTCCTTTCTGTTGAATCTCCAATTGTTGACTCAACCATTCTTCACCAATTCCACCAATCACTCCTCCAATTACACCTCTAATTACACCACCAATCACTCCACCAATTACTCCATCAATCACCCAATTATTTTGTAATTTATTTGTAATTACTTTACTTTGATTTGCTATAAATACCTCCTAGTTTTGGAGATGAATATACAACAATTAAGTTTGAGTTGAACCTTAAGTTTAACATGGTATCAGAGCTCCATGGTGAGTTGAGTGCTTCTTAGTAATAGTGAGTGCTTCGTTACTTGATTAATCCTTCTTCCATCGGCTTAAGGTTCTTGTCTTTCTTTATACACTTATTGAAACAAGTAAGTTGTACTACCAATTTTATGATAAACTTTTTATGCTGAGTTTATGATTGTATTTTTAAATCCTACTTAATCTTGTTAATCCATTTATCTTGGACTAAGTAAGTTGTGCTGTTGTTTTTTGTTTCTTACAAACAGTTATCATCTTTGATCAAAATCTTGTTTTTATCTTAGCTAATTGAGTTTGTTTTCTGATAAGCAAACCCCTGTTAAGTTTGTTTTCATATATTTGGTTGATTTGTCAAGAGAGAAAACTTGATTTGAATTTGAACTCTTACCGTTTTTACCCTTATAGGACTTATTCCTCATATTCGATTACTCATATAATTTTTAGTCATTAGCTAGTATCTAGCCGGTTTGTTTTTCATTTCCATAAACAGTTGTGTACACAATCAGTTTCATTTGTGCATTTTAGTCTTTTCAAAAAAAAAAAAAAAAAAATGTTTTGAAGTTTTCGCAAGTCGCTTGCACTTTGTATTCATACCTTCATATAATTTCTTCTTCAATCTTGATAATGTCTTCCATTAGACATTGTGCTCATTATGGAAGCAATTCACATTTCGTGGAGAAATGTTTCAAGAAAATTGGGTATCCCGATTGGTGGGACACCTACAAAACTCAAATAAAGATTAATCAAAAAGGAGCAGACAAAAGTACTTATGTGGTGACGACAACAAATGATACTTCATCTGTTATTGATTCTCATTCTTTGGTGAACCCGAATCTCTTCAAACAATCAAGTAAGGTTAACGTCTCTTTACTTGCTACTGATTCTGGAAAAGATCATGGTTGGATTCTCGATTAAGTGCTACAGGGTCATATGACGTTCGATGCCTTTATTTTGAAAGATCCGTGCCTACCTGCATATACAACTATATCCAATGCCAATGGTGTACCGTATCCGGTTACCGGAGTTGGGAGAGTTGATTTAACAACTTCCTTGTCCTTAGAACACACATTATTGGTTCCTTATCTTTCAAATAATCTCTTGTCTGCAGCACAAGTAACCGCACGGTTAAATTGTTTAGTTTTAATCTATCCTACTTTCTGTCTTCTTCAGGATCTCGGCAACGAAGAGATAATTGGACGAGGTACTAAGAGAGTTGGTTTATATTACATCGACGATGTTTGTGAAGGGAGATCTCTTTCAGTTAATAGGTCTTCTTGTGCATCTAAAAAACAGATATTATTGTGGCACCATGAGTTTAGGACATGCTTCTTTTGGATATTTGGAGCACTTGTTTCCTGATTTGTTTAAGTCTTGCAAACTATCGGACTTTAAATGTGATACTTGCATTCTTGCGAAGAGTCATCGTACTACTTACTCGGATAGTTTCAGTAGAAGATATGTCCCATTCTATTTGGTTCATTCTGATGTCTGGGGACCTTCTCGTATTACCAGTACTTCTGGATTTCGGTGGTTTGTTATCTTCATCGATGATTGTACTCGTATGACTTGGCTCTATTTAATGAAAAATAAAAGTGATGTGGCTGATCGTTTTCGTGCATTTCATAAATTGATTCAAACACAATTTTCGGCTAACTTAAAGGTCCTTCGTTCTGATAATGGTGGTGAGTATATTAATGAAGTATTACAAGGATACTTTAGAGAACATGGAATTATTCATGAAACTAGTTGTCCGTCTACGCCACAGAAAAATGGTGTGGCAGAAAGGAAAAATCGCCAGTTACTTGAAATTACGAGGGCATGCTTGATTGGGTCAAATATGAAGCCAAAATTAGGGAAGAAGCCATTACTAATGCAGTATATCTTCTCAATCGAGTACCAACAAGTGTTTTAAAATTTCAGACACCTTTGGACAAATTGGTTTCGTTTGTAACAATACCTTCTCATCTTAAGCTTCCTCCACGAGTATTCGGTTGTGTTGTTTTTGTACATCTGCAGAAACATCTACGTACAAAGCTAGATCCTTGTGCTATTAAATGTGTTTTTGTTGGTTATCATCCATTTCAGAAAGGTTATAGGTGTTATCATCCTCAAAGTCATAAATTTTATGTTACTATGGATGTCACCTTTTCTGAGCATGAAATGTTTTACTCGTCCTATGTATCTCATTATCCTCTTCAGGGAGATAGTGTTATTGAAGAGTTGAATTGGATGGATTTGTTTCCTTCTAATAGTGAAATAAATATGACAGCAAATGAAATAATCTTGAGTACACATCCAACTGTCAGTAATTCAAGAATTGATGATATACAAGTCATGGAGCCGGTTCAAGAGTCCTATATTCCTGTTTTCGAAGAAATTAACACCCCTGCTATTGAAGCTGAAGCTCCATCTCTCTCTTCATCAACAGTACCTACATCTAATTATCCTCCAACCGGTGCCGATGTCCCTGAGGTAAGCATAGATTGTTTGATTAATACTAATGATACTTGTGAGCTACCTGACACCGACAGGTACCAGTTTTCACCAAGGAGTAATCGTGGAGTTCCACCAGATCGCTTTTCACCTGAAGCAATAAGGAAGGTGAAATACCCTATTACGAATTACGTGTCAACTCATAGATTATCAAAAGAGGGAAAGGCGTTTGTCAGTCAGATGGAAGATGTGATTATTCCCATAAATGTACAAGAAGCATTACGAGATCCAAAATGGGCTGATTCCATGAGAAAGGAGATGGTGGCACTGGAAGAAAATTATACATGGGAAATAGTATTGTTACCAGAAGGAAAGAAACCAGTTGGCTGCAAGTGGGTATATTCTATCAATCATAATCCTGATGGCTCTATTGACAGGTGCAAAGCAAGACTTGTGGCTAAAGGGTTTACCCAGGTTTATGGTATTGATTATCAAGAGACCATTGCTCCTGTTGCGAAAATCAATACTATTCGAGTATTGTTGTCTTTGGCAGCAAATTTAGGATGGCCTCTACAACAATATGATGTGAAAAATGCATTTTTACATGGTGATTTACAAGGAGAAGTCTATATGTCATTACCTCCAGGTTATAATGCTCCGAACAATGCTAACATAGTTTGTAAGCTAAAGAAGGCCTTATATGGTTTGAAGCAGTCTCCTAGAGCTTGGTTTGTTAGATTTAAATGCTGCGATGAGGAAATTTGGGTACATACAGAGTAACGCTGATCATACTCTGTTCCTAAAAAGGGTAGGTGACAAATTAACCGCGCTTATTATCTATGTGGATGATATGGTGGTAACAGGAAATGACCCCGAAGAGATGAATAATCTGAAGAGTTATTTGTATTCTGAGTTTGATATGAAGGATTTGGGTGGACTTAAATACTTCTTGGGGATTGAAGTTTCACGATCTAAAAAAGGAATTTTCTTGTCTCAGCGAAAGTATGTGATTGATTTGTTGAAGGAAACTGGTATGAATGGTTGTACGCCAATCGGGTCTCCTATGGAACAAAATCATGGTCTTGAAGAATGTTCTGATCAAATACCAGCAGACAAAGGACAATACCAAAGGTTAGTTGTTCGCTTGATTTATCTTTCTCATACAAGGCCAGACATTGCTTATGCTGTAAGTGTTGTAAGCAGATTTATGCATAATCCGGGTCAGCAACACATGGATGCAGTCACCAGGATACTAAGATCTTTGAAGTCCGCACCAGGCATAGGTTTGATGTTTTCAAAACATGGACATCTTGATGTATCAGGTTACACTGACTCAGACTGGGGAGGTAAAGGTGACAGGAGAAGATCAACATCTGGGTATGTTACCTTTGTTGGAGGAAATTTAGTGACATGGAAGTCTAAGAAACAACAGGTTGTTTCCTTATCCAGTGCTGAAGCAGAATATAGAGCAATGGTGAAAGGCATTTGTGAATTGTTATAGTTAAAGAGGCTTATGGAGGAGCTTGGTTTCCCTGTTGAAAAACCTATGAAGTTGTTTTGTGATAACCAATCAAAGAATCAAAATTGCAGAAAATCCATTGCAACATGATCGAACAAAGCACGTGGAAATTGATAGGAACTTCATTTATGAGAAACTCGAAGAAAACATTATTGAAGTACCATATGTCCGAACAACACAACAGCTGGCAGATATTCTAACAAAGGCCGTATCAAATAATATATTTAACGATTCACTTGTCAAGTTTGGCATCTGTGACATACATGCACCACCTTGAGGGAGAGTGTTGAATCTCCAATTGTTGACTCAACCATTCTTCACCAATTCTACCAATCACTCCTCCAATTACACCTCCAATTACACAACCAATCACTCCACCAATTACTCCATCAATCACCCAATTATTTTGTAATTTATTTGTCATTACTTTACTTTGATTTTCTATAAATACCTCCTAGTTTTGGAGATGAATATACAACAATTAAGTTTGAGTTGAACCTTAAGTTTAACACTTTCTACTTAATTTTTACTATTATTTTTTAGAAACACTCTTTTATTCTTTCTTCCATCGATTTCTTACCGACTTGTGCGACCTTGTGAAGAAATGCAACCACTTAAAGATATTCACTGTCGAAAATTCCAAGATAAGAAATTCATTAACAAGAGATAATACGAAGATGCAGGCTGCTCATTTCTTCTTTGTTTTGGTTCTAATATTCTTGGTCTTTTATATCTTTTGTTTATGGGTGTCGTCATGAGATCATCGCTGTGACATATTCCATTGGTGGTGTTACAGTGCTTTGGGTTGTGGAATAGAATATGCTTATAATATTAAGGCTTAAGCTGTAATAAAAGATCATGGTCAAATATAAAAACGATTTATAAAATAATAGAACTTAAACCATATGAGTTCCGTAGTAGAACTTAAACCATTCTTCCTCTTCTTGTTCTCCACAAGTATGAGGTAGAATTTCGGGATTTTGACTTATGTTGTCGATCGATTCATTTGAGTCCAAGGTTTCGTTTTTTTACTCCATGTTTCAGACTTGTGCTTTACAATGAGTTCTCTCGACTCCTCAGTGGATTTTCCAACTCTTGGGGAAGATTTGGGTGGAGATAATCAAGATGCTAGCGCTGAGAAAGGAAAAATTTTGGGTGTTTCTTCAGAATTTCCAAAAATTGGAAAATGGAGATCTTTATTTGAGGACAACGACATCAACGTTTCATCTTCAACTTGCAAATTACCATTTCAAAAACCGCAATCTGTTATTGGTAAGTTGATTTCAGTGATTTCTCCTGAATATTTGGTCGATGAACTTAGGGTTTGCGACAAATTTTTAGTTGGATATTTTGTTGGTAGAAAATTACCCTTCCACCTAGTGAAACAAGCCATGGATAAAGCTTGGAAGCTTAAAGGTAATTATCACTTGACTCTTCACGAAGAATCTATGTATGTTTTCGAATTTGATTTAGAGGAAGATAGAATTCTTGCTGTGGAATTAGGGTCGGTCACTATTTCGAATTCGTTGTTTTTTATTCGTCCTTGGCAAGTCTTCATCGAACGAGACATTCTAGATATGAAATCTGTGCCTGTATGGATGAACTTGAGGAATGTCCCAATCCATTTATGGAATGAAAAAGGGATAGGTATGATTGCTAGTGTTGTGGGGGTTCCCTTGATTTCTGATGTGCATACATTAAATAGAAAAAGAATGAGGTATGATAGAATTTGTGTGGAGATGGAGGTAAACAGTGTTTTCCCTGAGACCATTCATGTGTTGTATGATGGTAAAGAATTTAATGTCTCGGTTGAATACACTCGGAAGCCTCCTAGGTGCTTGGATTGTTTTACTTTTGGACATTATAGCTTTAAATTCCCAAAGGTTAGGAAGGTAAGCAACAATGTATGGATCCAGAATTTGAATGGGACAACTAATGGAGGAGTAAATAAGAAAGATGAGTGGAACCAAATGAAGGTTAACCCGAAGAAGGTTAACAGTTCTCTGCAAGTTGAAAGCATGGGTGTAAATGAGAAATGTCCAACCAATGGAGATAACAGAGACAATAATGAGAAACAACAAGATACGGTGGAACCTATTGATTCTAATTCCCAGAGGTCCAATATTTTATAATTACATTTGAATGCAAATAAGCCTGTGAAACCTACAGAAGAAGCTTCAAATAGGGGAAAAAAGAAGACTACGGAGGTTGCAAAGACTGCAGAGAATCCATAGATGCATGCTTCAAAAGACTCTTTTGCAGAGGATGATACAACAAGGAAGATAAAAACTTCAACAACAAAAATCGGAAAAGGGAGTGGCAGTGGAGATTTGGAGTTGCTGGTTACACCTCCGGAATGGACATACGTAAGAATAAAAAAGTAAAATAAGGGAAAGAAAGATGATAAACTAAAACCAAAGCAAGATGCAATTTGTGACTTGAACACCTATGACTTGCTAGGCACATATTTGGGAATGTCAAACTCTTCAGATGCTAGAGTTGAAGAAGCAAGAATAAAAGAGGACCATGATACTAAGGATTCTGAGTCTATTTTAGTGGATAATGATTTTTCAACTCCAATTTCATCTACTGATTTGTCTCAGAAGGAGAACCTGGAGGTTTTTCTCCCAGTGCAAATGGACTTGAGTCGAGTTACAATCCGAAAAAAGAAGAAGAAAAATCTCATAGAAAAGGAGGCCAAAATAGATTCCAATTCAGTTGCTGCTATTAGTGAGGCCGAAATAGATTCCAAAATCGCTTTTAACAGGTTATTGGGTATCTCTGCCCATCCTATGGAGAGATCTATGTGTAGAAATTTATTGGAGAGTCATGCTAAATCAAATATGAAAATGCCTTTGATCGAGGATACTGATGGTATGGGAGATTTCGACTCGGATTTTGACTATGATGAGCAAATTGAGGCAGTCAAATGCTCGTTTCAAGATGAAAATATGGATTTTGAAGAGTGATTGTGTTTGTTTCTTTTGCTGGTTTCAGGCAGTTCTTGGTAGAGCTTGTGTTTTGACCTTCTCTTTTGAAGGTTGTTTGTTTGCTCCTAAATGGGTTTGTTTTTTTTTCTTTTCCTTTTCTTTTTTCTCTTTTTTGTAACTTTGGTGTCACTCTTGGTGACATCTTAGTTTTTTAATTAAATTTTCCATTTTCGCGTCAAAAAAAAAACATATTAATTCTTTACTAAGGTTCAAAGAATAGAAGGTTTTGCAATTGATTAATCAATTGTATTTCATTACAGACTCTTGAAAACAAGACACAGTATTTAAAGGACCTTTCAGACATCATATAAGATGTGTGACACTATGGGCCAATAAGATAATAACACATGTAGTAATGACAGCAAAGCAGTGACTAGACACAGAGAATACAGGCTGTCACTTATGAACAGGCTGGCACAGATTCTGCCAATTATCCCCCCTCAAGTTGAAGGTATGTTGGAGGAAGAACATTCAACTTGTATCTCAGCAAAGTAAACCTAGGCCCTGCAAGTCCCTTAGTGAATATGTCTGCAACTTGTTGAAGTGTAGAGATATAATGAACATGACATGCCTTATCTTGGAAAAGTTCTCTGACAAAATGAAAATCAACTGCTAGGTGCTTCATCCTGCTGTGAAATACTGGATTGGAGGACAATGAAATAGCACTCATATTATCACAGTAAATGTTAGGAGGGAGAGGAAGAAAAATGTGCAAATCCTTCAGCAGTTTGCACAACCAAACAACTTATGATGCATACTGTGATAAACTTCTATACTCAGCTTCTATGGAGATTTTAGCAACTCTAGATTGTCTCTTGCTTGACCAATAGATTGGATTAGAACCAAAGAAGATGCAATAACCTCCAGTGCTTCTTCTAGTATATATCAGGGTAACCTGACCAGTCAGCATCACTAAATCCATGCACTGCTAAAGGACCTTTGGAGAAGAGAATGCCATAATCAATTGTACCTTTGATGTACCTCAAAATTCTCTTTGGAGCTATAAAATGTACATCATTTGGTTCTTGCATATGCTGACAGACTTGATTAACAGCATAGCTGATTTTAGGTCCTGTCCATGTAAGGTATTGTAGTGCACCAACTAATGATCTGAACTCAGTAGGATTGGTCAATAAATTGCCATCAGAAGCACTGAGTTTATAACTAACTGGAACTGGTGAGGAACAAGGCTTAGCACCTGACATATCTGTTCTATCAAGAATATCAAGAGCATACTTGGTTTGGGAGAGAAAAATACCAGCATAATTTCTTTTAACTTCAAGACCCAAGAAATAATGCAAAGCTCCTAAATCCTTGACAGGAAAGTGAGTCCCTAGTATTTTAATGAATTCACTATAATAGTTGTGATCATTCCCAGTGAAGAGAATGTCATCCATATATACTAGAATAAGAGTAATTCTAGTACCTACTTTATGAATGAACAATGATGTATCAGCTGTAGAAGATTTGAAATTATAAGAAAGTAGTACAATGTGAAGTTTTTCATACCATGCTCTTGGTGCCTATTTAAGGACGTAGATGGACTTGTGAAATCTACATACATGATGAGGTCTTTCAGGATCAACAAATCCAGGAGGTTGAACTATAAAAACTTCTTCTTGAAGATACCCATGAAGAAATGCATTGTTGATGTCAAGTAGAGAGATGTGCCAGTCAAAATGCACTGCTAAAGAAAGTAAAATTATTATGGTTATGGGCTTAGCAATTGGGTTGAATATCTCAGTGTAGTCCAAACCTTCTTGTTGATGACACCCTTTGGCCACTAGTCTTGATTTGAAACTCTCTATATTACCATCTGGATTTTGCTTAATTTTAAAAACTCACTTGCAACCTACCAAGTTCTGAGAAGGATGTGGTGCTTCAAGGGTCCATGTACCAGTATTCTGGTGAGAAGTGACTTCATCAACCATAGAAATTCTCCATTGTGGAATTTTATTGGCTTGAGTAAAACATTTTGGTGTTGTAGATAGAGCAAGGGCTAACTGAGTAGCTGAAAGAGAATGTTTAGTAGAGAAGACTTTCTTCTTGGAAATCTTGTTCTTACCTCATGTAATCATCTTATGAGTATTAGTAACTGTTGTAGGTGATTTGGTCATTAACTGAGATGATTGAGCAAAACCTGAAGGAGATGAAGTAGGGATGAAATCTGAAGTGGTATGAGGTACTGATACAACTACATTAGCATAAATATATGAAGTAGAAGGATGAATAGCCTCTAAAGTAGGAGATGAAATATAAACAGTTGACAATGTTTCTATAGTAGCTAGTGAAAGAAGTAAGTCACTAGAAGTCTGTGGAGGAGAGACATTGGAAGTAGTGGGAACAACAGAGATTAATGAAGTATCATATCCCAAAAGATAAGTGGATTCATCAAATACCACATGCCTTGAAATAAAAACTCTTTCAGTCTTAGGATTAAGACACCTATAACCCTTATGTTGAGGATTGTAGCCAATAAAAATGCATGAAATGCTTCTGGCTTCAAGTTTGTGTTTAGTGTATGGTCCGAGCCATGGAAAGCAAAGACATCCAAAAGACCTCAAAAAGGTATAATCTGGTTTTCTGTTAAACAACACCTCAAATGGAGACTTGAAGGACAATGATTTAGTGGGTAATCTTTTGAAAGTGTAATTAGTTGTTGTTTATGGGTAAAATTCGTTTTTGCTGATTTTGGTAAATTCGGTAGGTGAGTGAGAAACTGGTTTAAACCTTAAAAAAATGTGCTGCACGTGAGCACTATCTAGATTCGAGAGATCAATCTGTACAAGGCCGGCCTAAACCAAGAAATGGTCGTTCCAGACTTGCTTCGGTCACAAAGTGGAGGAGAAGGGTTAATTTGGGGAGGGAAGCGAAGAAAGGCGTTGAGACCAGAATAGTCCTGGAAAGGTAGTGTCTCGACTTGTATCAGAAAAGTGGAAGCTTAGGAAGATTGCAAGAGATGGAAGCCTTTTTGGGAGAGCTTGCCAAGTTGCCTTTTTGAGAGTGTAGTGTTTTTCTCCTGACCGAGACTTGTTTTCTGGTGGAAATAGGTAAGACCTATTTATACAAATCGAGATTGAAACGTACCCTGGCCTCATGAAGGAAGAGAGTAAAGGGTGAAATAATGGGAGGAGGTGGTAATCGTATGGTGTTTATGGGTGAAGACATTTTCACCATTATTTCCTCAGTTATTTGACCTCTTTATTCCTTTTCACGCTTTATTAATATGAGCATAGTATACGCTGTATACCGTGACCGCTAAACCAAGACCCTGGAAAGCATCCCCCAGTTTATGTTGATGTCTCGAGTGTTGGTTGCACCTTGAGTGCAAGTGGCGCTGCAAGGGGCGCGTGTGGCATGTTCCAATGGCACGTGCAGAATGCCTTTGTTGCGGGTTGCACCTTGAGTGCAAATGGAAATGCCAGAGCTGCTAGTGGCGCATGTGGCATATGACAATGGCATGTGTGGAATGCCTTGGTGGTAGGTTTCATGTTGATTGCAAGTTAGGCTACCAGCGAGGGTTTTGGCATGTGCTAATGGCATGCGTGGCCATTAGGGTCATGGCCTGGTAAGAAAATCTACCAGCGAGCGTGTTGGCATGTGCCAATGGCATGCTCGGCAATTAGGGCCATGGATTGGTAAGAAAAGCTACCAGCGATGCGTGTTGGCATGAGCCAATGGCATGCTCGGCCATTAGGGTCACGACCTGGTAAGAAAAGCTACCAGCGTGCGTGTTTGGCATGTGCCAATGGCATGCTCGGCCATTAGGGCCACGTCCTGGTAATAAAAGTTACCAGCGTGCGTGTTTGGCATGTTCCAATGGCATGCTCGTCCATTAGGGCCACGGCCTGGTAAGAAAAGCTACCGGTGTGCGTGTTGGCATGTGCCAATGTCATGTGTGGCCACTTTGGCCTAGGTTGTACGGTTTGCAAGCTTAGGCGTGGGCGCTATTTTTGCATGGCGCGACTAAGGATAAGGTAAGGGTGCTTGGCTTTTCGCGGATAAGGCCAAGGTAAGGGTGCTTGGCTTGGCATGGTGTGACTAGCGTAGCTAGGGCCGAGTGCGTTTGGCATAACGCGGATAGCTTGGGCTAGGTGTGGCTGGCATGATTTGCCATTAGCACAGAGGTGCGGCTAGCATGGTTGGCATGCTTTGGCGCGTTTGGTGTGACTAGCACAGCTAGGGCCAAGGCAGAGTGCGTTTGGCATGGCGCGACTTTCTTGGGTTAGGTATGGCTGGCATGATTTGCCATTGGCACGGAGGTGCGGCCAGCATGGTTGGAATTCTTTGTCGCGTTTGGTGTGGCTGACATAGCTAGGGCCAAGGCAGAGTGTGTTTGTCATATCGCGACTAGCTTGGTCCAGGTGTGGCTGGCATGATTTTCCATTGGAACAAAGGTGCGGCTAGCATGGTTGGCATGCTTTGGCGCGGTTGGCGTGGATGGCATGATTTTCCATTGGCACAGAGGTGCGCAGTATGCGGCCTGGCTTTGGCATGGTTGCCATGGTGCACAGTATGCGGCTTGGCTTTGGCATGATTGCCATGGTGCGCAGTATGCGGCTTAGTTTTGGAATTAGGATTTTGTGTCAAACAAAACCCTAATCCGGTATTTTGAAAAAATACCCCCATTAATTATTAATCACATGAATTAAATGATCTAATTAATGTGTCACCGGTGACGCTAGGTTATATAGGATTTTACAGTTTTACCCCTTGCCTAAAAACCACCATCAACAGCTGTCTGAAATGCTTCAACCCAAAAAGAATCATGAAGTCCAGATTGAATAAGATAAGTTCTTCCAATATCCACTAAGTACCTATGCTTTGATTCTGAAACTCCATTCTGCTCTGGAGTGTGAGGGCATGAAATTCTACAGTTATAGAAAGAAATGTTGATAATTCATTGTTAAAAAATTCTCCACAACCATCTGTTCTTATAACATGAATACTATATTGTAACAAATTTTCAACTTGAACTTTGAATTAAAAAAATACCTTTTTAAAATCGGATTTCTCATATAAAGGAAATATCTAGTAGTACTTGGAGAATTCATCAATGACATTCATATAATATCCGAAACCATAATTAGAAGCTACAAGACTTGGACCCCACAAATCAAGATGTAAAAGTTATAGTGGTTTGGTACTAGTAAAGGTTGAAACAGAAAATGGCAGCTTATGACTTCTACCAAGTTGAAAATCATGACAGAATAAAGGTTTATTGAGAATATTTTTCAGGGAAAGTTGTCTACACACATGTTGCAAAGTCTGAAAAGAGGGATGTGCAAGTCTGCTCTGCCAAATGTTGGCAGTAACTGGTAGTGTTGATGCAGATGTTGACAATGTTATTGGAGATGATGATGTAGAAATCTTGGAGACTAATTGTTGAAAATTTCTAGGTTATAGTCCATTACATTTATGGCCTCTCAAAGTTACTTTCCCAGATGAGAGATCCTTCACACAAAATCTAGAACAATCAAATGTTATTGAGCATTTGTTATCTTTAGTAAATTTATGAACAGATAGAAGATTGTTTGATTCTTGTGGTACTACTAAAACATATTTAAGAGCAAAAGTATGAGAAGAAGTAGTTTTAATAGCAGAACCAGTATGTGTAATTTTCATACCTTCTCCATTGGCTGTGTGTATATCCTCAGAACCATCATAAGCAGATAGGAGTTGTAACTCATTCTCATCAGAAGTTAAATGATGGTTAGCACCAAAATCAGCATACCAGGGATTTTCTCCTAAGATATTTGCAGTTGCAAGCATGGCACTCATATTATTGAGTGTATGAGAATTTTGATAAGAAAAATTGAGCCTGTGTCGACAAGCAGGTGATGTATGGCCATTCTTATTATACAACTGGCAAGTTGGTTCTGTTGGAGGTGCAGAGGAAGATGCAACACTAGTACTTTGGATAGATGCTGGAGAGTATGAATAAGATTGTGTAGGATGCATTCTTGGTAGTAACTAAAAATTACTACTATATTGTGGTGAAAAACCTCTGTAAGCAGGTGTAAATGAGAAATTACCTCTGCCTCTTGGTCTAAATGAAGTACTTGGATGAGAGTATATATCCATATTGAGGTATTTTTTGAGCAAGAAAAGCTTGTTGAGATTGATAAGAAGAAAAAGCTTTGCTATTGGCTTCTGAAAGTAATGACTTAGATCTTTCTTTGACTACAATTTATTCACTCAACAGCAAATTGTGTAACTCATCAAATTTAACAGGAGGATTGCGGATCCTAATGGAAGTACTGAATGAATTGTATTCTTGACCAATACAAGTAAGTATCAGAACCACAAGCTCATCATTAGAAATCTTAGATCCAAATGCAGCCAATTGATCAGATAACTTCTTAACATCTCCCAAATATGTAGACATTGCACCAGAACCTAGTCTAAGAGATTATAATTGAGTACTCAATTGTATAACATGAGTAATTGATGTTATAGCAAATCTTGATTCAATATTTGTCCATAAATCTCTAGCAGAGTCAGCACCAACAACATAAGCTACTACCGATTCAGAAATAGTTGATTGTATCCAAAGAATGAGAGTATTGTCATCATCACACCAAGCAGTATAAGCAGGATTGATATTACCTTGTTCATTGTCTTCTTGTGTGAAAACTTTAGCCGGAAAAGGTAGAGATCCATCCAAGAATCCAGAAACTTTGTATCTTTTCAACAGGGAAAAATTAAGCTCTTCCAGGTTAAGAAATTATCATATTTAAGCTTGTATTGGATGATGTTAGAGATCTGATTGAGCGGAATGTGGGATATTATTGATTCATATGGTGCAACCGCCATTGATTTGAAAGAAAAAGAAAGGAATAGAAAAATAAAAAACTGAAGAAATGAATTTGTTGATGATAATGAATCACTGAAACTCAATTAACGAATTGAAAACAACGGAAATAAGGATAGATTTGATATCTGATACCATAGTAGAACAAATTAATTCTTTACTAAGGTTCAAAGAATAAAAGGTTTTGAAATTGATTAATTAATTGTCTTTCATTACAGACTCTTGAAAACAAGACACAATATTTATAGGACCTTTCAGACATCATATAAGATGTGTGACACTATGGACCAATAAGAAAATAACACTTGTAGTAATGACAGCAAAGCAGTGACTAGACACAGAGAATACAGGATGTCATTTATGAACATGCTGGCACATATTATTCCGAACTTCAACCAAATCAGTCATGTCACAAGAAACAAACAAATAATCTATTCCGGACAAGCCAAACCAAACTTTTGTATATAGCTAGGAAGACGCATTGCTTGAGACAGTATACGAAATACTGACACGGGAATTGCCATGAAATTTGTTATTCTCTATATAATAACATAGTTTTTTCGAGCGACCTCATTCACCGGAGCTCCATGTTAATTCTCGCTTCTGGTTGATTCTGGCCCCACCATTTACTTTTTTTAATAATAAAACTATTGAATTTAAACCAATAAAATTTTATTGAAAAATATAAAATCTTGAAAAAAAATATTCTTACCTCAAATAACAAAAATAAATTTTATTGAATAAGATAATTAAATCTTGAAAAATATTCTTACCTCAAATAACAAAATCTTGAAAATCTCAGAACATGACAAGAATACATCAATCCGTGATT
This sequence comes from Papaver bracteatum, assembly GCA_023529315.1. Lineage (NCBI taxonomy): Eukaryota > Viridiplantae > Streptophyta > Magnoliopsida > Ranunculales > Papaveraceae > Papaver > Papaver bracteatum. The sequence continues at coordinate 896,417 of JAJJWX010003836.1, read as the reverse complement.
TCATCATGATAATCAACAAAATAAATCACAGCATCCACGATGATAAATCGAATGATTATCACGTGATGAGAAAATAACGTCAAGTGTCCAGTGTCCGTTTACATTCTTAAAAAATATAATTTTCCTAATTACATCCCAAACTATCAATTAAATCGGGAAAAAATTTCTAAAAGAAAAAACCTGAATAGCGCAGTCATGAATCTCTTTTCCGCAAAACCTGATTAGCTCGATCATGAATCTTTTTTTCGGAAATCTTTATTGGTGGTCCTTCACAGCAGTTGGATTTTTGTTAGTATTTTGTATAAATGATTTGGAACAAAGATTATGATTTGAATGGAGCTAATACAAAACAAACAATGGAGCTAATACAAAACAAACAAGCATTGAAAAAAAAACAACAACTAGGAATCAATAATCAATAGTCTTCCTAATTTGCATAGATTAATTTTCTTAAATTATTTTTTTCGATAATTAAAAAAAGAAGAAGAAGATATATTTAGATATTATTTTCCTTATTGATGAGATATTATTTGCTCATTACTAACAAATTACGGCTATTTTTTACGAGATTTTCTTACCTTATTTGGGAATTTTTTTTACTATTTCATCATTCTATATAATTATAAAATTTGGCATGATGCTCTCTATTTACTAATTCATTGCGGCTATTTTGTATGAGATTTTCTTACCTTATTTTGGAATTTTTTTACTATTTCCTCATTCTGTATAATTGTAAAATTTGGCATGATGCTCTCTATATAAAGTGATGCAAAAGGGTGGAATCTCATCGTTCTCCCGATAGTTTTTTTACACGGTTAGGGTTTATTATTAGTGTTTATTATTTTTGACATTATATTGCAGTTCTTTCTTCTACAGTATTGTTCCTGCTATTTTATTTTTATTACAGTTTGTTGATCATAGATTAACGTTTGTTTTTTGGTTTTCCATGTATGCTCGAAACTCGAAAGTATTCATGATATCCGGATAGCTTTCCGCAAGCATAAGTGATTTGGTAAGTTTCTGTCTCAAATCTTTGAATCTGCACATATGCAAGAACTTGTGCATCTTATATAATATGGTTTTGTTGTTTTTTTCCCGTGAAATGCGAAAATGGCCTAAAAGTTGAACCGCATCCAATAGGGGATCTGGAGATTGAGAATACAAGTATGATTGTACATGTTTTCCTGAATTTATTACTTTTTTTCGATGATTCTTGAAATTTCTACAAACGTAGGAAGATTGGTTTACAGCTGTTACGGTACTTTATAGGGGGTTGTGCGAATTTGAAAACACTGGCTCCCATCATGTTGTAGAAAAATAGTATTTCTGAGATCATTTCTGCCTGCAAGTTAGTACCCGGCTTAATTGATGTGGCCTCAACCCGAACGACGGTGTTTCAATATTATTTTTCCTAATAATCTTAATTCCATAATTTTTAGACAAAAATTGCAACAAAATAACTGTGGCTCACCAAAAATATAAGATTTTTGATTGATATTAATTCCAAAAAGAAAGTTTTCCTTTTTCATGTGGGGTTTGGTATCTCTATATAAAACATCCGAGATGAGGCTAATCATACTTCCACGTTTTTCTCTCTTTCAAGATTTTGTTGAGTTTTTTTCTTTTTTTTCTTGTGATCTAGGGTTCTTTTTTATGATATTATTATTTGTTGTGCATGTACTTTGATCATGCACCTGTCTTAGTTGGCATACTAAAGCTAATGGATAAACTAAAATCCAAATCAGTAAGGTATTAAGGTTGATAGTAATTAAGATTTTTTTTCATTCAATTGTCCAATTTATATTATGTTTTTCCGTAAAATTTTGTTTACAGTAAGGGTCTCTCATGCATCAAGGATAGTCTTGCTAATTGCTTCTTTTGAAATTGGAAACTATTATTAAGAATTGGCCATCTTTTTCAGGATTTGGCCTTCCAGGTAACTGAGGATGTACTTGATTTCACTGTCACATCAGCTTCCCTTGGCAAGGCTAGAATTATATTATTTTGAATCAATAATTTTAGGATTTTGATTTGATCAGTTAAGATTGTTTTAAAATTGGAGTCGAACTTTTATTATATGTAGCGGCAAGACGATTCAGATATATTGGTTCCACATCCAATGAAGGAAAGTAATTAATTATTGATTAATTTATTGTCCTTTTGGGTTATGTATTGTTGATTTTTAAGTGTTTGATTAAAAGTGATCCTGAATTTTAGTAAGTTTTAAGTTTGTTTAGATAGTGGTTTAGATTTTTATTTATTTTAACTCAGTAGTACCAACAATCCAAGAACATCAAGGTGCCTCTGTCCAGGTGCAGTCGAAGATTTCTGGGAGGTATTTAAAACTCTTAAAGAACCTAACTATAGGTCGCGCGATATAGAGTTGAGCACCAAGTGTATAATGTTTTTTATAACCATGGGGATAGTTCAAGTAAATAACATAATTAAAGCTGACAAAATCATACTAAAGTCAGCTTGAATCTTGATAGTGGGAGCGACCAAGTGTCCGGCTATGGTTGGAAGGCTCTCCTTATGGTGACAATGAATCCGTGATATCTATCTTCCTAAAGTTGAAGTTGGCGAGGGTGATGTGCCAAAGATTTTCTCAAAGTCCAGAACAACTGCAGCAAGTGCTTTTCCTGCAACACTTCAGGGTATTCAAAATTCTGGTAAGAAATTATATGTAAAAGCTCACCTTATATTTTAGGTGGATACTAATAACCATGTATAGCCATGTATAGTGAGCAATAAAATCGTAGGCAGTTTGTTGACCTGACCAAATTTTGGAGTTCTTTGTTCAATGCCAACTACATGGTCGACCCAGTTGGATCATCAACTTCGAAATGGACATAAAACCTGCACATTTGGTGAATTCATGTTAGAGTTATTGTTTCTCTAAATATTTACGTTATTCAAAATTAAGTCATAATCTTTCCAAAATTAAGTCATAATCTTTTCAAAATTAAATTAGGTATTGTATAATAAAGCTTCTTCGCTCAATGGGTGCACCATTGAGCGTTTGGTTCACCAACTACTTTCCCACTGAAATATATGCATGACATGTACCGATATCCTTTGTCGTGGTACTGACATCAAGCAATCTAAAACAGCTAAAAGGCTAAAAGAAAAATAAGAAGGGCACAAAAGCAATACCAAAACAACAATACCAATAAAGATAACCTAGAGCATCATCGAGAATAAGGATTTTATTTATGAAGCTGGAGCATTCCTCGCTAGGTTAGTTGATTAAGAAATATAGGAATACCTGGATTGGCCAGATTAATTGATAACGATAGTGTGGCAAGATAGAGTTTGATCATTACTCCTTGACCAGACAATTTTTTTAGAAATTTGGTGAGTTAATTGGGAAGCTTAAATATAACTTATGTTTGTTGGTGTGCAACTATGGTTGCTTATAATTGAAGAAAATCAAGTCAAGGGATTGATTGTTGTGATCCTGATGATCCAAAATCCTTTACTTAGTTTGCAATTTTGCAACAATATAGGACGGTTCTTTGTAGTCTCTCGGGTACTCGGGCTTGTGTTAGTGAATCTAGTTCTCGTCATACCATGACTAAAATTTGGTCAGTGAAAATGTATACCAGTGGATATATATTAGTAAACATAAATATTCTTACTAACGTACATTAATCATATACTTTTTTATAAATTCCCAGTACATCAATCATATGCAACGTACCACCTGTAAGCTGTAAGGCTCGCTTATTTGCAGAATCAAAGACATGATATTCTTCTTAGGTTATTATTCGGATCGAATTCTATATTATTTGATTCATTCATTATGATTTGTGCCTAGCGGTAAAACTTCTTCTTTTGGCCAACTAACTAACTTTTGATGAGGGCAATAAAAACTTGGTAAGTGTCACGTATGATTTAGTTTGATTGTTACATGAAAAGTTTATTACACATGCTCTTTGTTAAAAAAAAAAAAAAAAATTTGGAAAAGATAAAATTCATTCCAGAAATTGCTGAGAAAGCACTTTAAACTTACAACATAAACATGTCGGAATCTATAACAATATACAAATGTCTTTCCCTATTACAAGATACCACCTGTTATCATTTAAAAACCCGCCAATCATGGATGAAATCTGCGAACTTGAATTGCTTAAAGGAAATATAAACATTTGGCCAACTGAATAGAGAAGCTTTCACTTGAAGGATAACCCGCTCCACTAATTCTTCTTTGCTACGGAAGATTCTTACTTTCCTTTCCTTCCAAATTTGTTGCCATATAGCGAAAGGCAAGCAAAACTTTAGGAATTTAATAGGTTCAATTTTGAGTTTCAACTGCCATGAGATAAGAAGCTCCATACACGAATCTGGCGGTCGCCATCTTGACTCCAACAGGTTAATCTTTATCGCTCTCAATTTTTTGTAATAGGAGATATCAGTATGTATGGATTAGATGCATGAGCCAATCAGTTTAATCGATAAGATACGCTTGGGACCACCCAAATCCTATTATTTTAGAGAGATATTACTTAATCGATAAGATAACAATTTATTATTTTATACATATAATAATAATATGTTAATTTAAAGAATAATTCTTAATTGAAATATTTTTATGGAAAAACCGAGAATTTTCATATTAAAAAAATAAAAATAAAGTATTTTAGAATAAATACCAAAATATATTTTTAAAAGTGGAAAATATAGAAATATTTTTATAACGACATGCATTTATTTTTAAAGTAATAAATCATATTAATTTCCACGAAAAAATATTTTTATGAAGAAAAATTTTAGGCATGTGTATGAAAATTATTTTTTATTTTCTAATGGAATTATTATTTTATATAATATTTAGGACCTATTAATGTTTAAGGGGAACTTTTGAAATGTATTATATTATAATTTTATTAAATTTATCAAATTTATTATTTTAGCACCAAGGGCCCGAGTCGGGACTGATTTTTTTTTTTATTTTACCGAGATTATTATATTATCGAGTATAATTTGAAAAAGTTTTACTGTATTTTGTTTTGATTGAGAAAATGTTTTGAGGTATCTATTAATTTATTTAAAAAAATCCCGCCAAATTTGAGTTGAGTGGAAGTGGAAATATGGATTTAGTAATAGAAAAAACATATCAATGATACATGAGTTTTCTTTTGGACTGTTGGTGCTTTTCCTATTGAATTCCTATTAAAAGACCTCACAGCTTGATGGTATTAATGCTTCTTTCAAAATAAGCACAGTTTTTTGCATGTTCCTGCTTACGGACATGGAGATTGACTACATGAATGAGATGAAAAAGGGTAATATACTTTCGGTGATGGATTTCAGTGAATAATGTACCAAGTGGAGGGCATATTTGTCGAGTAGTTCAAGTAGTAAAAGCACAGTTTTTCGCATGTTCCAGCTAGTGATGCTAGGTTTGACACCGTTGAATACCAGGAGAAAATCCCGTGAGACAAACTCTGTGACCCACCACAAAGGAAAATATAGGGTGGTTTTTACCCACCATGGGTCCCCCATTTTTTATGTCTCCCGATAGCATTCCCTGGATTCATGCCCCTGTAATTATTGTCAGGGGCGGAACTAAATGTAGACTTGGGCTGGCTTAATCCATCCAAAAGTCCAGAAAAACACAATATTCTACCATGGTTTTGAGTTTGAAAAAAAAAAAATCATACCTAAATCATAGGCTTAAGCCACCCCTGCCAATCCAATTAGTTTTCAAGCCACCCCAACTTTTATTTTCCAGCTTTTGTCTTTAAAGGACGCAATTTTCTATGAAATTGTTGTACACTTTAAACTGGAACTACGAGACCGTGAGTTACTAAGTTTTTTTCTATTACCTAAATGGATTTTGATTATGTTGTTTGGGTCATGACTCAATGAGCTTATTGAACTTTTATAAGTTTTTAATAATATTTTTTTGTTCTTATGTAGTAAACATGTTATGATATTTCATACACAAGAAACATACCCGTGCGTAGCATGGGTGAAAAACTAGTAAGAACTAATAAGATAGTACGAGCTTCTAAGCCTGAAAAATTAAGTACCGGAATTCGGTGAGACTAAGCTTTCAAAATAGGTTATCCCTGATGTAAAGTACACAGAACTACAATCATTCATGAGTTCTTTAGCACTTCCTTGCTCTGGGTCATACATAACTAGATTACCGCCGATCAAGAATAGAATCTTGCCATTATTTAAAGACGTAATAAGCCTCCAAGGATAGTTTTTTGTAAATCTCGTATGGATGGTGATCTTCTTCCAAGATTCTTGAACTCCGTAGTCCTGCATCACCCATACTTCACAAATATTAAAACTAATGTCCTCAAAAAATACACAGAGGCATCCTTTCAACAAACCCACATCCGAAAACCAACTGTAGGTTTCCAAAGATTTTCTTGGTAGTTGCAGTTCAGTTAATTTATCAGTGTTGATATCAAAGGAGATAAGTAACTCTGAGTAATCGTAATCGTTGCTTCTGCATAACCAATGAAGAGCTCCATTAATAATCTCTGCAGAGTATCCAACATGATTCGAGTAAGCAATGGCTTGAATGTTTTTCCACGAATTTGATCCTAACGTATAGACTTCGACTAAAGAAGTACCATTTTGGTCCACAGATTCTATTAGATGTACGCACTTGTAGTCATCAGACTTGCAATCATAACCAAAAGCGAGTAGGCCGTACAAATACTTTTTTGGTGATTCCGGTAATCGCTTGTTTTCATTAGTAGCAGGGTTCCAAATGCTGGAAAATATGACAACGTTCGTATATAACTTGGAAGAAATACTTAGCTCGCACTGATGTGTGATTGTTGTTCCAGGAGATGCACTGATGATAGTATCAAAAACTTAGTAGAGGCACGTATGAGATACGCTGACCTAAAGGTAATATTGCCTACTACTCATCTGAGATGCTATAGCAATTGGAAATTCACCTTCAGGATACAACTATTGTTAGTACTCCTCTATGTAGAATACACAGAGAGAACTCTAAGAACTTGGAAGCAGAGATGAAAACAAAAACACAAATTGAAACTGCAATTTGTTTCAGTGTAATGTAAAAAACAATTTTATGTTTCTGTAAACTAAGAAGTATTAGTACAAAATTAAGTTTCTGTAAACTACAACTTGTTTCAGAGAATAACTGAACGTTTTCTGTGTTTAATAGAAACTTAAATAAAAACTTAGTTTTTTTTTTTATAGCAGAAGAGAATAAGAAGAAGAAGGAGAACTAATGTTCTGAGGTGTGTTTAGAAATGAAGGTTTCTCTGGTATTTATAGCAAGAAAAATTTGAACGTTCGAATAAGAATCCAATGTGCGACAGACTGTCCGTGAATTACGCTTCTCGAACGTTGCAAAAGTTAAGTAAAAGCCGCGTTAAAAAAACAGTGAAAATCTTTTGTCGGACATTTAAAATTTTCGAGATTCTTCACGTGGCACAGGTGTCAAAAAATCTGTGTCTACACGTGTGAGACTTAAGATTCTTCACGAGGTAAGCATGCGGGAGAAACGTAAAAATTCTTTTACATGTGTGGGTGAAACGTAAAAAAATTCAGTAAAAAGATAGGGTTTAATAAACCTACACCCACACCCATACCCATACCCACACCCACTCCCTCGCCCTCGCCCGAGCCCGTCCCGACCGACCGGACCGACGGCGTGCGTGCTTTTGTGCGAAGCACCGCGCGAACGGGAAAGGCTATAAGAATTGCAATAAGGGAAAGGCAACCTTTCCATAGTCTAGGGATTTCCCCATACACAAAGATCTAAAGACCCAAAGGGCCTTAAGGCAAAACCCATGGTATTTAAGTCTAAAACTCTAAGTGTTTTAGTCTATGTGGGACTAATGTTTTATTCATTCAAATGAAAAAACATCTAGGGAGCAATATGTCTTGGGATCAAAACATGGTCCATGCATTTTTGAATTTAATTAAAACATCCATTTTTTCTAACAATCCCCCACATGAATAATAAAACATGTCGATAAAACACGAGAAAACATAAGGCAACAAATTAGGCTAAGGTGTCCCAAAGATTGAACCTTAACTTAGTGAGAGGTTACCTGAACTGCTTGTTGTAACGGTGAACGCAATTTCTTGAACCACCAACAGTGAATGCAATTCATAAATAACATCCACACTTGATGCCTCAACCGAAAGATGCCAAGCTCTTTCCGTTGTGTCCGTTTTGGCCGTGGGCAAAAATCCCGGACTTAATGAATGTCTTTAGAGAATCAGCTCAGATTCCCATAGGAAGCGGTCCCACTTCCAACATCCACAAAGGTGAGTCCATAAAGAGTGTCCTTCCACACCCCGCTTTAATCAAAGCCATGGATCCCATTAAGATCTCAAAAGATCATCCTAAAATCATGCAGGCAGCACTATCACACGGTTACACCATAGGGAGGGACAAAGATAGCGCTTTACCGATATCACCATAAATTAGTTGTCTCATTGAACCTTGATTTTGGAAATCCAATCACAAGGTTGAGTATCCTTCATGGTGATTTATTCTATGAGCTTAAGTCCCATCCCCCTCGATGTAGATCTAAATACCTCTCTAGATAAACCTTTCGTCAAAGGATCTGCAATATTATCTTTGGACTTTACAAAGTCTATCGAGATAATGCCAGTAGAGAGTAGTTGTTTCACCGTCTTGTGTCTTCTTTGTATATGTATAGACTTTCCATTGTATACATTGTTCTTTGCGCAACCAATAGCAGCTTGGATGTCACAGTGGATTGCGATTGAAGACACAAGCTTGGGCCAGAGTGGAATTCCTCCCAGGAAACATCGTATCCATTCAGCTTCCTCTCCAGCTTTTTCCAAGGCTATAAATTCAGACTCCATAGTGGATCTAGCTATACATGTCTGTTTGGAAGACTTCCATAAGACAGACGCACCTCCAAGTGTGAAGATGTACCCACTAGTAGATTTGCAATCTTCTGAGTCTGATATCCTGTTGGCATCACAATACCCTTCCAGCACGGCAGGATACTTCCCAAAACTTAAACAATAGTTTGAAGTGCCTCTCAGGTAACTTAAAACTATGTAGAGAGCATTCCAGTGATCCTTCCCTGGGTTGCAACTATACATGCTTAATATACACACAGAGTAAGCAATATCATGTCTTGTACAGTTCATCAGATACATAAGACTACCAATAATGCGAGAATACTCAAGTTGATCAATTCCCTCACCCTTGTTCTTTTTCAAGTTACAAGCGGGATTATATGGAGTAGAGGCAGGTTTTTCATTTTCATAATTAAATCTCTTAAGTACAGTTTCAGCATAATGGGATTGACTAAGACTATATCCATTAGACGTCTTTTTGATTTTCATCCCTAAGATTACATCAGTAGGGCCTAAGTCTTTCATGTCAAAATTATCTCTAAGCATGCTTTTAATGGTATTAATAATATCAAGGTTACTGCCTAATATGAGCATATCATCAACATATAGGCATACAATAACATGAGAATTGTCCACAGATTTAATGTAAACACATTTATCAGATTCATTAACCTTGAAGCCATTAGTTATCATAACATGATTAAATTTTTCATGCCACTGTTTAGGTTCTTGTTTTAAATCGTATAGAGATTTATTCAATTTGCATACTTTGTTTTCACAACCTTTCACAATAAAGGCTTCAGGTTCGAATAAGAATCTAATGTGCGACAGACTGTCCGTGAATTACGCTTCTCGAACATTGAAAAAGTTAAGTAAAATCCGCGTTAAAAAAATAGTGAAAATATTTTGTCGGACATTTAAAATTTTCGAGATTCTTCACGTGGCACAGGTGTCAAAAAATCTGTGTCTACACGTGTGAGACTTAAGATTCTTCACGAGGTAAGCATGCGGGAGAAACGTAAAAATTCTTTTACATGTGTGGGTGAAACGTAAAACATTTCAGTAAAAAGATAGGGTATAATAAACCCACACCCACACCCACTCCCTCGCCCTCGCCCAACCCGACCGACCGGACGGACGGCATGCGTGCTTCTGTGCGAAGCACCGCGCGAACGGGAAAGGCTATAAGAATTGCAATAAGGGAAAGGCAACCTTGTAATAGTCTAGGGTTTTCCCCAAACACAAAGATCTAAAGACCCAAAGGGCCATGCCCTTAAGGCAAAACCCATGATATTTAAGTCTAAAACTCTAAGTGTTTTAGTCTATGTGGGACTAATGTTTTATTCATTCAAATGAAAAAACATCTAGGGAGCAATAGGTCTTGGGATCAAAACATGGTCCATGCATTTTTTATTTTAATTAAAACATCCGTTTTTTCTAACAATCCCCCACATGAATAATAAAACATGTCGATAAAACACGAGAAAACATAAGGCAACAAATTAGGCTAAGGTGTCCCAAAGATTGAACCTTAACTTAGTGAGAGGTTACCTGAACTGCTTGTTGTAATGGTGAACGCAATGTATTGAACCGCCAACAGTGAATGCAATTCAGAAATAACATCCACACTTGATGCCTCAACCGAAAGCTGCCAAGATCTTGCCGTTGTGCCCGTTTTGGTCGTGGGCAAAAATCCCGGACTTAATGAATGTCTCTAGAGAATCAGGTCAGATTCTCATAGGAAGTGGCCCCACTTCCAACATCCACAAAGGTGAGTCCATAAAAAGTGTCCTACCACACCCCGCTTTAATCAAAGCCATGGATCCCATTAAGATCTCAAAAGATCATCATAAAATCATGCAGGCAGCACTATCACACGGTTACACCATAGGGAGGGACAAAGATAGTGCTTTCCCGATATCACCATAAATTAGTTGTCTCATTGAACCTTGATCTTGGAAATCCAATCACAAGGTTGAATATCCTCCATGGTGATTTATTCTATGAGCTTAAGTACCATCCCCCTCGATGTAGATCTAACTACCTCTCTAGATAAACCTTTCGTCAAAGGATCTGCAATATTATCTTTGGACTTTACAAAGTCTATCGAGATAATGCCAGTAGAGAGTAGTTGTTTCACCGTCTTGTGTCTTCTTTGTATATGTATAGACTTTCCATTGTATACATTGTTCTTTGCGCAACCAATAACAGCTTGGCTGTCACAATGGATTGCGATTGAAGACACAAGCTTGGGCCAGAGTGGAATTCCTCCCAGGAAACATCGTATCCATTCAGCTTCCTCTCCAGCTTTTTCCAAGGCTATAAATTCAGACTCCATAGTGGATCTAGCTATACATGTCTGTTTGGAAGACTTCCATGAGACAGACGCACCTCCAAGTGTGAAGATGTACCCACTAGTAGATTTGCAATCCTCTGAGTCTGATATCCAGTTGGCATCACAATACCCTTCCAGCACGGCAGGATACTTCCCAAAACTTAAACAATAGTTTGAAGTGCCTCTCAGGTAACTTAAAACTCTGTAGAGAGCATTCCAGTGATCCTTCCCTGGGTTGCAAGTATACCTGCTTAATCTACTCACAGAGTAAGCAATATCATGTCTTGTACAGTTCATCAGATACATAAGACTACCAATAATGCGAGAATACTCAAGTTGATCAATTCCCTCACCCTTGTCCGTGAATTACGCTTCTCAAACGTTGCAAAAGTTAAGTAAAAGCCACGTTAAAAAAACAGTGAAAATCTTTTGTCGGACATTTAAAATTTTCGAGATTCTTCACGAGGCACATGTGTCAAAAAATCTGTGTCTACACGTGTGAGACGTAAGATTCTTCACGAGGTAAGCATGCGGGAGAAAAGTAAAAATTCTTTTACATGTGTGGGTGAAACGTAAAAAAATAGGGTCTAAAAAACCCACGCCCACGCCTTGTGTCTTCTTTGTATATGTATAGACTTTCCATTGTATACATTGTTCTTTGCGCAACCAATAACAGCTTGGCTGTCACAGTGGACTACGATTGAAGACACAAGCTTGGGCCAGAGTGGAATTCCTCCCAGGAAACATCGTATCCATTCAAACCTTCCTCTCCAAGAAGGCTATAAATTCAGACTCCATAGTGGATCTAGCTATACATGTCTGTTTGGAAGACTTCCATGAGACAGACGCACCTCCAAGTGTGAAGATGTACCCACTAGTAGATTTGCAATCCTCTGAGTCTGATATCCAGTTGGCATCACAATACCCTTCCAGCACGGCAGGATACTTCCCAAAACTTAAACAATAGTTTGAAGTGCCTCTCAGGTAACTTAAAACTCTGTAGAGAGCATTCCAGTGATCCTTCCCTGGGTTGCAAGTATACCTGCTTAATCTACTCACAGAGTAAGCAATATCAGGTCTTGTACAGTTCATCAGATACATAAGACTACCAATAATGCGAGAATACTCAAGTTGATCAATTCCCTCACCCTTGTCCGTGAATTACGCTTCTCAAACGTTGCAAAAGTTAAGTAAAAGCCACGTTAAAAAAACAGTGAAAATCTTTTGTCGGACATTTAAAATTTTCGAGATTCTTCACGAGGCACATGTGTCAAAAAATCTGTGTCTACACGTGTGAGACGTAAGATTCTTCACGAGGTAAGCATGCGGGAGAAAAGTAAAAATTCTTTTACATGTGTGGGTGAAACGTAAAAAAATAGGGTCTAAAAAACCCACGCCCACGCCCGACCGGACGGCGTGCGTGCTTCTATGCGAAGCACCTTGCGAACGGGAAAGGTTATAAGTATAAGAATTGCAATACGGGAAAGGAAACCTTGCCATAGTCTAGGGCCTTTCCCCATTCACAAATTTCTAAAGACCCAAAGGGCCATGCCCTTAAGGCAAAACTCATGGTATTTAAGTCTAAAACTCTAAAGTCTAGAGCCTTTCCCCATTCACAAAGATCTAAAGACCCAAAAGGCCATGCCCTTAAGGCAAAACCCATGGTATTTAAGTCTAAAACTCTAAATGTTTTAGTCTATGTGGGACTAATGTTTTATTCATTCAAATGAAAAAACATCTAGGGAGCAATAGGTCTTGGGATCAAAACATGGTCCATGCATTTTTGATTTTAATTAAAACATCCGTTTTTTCTAACACCAAATACACAAGAGATTAATAATCCGAATACAAACCAAGCCATTACACGAACCCACCAGTTTAACGCTAGAAATCTGTGACTTGAATGGGTAATCCATCTCATTAATATCAGCACATTCAGTTACTTTTGATGATAATGAATCATACTTTATAGATTTGATTACCACGTTATTAACATCCTTATTCTTAAGACCTCTAAGCATGAAACTAGGATTATTCTTCTGGACAGTAAAATTATGGTGGGTTTTAACAAACTTAGAATCGGAAATTAGTTTAAACCAAGACTTGCGGACGTACTTACATCTAAGTAATGATTTCTCTGGCAACCTTACAAGGATTTCATGGTAGAGTTCCTCTGGAAGGCTAGACATTGCTCCTTTATCCTTCTACTTACAATTTGAGAGACAAATTAAACAACTATGGTTTGCTTTGCTCTGTTTATATATACACGGTAGAGAAAGTTCATTGTCGGGTTTATGGGCTGCTTTTGTAAACGGTAGTATGGTATCCGGATCAGACTATGTACAACAAATGTGTCAATATTCTAAAGGAAGCTAGGTGCAATATTTTGGACTTGCGGTAATAAACAAGTAACGAGCTTTAGACCCCACGTGATGCATGGGTGAATATGTTACAGAATGTGCAGTGGCGACATATATTAATCCTTTACAACAAATTTTCACCCGTCCTTGGTAGTTTTTAAAAAAAAAAATATTTTAGCAATATCCTCTACTACATTTCTCTGATTACTTGTGCTCTTCTTATTAGATTGGCTGCTATTGAATCCATTCCCACTGCATTTCCCATAAAATTCTCTACATTATTAGTCATCGAATATACTTATGAATATTATTTTGAAAATTACTATGATGAAACACAAATATAAGCATGTATTGTTGGAAAGGAGTCAGCTGGAAGTAAATATCAACAATTGCTTCCATGGCTTTATGTAATTTAGTTCTTTCATCATTCATGGCCATGATCGTCAATATTATACAGGGTAACAGGATCATTAAATAGAGTATAAAGTAGAGGGATAGATAACCTCGGCATGTTGATATGAGGATTGAGATTCTGAGAAGTATCGAATATATAGGTGATGACACATGAGATGAGATAGTACAAACAAATCTACAGAGGAAGGAGATTGAAGGTACCCCATAAAAATAATCATTTTTATTTATATCTATAATGAAACCACATACAATCTGTTATTACAAACCAAAATACATAGATACCAAAGATGACAACTAACTGATCCATCAAGTGCTTGGCTATGTGGTTTTTCTTGACCATGATCTTTTATTACAGCTTAATCCCAATTTGCAATGCATAGTCCACCCCCAAACCAAGTGCACGTTAAATGTTTGCAACACCACTTGAATAAATTACAGTGATGTCTCTCATGACGACAACCATAAGCAAAAGATACAAGAACCGAGAATATTATTACCAACAGAAAAAAGAAATAAGTTCCAATCTGATTCTTCATTTTATTTCTTGTTAATGAATTTTCTTTAATTTCTGATGGTATGAATACTTATATATGGTTCGTATATGACTAAGAAAAAGATACGTATACCTTATCATTCAAGTCCCTAATGCATGTATGAAACCTCCTAAACTGATTTATTAATACTTGATAACTGAACCATTAATTAATGCATGACTATGAGTTAACCATTTCCCTTCAATCGCTTTTAATTTTCAACTTCGTTAACATCTGATAAATAGAATCCAAGTGAAGCTAACTACAAATGCAATATCAAAACAAATCCGTTAGTCTTTCAAAAATACTCGTCTCAGAGATAAAAAGCAAGTAGTAGTAGTTAAGAAAACAATTCTTTAATTGAGCATGTAATATTAAAACATATTCTTTTAATTAATTCACGCGCGTTTGACTTCTCTCGAGCAATACATGTCACTTTACATGCTTATGTCCACTCAAGATAGAATGCATCCGTCCTTAGTTAATAAAACCATAAATAACTTAATCGATTTAATTCTATTTTATGTATTCAGAAGAACCCGTATATGCTTAATAAAACTAGATTTGTGCTCGCGTTTCTTTTTAATTTGGTGTGCGCAGGGTTTTGACAAGTGTAGTTCCTCCGATGACTTTGGTGGCTTAAGGTATATGTTCCTCGTCAGGTTAATCTGATCACAGGGTATAGACTTGAGTTTTTCAAAAGGCCAAAGATGACGAGCCAGGGTTCAGTTTTAATCATATTATTAATTTACCTAATTGACCCTTGCAAAATCAATTCTCTTTCCATTGCAAAGTTCAAATGCATGTGCAGTTTTTCTTGTTTCGCCTCATTCCCGTAATGAAGTAGAGTCGAGAGTCGAGACTACAATTGCTTACCGCATATAATGAGGTGAAAAAAGGGCAATGTGCAGTATATTTGATATTTCACAAGTTTAATTCCCTACTATCTTAACCCCTGCGGTGCTTGTTGCTCCACCGATTTCTGAGGTTATCCAGTTGGGTCACGGCACATGAGATAGTACAGACAAATCTACAAAGAATGGAGATTGAAGGTACCCTTTAATAATAGTTACTATTTTTGTTTATATATTTATGATGAGACCCTATATGATCTATCTTATTACAAACCAAAATACATAGATATCCAAGATAAGAACTGATCGGTAAGTACTCGACTAGCTTTTATTTATATATTTATGATGAAACCATATACTTGAGTAGGTGGATTTATCCTTGACCCATGATCTCTTATTAGCGCTTACCACTTCCATGATATGCATTTTCCACTCCATAACCAAGTGCATGCCAAATCCTCGCAACAATATTTGACCATATTACAGCTATGACCCTCTTGACGACAACCGTAAACAACAGATACAAACACTGAGAATATTACAACCCATAGAAAGAAGAAATAGTTAGCACTCTGCTTCTTCATTGTGTATGCCTTGTTAATGAATTTCTTGACTTGGAATTTCCTACGCTGTGTATAATACATATACTACGTCTGTTTTTGGAAAAGTGTTATTAGGCCAAATTAAAAAAAATAAAAATATCATTTTTCTAAAAACTGTGGGAGTATATAGTTCTTTTTGATCCTAGTAAAATTTACGTACACTTCATCGCTCAAGTCTCTAATGCATGTATGCAACCTCCTGAACTGATTTATTAATACTTAACAACTGATTTATTAATACTTAACATTAACTAAATCCTTCATGCATGACTATGAGTTAATCAATTTTCTTCAATACTTTAGTGACTTTTAACTTTGAACTTCGTCTACGATAAATGGGATGTAGATGAAATTGACCACAAATCAACTTGTCTCTCCTAAAAATCCACTTAATTAGAGATTAAGAATCATAAAAAGAAAACAATTCTCGAATTTATTAAATACGTGATTATTAGTGTAGGTACATCACCACCCTCCACGTATCCATCAAGCTAGGTACGTGGAAATCATACAACATAGGCGCATCAAGATGGAGCACACGTATAACACACTAGCAACACCAAGGGTCTCAGATCGTCATCA
Organism: Papaver bracteatum; assembly: GCA_023529315.1. Classification (NCBI taxonomy): domain Eukaryota; kingdom Viridiplantae; phylum Streptophyta; class Magnoliopsida; order Ranunculales; family Papaveraceae; genus Papaver; species Papaver bracteatum. The sequence goes on along the minus strand of JAJJWX010003836.1, from coordinate 879,893 downwards.
TACGTGCGACAATCAAGATGCCTATCTAAAGGTCGTACGGCTAAGAAACATCAAAAAAAGAAGCACCTGCCAAGTATGGATCCCTAAGTTTCACTTTATCTTATCTAGAGACAGATTCAAAATGAACAAGCCAAATCTAGTTTAATTGACATCGAAATGACAAGACTGCATTATTAGTTTATAACCACCAACATTAAAAGCAACCGACAAATCTAGAGTCTTGTTCCCAAAAAAATGGATTATAACTAAGTTATCTAAAGTTAGATGTTTCATGGAATTGATCATTTCTATGAAAATATGCCGGTTCGAGATGAACTTAATCTCAGTTTCCGGACATATAAATCTGTAAATCAGAAAGATTTATCGAGAAGAATGGGAGAATAAGGACTGTCGATCAATGTGATTAAAAAAAACAAGATAAAATTTCTCATTGAGTTAACTCAGGATTTTTTAACTCCACGGAGTCTACCTCACTCAGTAGCAGTGGCGGAACTACCTAGTGATTTTGGGCTGGCTCAAAGTCCAGAAAACTGGTTATTTTACCATGGTTTTAAGTTCGGAAAAAAGAAAAATCATGCCTAAAACATAGGCTTAAGCCATCCCACAAATCCAATTAGTTTTCAAGCCACCCCAGACTTATTTTCCAGCTCCGCCACTACTAAGTAGCAGTGACCATAATGATTCATTAGTAGTGACCATAAAGATAGTGAGTTTAAGGTGCAATTCAACAGAACGAGAAAATAAGAAGATATATATTAGAAAAAATGTGCAGGGATAAAAGTGCATGCAATTGGTTCCTCGACAAGGCACCACCCACTCACCCAGTAAGAGTGATCCATGACCAACAAAAATTCTGCGACAGCCAATATAAGAAATTAAGAACAAATCAAGCTCTGTTAGCACCTACAGGCTCCGTAAACTGGCCCAAATAAAGAAAGACACCTATCGGAGAAAACTTAACTAGTAATCCTTTACACTCCTATTATTACGTTATCTCACACTTTGCATGTTTTATTTGCGAATAAAAATCAAACGATAACGTATTTGAAGCTAAGATTTTGGGATATGTTCTTTTTATAAAGATCTACATACCCACCAAAAATGAGCACATTCTGAAACGTATAACTTTACCATCTATTACTTCGAAACCCAACCGTCGAAAGTCGACAAATTCTCAACCGTTTAAATTAAGATTGATAGATGATGAGGTTTGGTATTTCAAAATGTCTTTAATCAAGAAGTGATAAAACGAGAGATTCATCAGTATTATTCAAAACTGTTTACATCTACAGATAATATCTCTCCAAGCTTTGAAAATCTTGATTTTAAGAAGATTGGTGAGCAACAAAATTCTTGGCTTGAGAGGGATTTTGAAGAGCAGGAGGTTTATGAAGTGATTAAGAAGTGTGGAACCAATAAGGAACCGGGACCATATGGGTTTACTATAGAGTTTTTCAAACTCTGCTGGAATATAGTAAAAGAGGATTTGATGCTGGCAATTAAAAGTTTTCACTCAAACAGCAGAGCATATTGGAGGCTTAACATGGCTTTCATGAGGTTAATACCAAAAAAGGAGGACTCAGCAACTCCAAAGGATTACAGACCTTTGAGCTTGATTAGTAGCTTCTACAAAATAATTTCAAAACTTTTGGCAGAAAGAATGAAGATAGTTATGCCAACTCTTATTTCGAATGCGCAAGGCGCCTTCATTAAAGGTAAGCAAATCTTAGATGGTATTTTAGTGGCTAATGAATGCATTGATAGCAGGATTAAGCATAAGATACCTGGTATTCTTTGTAAGATTGATATGGAGAAGGCTTTTGATAATGTTCGGTGGAGTGCTTTGTTCAGTATCTTGCAAAAGAATGGCTTTGGCGAAAGATGGATTAAATGGATACGATGGTGTGTTACAGAAGCCCAATTTTCGGTGCTTATTAATGGGGAGGCATCAGATAGAGTTAAGCCTACAAAAGGAATCATACAGGGCGATCCGTTATCTCCTTTTCTTTTCCTTCTAGTGGTGGAAGTTCTGTCTATTTTGGTGAATGGAGCTGTGGAAAGTGGAAGATTAGGTGGTTTTCAAGTGAAATAAAATGGCACTATTATATCTCACCTACAATTTGCAGACGATACGATTATTTTAATGAATGCGTCTAAAGATGAGGTAAGAAGGATACATGTGTTGCTGATAGTTTTCGAAGTACTCACTGGCTTGAAATTGAATTTGGACAAGAGTTCTATGGTAAGCATTGGTGTAGATAACATGGTTCATGATTTAGCTGCTGAATTAGGATGTAAGGTTGAGACGCTACCAATAACTTATCTGGGAATCCCTATCGGAGTTAATAAACGGAGTGTGGATATTTGGGATGTGATCATTGAAAGAATGAAGAAGAATTAGCACCTTGGAAGCGTAAATTTTTTAATAAAGAAGGGAGGATTGCACTGATAAGACATTCTCTGGAGAGTTTGTTGACTTATTTTATATCTGTTATGGAATTACCGGCTACAGTGGAGAAGAAGCTTAATACTATTATGAGAAAAAAAAATTGGGGGGAAGATGAAAACATAAAAAAGATGAGCTAGGGTGGTTTTAAGAAAGTTTGCAAACCTAAGAAATTAGGAGGATTAGGCTTAAGGAGTTTGAGACAGGTGAATATATCTTTACTTTCAAAGTGGCACTGGAGGTTTGCGAATGATAAAAGAGCTTGGTGAGGAAAATAATGGTGGAGAAAACAAATTCTAGTGAGAGTTGTATAATTCCTGCTATTGCCAATGAGGCGGTGGGTAAGAGCATGTTGCATGTTATTGCTAAGTCAAAGAAGGATTTCCTTGCAGTGATGGACATTAAGGTGGGAGATGGTAGAAGCTTGTGATTCTGGCAGGACAATTGGGTTGGAGATATGGAGTTCAAAGATAAATACCCAAGACTGTATTGGTTAAGCACACAAAAAATCATGTTGGTTGCTGATATTCTAGGGAATAATATGGGTTTTCAATTTTCTAGGGATCTTGATCCGGCAGAGAGGATAGATTTTCTGGAGCTAAAATATGAGATGCGAACCATTGTTTTAAATGTTGAGGTGGAAGACAGCTTTACATGATAGTATACTTCAAAACTAGCGTATGAAAATATTTTGGATACTTCAGATAGTGTTGATTTTGTAGGTCTTCTGGAGAACAAGCTCATTCCTCCAAAAGTGATGTTTCTCACATGGGCTTCGTTGCACGACTCTTTACCAACAACATGTATGCTTAGAAGAAGGAGAGTGCAGATTCCATCTACGGCTTGTGTGCTCTGTAATGAGGAGGATGAAGACTTACAACACCTTTTTATTCACTGCAATTGGACGAAACAAATTTGGGATTATTTCCTTTCTACGTTAAAAGTTAACTGGATAATGCCAGAGAGATTTAGATCGATGCTGGAGAGTTGGAGATTGTGTAAGGTGAGCATGAAGAAAGCTATTGTTTGGCAGTTAATTCCGTATGCAATTTTTTGGGAGATTTGGAAGGAGAGGAACTCAAGAGTTCATGGAGGAAGAAGTAAAGTTGTGGAAGACGTAAGGAGCCTGGTTATTCAAGATATATGCTTATGGAGTTCTCAGAAAGATATTTTCAAAGGCTATACAACTAATCAAATTTTGTTTCAATAGGAAACTGTAGTTTCTATATAAAGAAACTCTAAAATTTTCTTTGGGTTTTAAGATTCTGAGATCTTTGTATATACTGTAAATATCTTTTTCTTTTAATCTATCCTTCTTTTATCGAAAAAAAATGTACTCATTTTTGGTGGGTATGTATATCTTTATAAGAAGAATATATCCCTAAAATCTTAGTTTCAAATACGTTATCGTTTGGTTTTTATCCGCATAAAGGACGTCCAAAGTGTGCGATAGTGTAAAAATAAGAGTGTGAGGGGATCTCCCTCAACTAGTAATGGCCATAACTACTAAAATCCAAATTCTAAAACATAATACCATTAAACAATGTTGCGTTGAAGTCCAATACATCACCAAATGTTTAATCTTCGTTGAAGTCCAATACAACACCAAATGTATCTTGAGAGTATTATTCTAAACTCTGTTGTTCTTATTAGCCATCACCAATTTCTTCTAACTTTCTCTACTTTTTTTCATATCCCTTACAAGAGACGAGTGAGTCTAGGCTTTCAACATAATTCTGTATTTCATTCATTAGACTTGGATGTTTTATTTCTCGAGCAGTTGCATGCGCCGTATCATATAAAAGTAAACTTCCGTTCTAACTCTTAGTGTAATTGATAATTGATTGCTAATTTTTGGTTTGGTATTAGTGCAAAAAAAAAGGCATTATCGGCAGGCCCAAAAACCATTACAAGTCAGGTTGGCCAGCCAGGCTTACTATTTGACGGTGGTAAAATTTCTCATACCGGTCAGAACCCGTAATGCTTAAAGCTTGCCCAAAAGAGAAAGTTCTCATCTTTATCTATCTCTGCTTACTTTTGAATGAACTATCTTCATGAATACAATATCCGATAATGTGAAGAAGACTAAACCTTTCTTAAAGAAAAAAATAAAAGTCCCTAATTATGGCAAGACACATATATCAAACAAAAACTACTGAAATCAAAATTTTGATACATAAACACTGTTCTTGTTGGAGTCCAATACAACCAAAAAGGTTTACTCTTCTTCATACATAATACCATTAAACACTGTGAAAATCAATGCATCTTGAGAGTAATATTCTTCTTAGGCATCATTAGTTTCTTTTTCTTTTTCCACATCTATAAGTTGTATTAGAGTATGTTCTGTATAGTCAAATCAACTAATATTGGCTTGACTAAGTCATGTAATTAGAGTTATAAATACCTCTTAATCTGTCTAATCTGTCTGTAAAACTAATCAATTCATTACCTGTAATAATATTACATTACTTTCTTTAATATCTTCACATGGTATTATTGAAGGTACGACCTAGGTAAAATTATATAACAATTTTTCAACGAATTTTTCAACAGAATTGTGATTCTTTCACTCTATTGACATCAAATATCCTATTTCAATAACTTGTTGATCTTCATTCAACTTTGGTTGCTCAATTTTTCACAGAATTTTAAAAATATTGATCTTCTTTAGTTTGAATCTTGGTTATTTTTTCATCTAACAATGTTGAATACCATAGGTTCACTGAATAATCAACAACAACAACATCAAGAAATTCTAGATCCACAATGTGTTTGGAATCAATCGCAACCGCAAGTTAAAATTCCTGTTTCCCTGCTCATATGTCTGGTAATGATAATTCGAGTTATTTTTCTTTGACATTCAATAACGTAGGAAATTTTGTTTGTATTGATTTCTACTGACTTATATGGTCATGTTAGTGGTGAAATTGTTGAACCTCCATCTCAAATTTTAATCAATGGTGTTACTAGTGTTAATCCAAGATGGATGTACTAGAGAAAGGAAGATAGGTTTGTTGTTAGTTGTTTGAAGGCTACATTTACTGAAACTATCTCTGGTGGTGTTCTTGGGATGTCTACTGCTCGTGAGATCTGGAAATATCTTGAATCTAGTTTTAGGTCTCAATTTGGAGCAAGGCGTAATATGCTACGCCAACAATTATATGGTATTAGAAGGGGTTCTCAGTCTATGTGTGATTACTTTCATAATTTGAAGATGATTACAGAATCTTTAGTTGTTATTAATGATCGAGTTTCAGATGCAGATTTGATGATGTGTGTTTTTAATGGTCTAGGTAGAGAATATGATATTTTTGTAATCTCTGCACAGAATCGTGACAATCCTTATACTTTTGGTGAGTTAAAAGCTAGATTCTTAACACTTGAACAATGACTAACTGCTCATAATTAGGAATCAAGTATTTTTCTAGATAATCCTTCAGCTTTCTATGGGGAAAATGTTAATAATGGTAACAAGAATGGGAAGAATAAGGGTAAGAACAAGACTAATCAAGAGCATTTTTCCAAATCTGGTAATGGTAATGTTCAATTTAAGGGTGTTGCTGGATCTACTAGTTCAAGTGCAGATGCTTCAGATGGTGGTTCTACTAGTAGATCTTTTGTGGATTTCTCAATTGTTGAATGTCAGATATGTCAAAAAACGGGACATTATGCTTCTAGATGTTTCTTTAGATATCATCCTCCACCTAGTTCTGAGTCTAAGTCTACTGCAAATGTGGCTCAGGTTGAGACAACTTTTAGTGGTATACAAGTTAATTCTGCTGATTTGTGTGATGATCCTTCTGGTGCCTCTACTTCAACTACTTGGATTTCTGATTCTGGTGCTTCAAGACACATGACTGGTGACAAGGGAATTCTTCAAAATACTTCTAACTATAAGGGGAAGGATCAAGTCATTGTTGGTAATGGTAATACCCTACAAATTTCAAAAATTGGTGCTTCTATTTTACACACATCTGAAGCTAGTTTTGACCTTAAACATGTCTTACTAGTACCTGAGATTAAATAAAATCTATTTTCAGTTGCATAATTTACTAAGGATAATTGTTGTTATTTTGTTTTTGATCCATGGAGTTTTGAGATTAGAGACCTAAATTCACATTCTCTTTTAGCTTAGGGAAAAATGGTTATCAACTTGTATCATCTTTCACATATCTCTGTCAATAAGATTGATTTGTTCACTTCATATCCATCTATTATTGCTTCCCCATATTTGTGGCACAATAGGTTAGGACATCCTTCTACGAAAATTATTCAACATTTGCATTCTACAAAAGTTATTGCTTTTAATTATGATCATGAGAATCAACTATGTCATCCTTGTCAAATTGTTAAACGTAAAAGTTACCATTTCATCATTCTATTTCTCATGAATCTAAACCATTAGCTCTCATTAATTGTGATGTTTGGGGACCCTCTACAACCACTTCTCATGCTGGTTTTAGATATTATATTCTTTTTTATCCATGAAATCTCCTTATGGAGTCTTATTTCAAGCTACTCCATATTACTCATTCTTAAGAGTTTTTGGTTCTATTTGTTTTCCTTTTATTGGTCATTATAGACCTGACAAATTGTCTCCAAAATCAGTTGAATGCATCTTTGTTGTTTATAGTCCATTGCATAAAGGATACAAATGTTTTGATCATGTCTTTCTGTTTATGGGTAAAAATAGTTTCTACTGGTTTTGGTAATTGCGGGTGTGAAAGTGAGAAACAATTTAAACCCTAAACAATGTATTGCAAGGGAGTACTTTAGATTCGAGAGATCAATCTGTACAAGTCTGGCCTAAACCAAGAAATGGTCGTTCCAGACTTGCTTCGATCACAAAGAGGAGGAGAATGGGTTGGTTTTGGGGAGGGAAGCAAGGAGAGTGGTGGGACCAGAATAGTTGATTCTGAAGAGCAATTGGGTTTCTACGACTTGTTATTAGAGAAGTATGAGATCTCACGAGGAGAGCTAGCAGGTAAGTACTTCTGAGTGTTGTCTGGTCCGAATGAACTTGTTGTCCAAATAGAAATAGGTAAGACCTATTTATACAAGTCGAGGTAGAAACGTACCCTGGTCTCATTAAGGAGTGGGGAAGTAAATGTGAGGATGTGGTAACCATATGCATGGACTTGATGTCCCATAAAGTGGTTAACGCATGAAATTGGTTTTCATGAAACTGTTAACGTTATGGAATTGATGTTACATAAAGTTTGTTAACTCACGGCTTTATGTCCCATGAACGTTTCCCACATAACTCCCGTATTTACTAGGCGCCTCACCCTTATGACACTTCCTTATGAGGGGCGTGGTGTACGCCGCACGCTTTAGACCACCAAACCAATACCCAAAGAGAATCCCCATGTTTGTGTTGATGTCTCGAATGTTTTGGAAAACATTTAAAACGTTGTTGTGGCTTGGCAAGTTGAGCTTGGGGAACTTGCTAGCCAGGTGACCTTCGACGGTCGAGATTTTGCATCTTGAGAGGTGCGTTACACACCTTAGTTTTGGTAGTGAGGGCCATCGTGGTGGCGCGACTAGGTTGGCATGCCGTTGGCATAGCATGGTTTGGCGTGGCCAAACTTAGGTTTTCGGACCCAAAGTCATGAGGTGACTTTAGACGGCCAAGATTCTCTCTTGGGTTTGAAGGGTGGCTATTGATGGCCGCATGCCTTTGTTTTAGTGGACGTATAGGGAAGGTGCGACCAGGGTGTTGTTTAGACTTGGCGCATGGGGCCAATGGTCTTCCATGGGAGTATGGCATGGCTAGGGCCAAGGCAAAGGCGCTTGGATTGGCATAGTGGAACTAGCATAGCTAAGGCCAAGGCATAGGTGTTTGGATTGGTGCGGATAGCTCGGCTTGGTGCGGCTTGTCTTGGAGCATGGGGCCAAGGGTTTTCCATGGTCGCATGGCATAGATAGGGCCAAGGCAAGGGAGCTTGGCTAGGTGCGGTTTGGTTTGGGCGCGTGGGGCCGAGGGTTTGTATGGTCGCATGACATAGCTAGCTTTGGTCAGGTGCGTGACCAAGCTAGGGTTTTTTTGTCCAAAGTCATGAGGTGACTTTGGGTGGCCAGGATTTTCTCCTGGGTTTGAAGGGAAACCATTGATTGGTGCATGCCTTCTCTTTAGTATCCGTGGGGGAAGTCCAGGAGGGTGGCACGGCTATGGTGTGTTTAGACTTGGCATGAGGGGCCAATGGTTTTCCATGGGCGTACGGCATAGCTAGGGCCAAGGTGAGGGCGCTTGGATTGTCATGACGTGACTATCATGGCTAGGGCTAAGGCAAAGTGCATTTTCCATGGCGCGGCTAGCTTGGCTAGGTTTGGTTCGGATTGGCATGTGGGTCCAAGGGGTATCCATGGGCGCTAGGTGCGGTCTTGGCATGTGGGTCCAAGGAGTATCCATGGGCGCTAGGTGCGGTCTTGGAATGTGGAGCCAAGGATTATCCATGGGCGCATGGCGCGTTTAGCTTGGGCTAAGCGCGTAACCAAGATAGGGTTTTAAGCTAAAAGTTGTGAGGGGACCTTAGACGGCCAGGATTTGGTCCTGGGATTGAAGGGCAACCATTTATTGTTGCATGCCTTCACTTTAGTAGCCATGAGGAGAAGGCCAGCAGGGTGGAGCGGCTAGCATAGCTAGGGTCATGGCATGGTGCAATTGGCATGGCGCGTCTAGCTTGGACTAGGTGTGGTTGGCATGATTTTCCATTGGCGCAAGGGTGCGGTTAGCATGGTTAGCATGCTTTGGCGCGGTTGGGTGTGGCTGGCATGTTTTTCCATTGGCACACGAGATGTGGGTAGCATATCTAGGGACATGGCATGGTGCGATTGGCATGGCGCGGCTAGCTTGGGCTAGGTGTGGCTGGCATGATTTTTCATTGGCAAAAGGGTGCGGTTAGCATGCTTAGCAAGCTTTGGCGCGGTTGGGTGTGGCTGTCATGTTTTTCTATTGGCATACGAGATGTGGCTAGCATAGCTAGGTCCATGACATGGTGCGATTGGCATGGCGGGGCTAGCTTGGGCAAGGTGTGGATGGCATGATTTTCCATTGGCAAAAGGGTGCGGTTAGCATGGTTAGCATGCTTTGGCGCGGTTGGGTGTGGATGGCATGTTTTTCCATTGGCACAAGAGATGTGGCTAGCATAGCTAGGGCCATGGCATGGTGCGATTGGCATGGCGCGGCTAGCTTGGGTTAGGTGTTGCTGGCATGATTTTCCATTGGCACACGGGGGAATTAGGGTTTGGTTTGTCGTAACCCTAATTTGAAAAATATACCCGGGTAATTATTTTAGAGACACATTAAAGATTTCAGTAAATGTGCCTAGTAAATGCTTGTTGCTTTAAATTTTGTGACATTACTGTCTGCTAGGGTTTAGTGTTTTAAGATTTTAACCCTAAGCTAAAATCCACCATCAACAATAAGTCCACTGCTTAGCTCGGAACAGGTGCCTTATTGCGAGGTAAGCATATGATAGTGACAGACAAGGACATAATTGAGATGTAAATCGTTGCAAAGATGGTCAGGAGAATCCGACTAACCTTTTTAAGTATTAAAGAGGGTTTTGGCCTCCCGTGTTAAAGAGCGTTTTGAGATGAAAGTTACTGGCTTGGTCTGGTCGTACATCTCCAAGGCGAAGGGGCGAGGTCTTGGAAGGAAAAGCAAGCGGACGGCTTGGCTCGTGGGGCCAAGGGGGTAGAAAATACGGAATAGGATAGAACTGAGACAGTAAGTCATGAAAGAGGGCCGAGGAGATTTGTCTGACCTTTTTTGAGATGTAAGTAGAATCCGCAATCCTTGCATTCGGTAACTTTGCACAAATCCCAGTAAGATTAGGTGTCTTTGGGGCCAGGCTTTGGAACGCGAGGCGGAGCTGCTAGCATAGACTTGGCATGAAAGGGATTTGTCAGCACCAATGGGCTTGGAATGGGCGTGGGCCTCTTGGAAAAGTATGGCGTCGGTAATGGAAGCGCGGCAAGGGAAAACGCATGTTGCTGGCAAGGCTCTGACATGGTCTACTGGAAAGGCGTTGGCATGAAAAGCGCTGATTGTCCTGGACAGCGCAGAGCGTTGGCATTGTCTGGTATTAACATGAAAGGCGCAGCTTGTTGCAAAAACTGAACGTGGAGTGCTGGCAAGGAAAGCACGGATGTTTTGAGAGTGGCAAGGCTTGCTCTTGTGGGACCAATTGCCTTTATTCATGCGTGGCTTTATCATGGAATTCTTTCCTTATTCAAAAATCTTTTTCGAGAGGTAGGTAGCATCCGCAATCCTTTCATCTGGTAAAGTTGCGCAAATCTCGGTATAATTGGGTGTCTTCGGGGCTAGGCTTTGGAACGCGAGGCGGAGCTGATAGCATGGACTTGGCATGAAGGGGACCCATTAGCACTGACGGGCGTGGAACGGGTGTGGGCCGCTCTGTAAGGCATGACACTGGCAAGGAAAGTGCTTTGGAAGAGAAACACTTGCAAGGGAAAAGCTTGCGGTTTAGGGTTTGACACGCCAAAACCTTAATTAGCGCCCTTTACTAGAATCGTTGTAGATCAGCGTACTGGCTCGGATTTTGATGGTCCGCCACTTTATCGAACACGAAACTGAATTATGTATCTCCCCGCGTTAGAATATTTAGGTTTCGAGCTCGATTAGGAGGTGAAAACGGCCCGTCAGTGAAAATTAGGAAGAGTTCAGGAGGGACGTTGCGGTCCCGGGGTAGCATAGTCGCGCCGAGTCATCCATTCCCGTTCATGGAGTAAGAAGAAAACTTTATTCTGTGCAAACTCTAGAAATTTCATCCGTATGAAAAGAGGTATTGACCTTCTTCTATTTTCGGTTGCTCGTCCGGATCCGTGCTTTCGTCCGCAGTGTCTCTCCAGTGGATTCCAAAATTTACCAAACTCCATTGCATTCTTGGGACAAATGGATGTGGTTGTGTTTTCGGTCCATCCTTGATTTTAGGTTGTTCAGTGCTTGTATCTTCTAACCGCGATGACAGTATGTTGTGGATGCTTGTATAGTTGAAATCTTCCGTAGCCACTGGATGAAATAGATGAGTTGGGAGACGTTTCGTTAACGACATGCTGTTATCAAGTCTTCAAGGACTTTGTTCCAAGAGACATCCTTTGAACCATCTTCTAAATCTTGGACTATCTTATGGAATGGGATGCGGTGAGCAGTCCCCATTTATATTTCTGGTTGAGGGGGGTGAAAGCACCCGTGCTGGTAGTCCCCATGTGTAGCCTACATTCATTGCATCACCTTGAATATACGTCCACGGGATTTGATACAGGCTTATTGTACTCTTCTGGATGTGACGCTGGGATGCTCAGAATATCACATGGACAAAATACTCTGGATAGTAAAGTGGTAAAAATGAGAGGGTTATGTCGTTTATCGTGGCTCCCTCTTCTTTTTCTGAAAAATGTTTCAGCCGTGTCTCTGGGGTTATCTCATGAATCTTTGATGGTCATTGGGATGGACTGCGATGAGCAGTCCCCAGTCACACTTTTCTTTAGTTTCTGAAGTTGTTTCTCCTAAGTAGGCTTGGGATCTACCGCGGCCTTGTAAAGTGTTGTAGGCTTCTTCTAGACAGAGAGGTGATGATATTCTTACGCTGCACCCTTGAAAAGTAAATGACCTCGTCGTGACTATGACCTTTTGGTTGACTGTGTCTTCTGAGCTTTGACAGTGAAGGGATTCTGTGTAGGTCATCAGTCCCCAATTGTGGTTTACACGTTTCCATCTTTGTAGTGATCATGCTTTGGTGAAGATCTCGCTGTTATTAACATACGAGCGGTACCGGTTATCGGCAGCAGATGTGATCGGAAGAGACTACATTGTCATGGGAACAAAATAGGCTGTCTGGATGTGTAAGCGAGCAAAATGTCCATGAACACGAGCTTTGGCAGGAAGGAGGCATTGAAGCGTCTTCAGTTCTTGGAGAGAACGTTGAAATGATGCCTTGCAACTCGCAGAGCGTTGACGGTTACCATGCTGAAGTCGGAGGCTACATTATGTTCTATCAAAATCGACATCCCTCAAGTGTAAATAGGTTAGGAGTCCCCTGTTTCATCTATCGATCGTGCTTTACAGGAGAGGTTAGGGTTTGGGGACGACTTCCCTGGATGGAAACTTCTTCTTTCCTGATGTAGTGTGGTTGTGGGATGAAAACATGTCTTGACGCTACGCCTTGGAGAAATATAAAATCTCACATAACTGTTTCATCATAGACTGTATGACTTTATGGGCAAAGTTCCCATCGTGCAGGTCCTGACGGGAAGATGGACTTTGTGAACTCATGAGGGTTGTTGATTCCCTTATACCGCGTTCAAGGGCAATGCGAGCCCCTTCATCTATAAAGGCACGTCCTGCTGAAGTTCATGCGCCAGATGTTAAAAGTATTCTTTTGTTAACTCCCTCTTGGGTTGATGTGACTCTTATGGTGGTCGCTCCGCCATTGTTTTGAGGAAATAGGCATCTTCTTCCGAGTTATAAACACGTCTCTCTGAGCCTTACAAGAACCTTTTTTCTTTACATCAAATCAACAGTGGTAAAAGGGGGTCTGCTTCTTCCGGATCTTCCAGTATCTTGCCCTGACGGTGGAGTAGCAGCGTATCTGGTGATCATAGGTGTATCGCGCAGCGATGACGTGGTTTTGGTCACGAAGTGATAGAGCCATGGCGCTATTTCGAAGGGTGAGGATGGAGATGCTTTGGCTGGTTGTGGAGCATGGAAGATGGCGCTGGAAGGGCGCAATATGTTAGCGCTGGAAGGATGCAAGTTGTTAGCGCAAGGTGTGGTATTGCGGCTGGCATGCGGATGCGGCATGTGTGTCTGGTAAGCGCGTATGGGAAGCACGTCTGAGAAGCACGTCTGGGAAGCGCATCTGGGAAGCACGTCTGGGAAGCGTGTCTGGTAAGCACGTCTAGTTAGCGCTGGATTGACTTGGAATAGGCAGGCATGGACGCTGTCTTAGACTTTGGTACGACGTGGACCGTTGGCTGGGCTTGGCGCGAACCGTTGGCTTGGCACGATGCTGTCTTGACATGACGTTAGCTTAGCATGATGCGGACTTGTTCTTGCAGGCCCAGTTCCCTCTTCCCGTACATAGATCAAACAGGAAATCCTTTCTTGGTTTTTAGGTCCCCTGATGAAAATTGAACCTTCCGGGTGTAAGACCTAGTTTATGGGAGACACCGCCATGGGAAGTCCCCAGTCATTACAGAGCCGTATGATAACCGAGCCGTTGATCCTTGGGCGAATCGTCTTCTTCCATCCTCTGGGAAGTTCCCAGTCATCCCTTGTCGTGTCATGACTGATATTCGAGTCGCCGAGTGACTGAGTCGCCTTCCCCTACCATCTTGACGCCTGGGTCGAAGAACGAGATCGACAGTCGAAAATTGACATTATAACCGATAGATCAATCCTCCCGTTGTGGTCGCCAATTTTTTATGGGTGAAAATGGTTTCTACTGGTTTTGGTAATTGCGGGTGTGAAAGTGAGAAACAATTTAAACCCTAAACAATGTACTGCAAGGGAGTACTTTAGATTCGAGAGATCAATTTGTACAAGTCCGGCCTAAACCAAGAAATGGCCGTTCCATACTTGCTTCGGTCACAAATAGGAGGAGAATGGGTTGGTTTTGGGGAGGGAAGCAAAGAGAGTGGTGAGACCATAATAGTTGATTATGAAAAGAAATTGGGTTTCTACGACTTGTTATTAGTGAAGTATGAGAGCTCACGGGGAGAGATAGAAGGTAAGTACTTATGAGTGTTGTCTGGTCCGAATGAACTTGTTATCCAAATGGAAATAGGTAAGACCTATTTTTACAAGTCGAGGTAGAAACGTACCCTCGTCTCATTAAGGAGTGGGGAAGTAAATGTGAGGAGGTGGTAACCGTATGCATGGACTTGATGTCCCATAAAGTGGTTAACGCATGAAATTGGTTTTCATGAAACTTTTAACGTTATGGAATTGATGTTCCATAAAGTTTGTTAACTCACGGCTTTATGTCCCATGAACGTTTCCCACATAACTCCCATATTTACTAGGTGCCTCACCCTTATGACACTTCCTTATGAGGGGCGCAGTGTACGCCGCACGTTGTAGACCACCAAACCAATACCCAAATTGTTTATAATCTTCACGTATTTCTGAATCTATAAACGAGGGAAAAAACGTCTCCCATTTGCTATTTTATATCCATTCATCTTGGTTGAATGGTGGCGGCTCTCTCATTCCACTTGAGATCCCACAAATGAAATACAAATCAAGAGGCGTAATTCCTATTACAAGTATAATATCAACTATAATTAATTCTTTTGATTATTTAATAATTATTTAAAAAATATAATTTAAGTTAAGTTAAACAAGCTTACCAATTTCAAAATCCAAAAAATGGAATGTGTGCATCGTCGCCCACCACCTTTCTAACACTATTTTCGGAATTTCTGTTATTGTGTCTTCTGGGTTTCATAATATAAAGTGCACGACAGGGATATCTGCAAACCCTTTCTCGGACACGAGGGGGTAAAACTTCATAAACAACCTTTAAGTCTGAAAATCCACCTCTCATTCTAAAATAATCCTCAGACCAATCTTGATGCCCCGATACATGACTTGGACTAATGATAGATCAACAATGATACTTTGCGCAGCAAACTCTGCTTCCCGATTTTGAGAAAAATATACACCTATGGTAGGCTGTGGTGCCGTTTCATTTTTTTGATCTCTTATCTTCTTTACACTAATGACCGCTTTTCTTAATTAAAATGCCGCTCATAATGTATTAAAAAAAATTGATTTAGAAGAGTTTTAGAAGAAGGACATAGTAGTGGTATGACTGAAAATGAATTCATTGGCTCTATATAGTTTTGAAAATATTACTCTTGAAATATGGGCATTAGAGAATCGGTCGTTGGCGGTTTTGTGCCTAACGCCCGCTTTGATGTCTTCAACGCCAACGGTTCTGCCTCCAATGCCAGCGCTTGTTCTTCCAATGACATCGCTTGTTCTTCCAATGCATACGTCTTTTCTTCCAACGTCAGCGTGTGTCTGAAGTTCTGGCACTTGATGATCAACCGTCGTGTGCTTTACCATAATGGAAAACATGTTTGTTCATCCACGTGGCTCAAAAATTATTTATTTTCTTGTTCATTACCATAGGAATTTCCCTTATAAAGGAGAAAATCACATACCTAGTGTTTGAAACAAAATTCGGGTTACCGAATATTGAGTCTAATTTCATAAAGATGAGTTAAAAAAGATTTCACAAATCAGATTCAGTCAAAACCCACATTTGAAAAAAAAAAATGCACAGCTAGAAACCCAATCTTACCAAAACTTATCTCACAAATTAGATTTGTATAACATATCTTACAAACTGGGTTAAATTTCAGAGATCTGGCTTTTGGTTTTGATAGATCTAGTGAGGTTTCAGGAGATGCTGGTTTAGCAAAATGAAGAGAAGAAAGGAAAAGAAGAGAACGAGATTTGTTTTCGAGGAAAGTCGGGTAAGAAAATAGAAGAAAAAAAGAAAAGAGGTAGGTTAATAATAAAAGGTACTTTTATAGACATTTAAGCCCTCAATCATTTAATTTAAGTACAAGCGTGTCCTTTATTTCTTTTTTCCAACCCGCTATCTACTATTTAAGCAACGGATTTGGTTTATAAGCAACTAAAAATTATTTGCAACTTTAGTATCCGTTGCAGACTCAAAAATCAAAACGTTGCAAAAACCTGAATATGGTGTAGTGTTGCCAAGATCTAAAGTAATTACCTACTTAAACTTATTAACTAAATCACCAACTTGACTAAAGCTTCCTTCTACCATATTTTTATTATTGTTATATTGAAGATGTGACTGAAGAGAAAATGGGGATGGAATTATGTTAATGTGAGTATTAGGGTTCCAAGAAAATAAGTGACATGAATAGAAAAATATTTTCTAACTATAACTTCGACAACTAGAGGATTCAGGAAATTTAATTTAATAGCAAATAAAATAGCTGGCTGTTGACCAATACATAATAAAAAGGAAGATGACTTTCCATCTTTAACTAATATAATGAAGTTAAAAAAAAATTGAATTAGCGAAAAAAGCGGAATAAAATTCAACTTTAACATAGCGATTCGAAATGTTGTTCTATGAAACTCATTCCACAGAACAACATAGATACCATTACTATTAACATATGCCATTTTTTTAAGTAAAAGCTTGAAGACATATTCAGCAAATGTTACGATCACAACAAATATATAGGCAAACGTAATTGGATATAGATCAAAATGTAAACATATTACGGAGAAACAAGAACGCTAGAAACTCATGAAAAAGGATAAAATCTTAATTTTTAGATAAGTAGAAAATAGATAAAATCAAAATTTTCCTATAACAGATTTCAAAAACTTATAAAAAAGATTCAAAACTTGCTAATGAATAGACTGAATAAAATTAATCATTGAAACCAAAGAAAATAACAGAGCAAGGATTAATCAAACACTTTGAGGAACTTTTTTGTAACTGAATCAGAATATTTTTGGTCGCCTGGTACAAAAAGCTATGATGCTTTTCATTTTTGACTATATAAGGCCTATTCTTATGCACATGGTTAAAAAAACTTGTTTGACATACCAGGTGGCATGGCAAACAAGTTGTGCCACTATAGGAAAACTACTGAGCGACAGGGTTTCTAGCGAACGAAATACATTAAAGCACTGGCGATAATGTGAATATCGCTGGCGTCATAGATTCCATCGCTCGATTTGCACTATATCGTTGGCGTCATAGATATCATTTGACACTATATCGCTCAACGATTATTTTTAACGGATATTCACCCCCCCCCCCCCTCCCCCCCTCCCCCTTTATTACTATATATATGCCCATATATTTTTTCAAATCACTCACACCTACTTCTGCATATATTTTTTTACCAATTTCCTTCTATATTTGTATCCATAATTTTAAATTTCGTAATCATCAATGGAGAGATCCAATGAAGAGAGGAATGTTATTATGAATCGGTTTAGATTACAACAATAAATGCATCAAAGGAGGTTGCAAGAACTTGACGATGAGGAAGCTGAAGATAATAATCTAATCAACACTTTGATGTTCGTACATACGGGCCAAATATCTAGAGTGTTAGAGCCACAAGAAGTGTTATCAAGAAGATATAGTATCGAGAGAGAGAATTTTACCACCAAAAGCTAACACACTATTTTTTTCCCCAATTGTTTATACTCTTGATCAAAATTTTCAAGGTCGATTCCGCATGCTTCAACATATGGTGAAAAAGATTATCGAAGATATTTGTCGAGTAGAACCTCAATTTAATTATCAGTTTGATGCACGAAATATTAGAGGTCATAGTCTTGAACAAAAAGTAACTTAGAATTTAAGATTTATAGGTTATGTCAAACCAGCGGATTCGAACGATGAGTACCTTCGTATGGGTAAAACAATTTCATTCACTTACCTTTCATTGTTTTGTGAAGTAATGATTAATCATTTTGGTCCAACATATTTACGAAAACTAACCAAGGAAGATGTTAGACAAATATTGATGGGGAATGGGGAAAGGGGATTCCCATGAATGCTAGGTAGTCTTGATTGTATGCATTGGGTATGGAAAGGATGTTGTGTTTATTGGGCCGGTCAATATAAGGGTCATTATCGAAAATCAACTGTTATCCTTCAAGCTATTTCTTCTTATGATTGTTGGATATGGAACGCTTGTTTTGGTCTTCCGAGTTCACAAAATGATATTATTTTTTTTCAAAAATTGTCACTGTTTGAAGATATGATGTATGGAATTTGTCCCCAAGTCTGTTTCATGATCAACGGCCATCAGTACACTCATGGGTACATCTTGCGGATAGTATCTACCCAAAATGGTCAACCTTGGTTCAATGTTAAGTAGAATGCAACAACATTTCAAATTAATCAATTTAACTTTTCATTTCAAACTAATATTAAGTATCTGTCTGTCTTTGCTCGTAGTTTATTAGGTTGACTTGTTTGTAGTTTGTTTTATTAAATATTAAGTTAATGAGCGAAACTTATTTAAGTAGACTTCAACAACATTTCAAATTAATCAACTTAACTTTTCATTTCAAACTAATATTAAGTAGAATGTAACAACATATCAAATTAAGATGCAACACTTCAAATTAAAATTTATATTAATACATCAATTATCTAAAGGTACTACTACATCGAACTCATCATCATCACCACAAAGTTGGTTGTTATTAAATCCAACTTTTTGTTCAATCTGTGGTTGAATCCCGTCAAATTCAATTTGCCACAGATGTTTTTATTGGGGGTTAAAAATTGAAGTGTCAGCTTGAAGAATATTATGCTTGTCATAGTCATTCACAAATTTTACTTGAGAAAGGCGACTTTTCTTAATTTCCCTGTTTTGAAATTTCCTATCAATCGGTCTTTGCTTCTCGACAGTCCTCTGATGTTCCATAAACTCCGCCATGTTAAATCCATCGGAGCTTCCACCTTTTTGAGCTAATTTTCTAGCAAGTGTTCCATGTTTCTTCCTAAAAGTTTTTTATTAACATCATCACTATTGAGAACTAAGTTGACATTTGAGTTTCTTAGGGTATCTGGTGAAGAATTTAATGGACCTGCTGAAAATTGTAAAGAATTTGGTGTTGAGGGAGAATAATTGTATGGTGACCTTTCAGGTATACTTTTTGATTAGCTGCTAACACTTCTGGATTATATTTGTTCAACACCTTCAAAATATGATAACAACTTTTGAAAGAAATTTTTTTTCCATTTTTTCGCTGCCATTCTATACGAACCTGTCTTTCAACACCACCATCCACAGGACCACTCTCCCGGCCTCTCTTGGCTTGCATAATCAATGAAGCATAAGAGGCGACTTCCCTATTGATTACAATGAAGCGTTCGGACAACCCTTTTGCATCACGACTATCGATGTTCATGGTTTTTTCATCATATTTACAAAATATGTAATCCCACATGGTGTTACCATGTTGTTGTGCACCATTGATATAATCTTGGTTAAAATAAACATAATTACGGCAAATGGTCTCATCTCCTGTAATGTTATATTTTGCACCCACACTTTGTTCTTCTTAGATTTTCCTTGACTTTGACTTTGAAATTGTGAATCCACATTAAAAGAAATTAAGAAATGTAGAGAAGGTGTGATTGTTTTAGATTTGAACAAGATTGAGAGATTGAGAAATTCTGGAGAGGTTTAGAAATTCTTGTGTGAGTTGAAATGAGTTTGAAATTGAGTATTTATAGAGAGGGAAAATTGTAGTCGTTGGATGAGGAACTTATGAGCGATGACCAGAGTCACCAGACCACTGATCGACATCATGACTATCGCTGCCGCTAGAATGGCCAACGAGCGATATTATAATCATCTAGCGATGGACACTCTATCGCTCGTTAGAGACTCCATCGTGTATGCCTAACTACTATTCCTGACACATAACCAGATGTGTTTGTCACTTTGACGTGCTCATAATGGGCGCTAAAGTGAAAAATCAGCTGCTTAACATATGCATAGTAATAGGCCTAAGAAGTTGAACCGGTCCAATAGGTCACCGAAACAACAGTGACTAGTAAATTCACATAAGCATTCAGGTTGCTCTTAGTGAAACTTTGTGCTCAAATATCCAGCAAACACCAAAATACACATCTGTGTGGGTCCCACCACAACACAGATACATCTCCAACACACAAATCTCTCCTGCTTTCTTTCCACTCTCTCTAGTCAACACAGACTAGAGGAGAAACAAAAACAAAATCACCAACAAGAACAAAAAATGGCTTCAAAATTACTTTCATCATTCTACTCAATCCCATCTCAATCCCAGCACTCCACATTCACCAATAGATCTTCATCATCATCATCATCATCATCATTGGCATACATTTCCTGCCACAAGAATCCAACCTCTTTCACTATCAATTCCCAACAAAAACACCCATTACTACCATTTCTTCACACTCCTATACCTAATACAAAGAACCTTAATTTATCATCATCATCTCAGAGATCTCTACAAACAAAAGCTCAATTGAATTTCAATGTCCCGTTGATTTCACCACAAGATCAATGGGGGACTTGGACTGCACTCTTCGCCACTGGTGCTTTTGGTATCTGGTAACTTGAAAGTCTCAATCTTTTTCTTTAATTTGACGAATTTTGGTGATTTGGTTTCTGGGATTAGTGAAATTGGGAATTTTTTTAGGTCAGAGAAGACGAATATTGGGAGTGCATTGAGTGGGGCATTAGTGAGTACATTGGTGGGACTTGCAGCAAGTAATTTAGGGATTATATCTTGTGAAGCACCAGCTTATAATGTTGTAATGAAGTTTTTGTTGCCATTGGCCGTTCCACTGCTGTTGTTTAGAGCCGATTTGCGCCGTGTTATTGAGTCTACTGGAACATTGCTATTGGCTTTCTTGGTTGGTTCAGGTCTGTATGCCTATACAAGCTTACTAATCATTGCAAGCGTAATATTTATTTCTGTTTTAGGGTTGCTAGTGGTTTGCTTTAGATGATTTCTTAGTTTTCTGTTGATATTCGATTTATGGGTTTGGTTCAAAATTGCTATTTCATTATGGTCTGTATAGCTAATTTTGTTCTCAAATTCGTAAAATATGTTGCAATGTGCGCATTCGTGAAGCATCAGGTCAACCATGGCCGTGGGTGTCACTTTCTTACACACCATGTTTATTGAACTGTGTCTATATTTTTGGTTTCATGGGTTTCACAATTGTACTTCAGGAGTCTGGAGTGAATGACTGATGTAAAGAAAAACAGTTTTCTTAAGCTTTAATCTTTCTCAAATTTGTACTAGTAAATTTACCTGAACTATGGGCAATCACTGTTGTTTAGCCGAAACTTTTGTGACATGGAGATGAGAGGATACCATTCTCTTAAAGAATCGCTCTTTGGTTCATCTCCCTACTGAGTCTGCACTTGATGTGTACAGAGTGTCTACAACTCTACATAACCCTCCTCTTCGTGAAAATTAGCCAAGTAAATTTTATGGATTCTGTATTACCCTTTCCTGCATACAGGTTCATAACTTTTTTATCATTTGTACCCATTTATCCTTTGTATGACAGTTGCTACAACTGTTGGTACTGTGGTGGCATATCTGATGGTACCTATGAAATCACTTGGTCAAGATAGTTGGAAGATCGCTGCTGCCCTCATGAGTAGGCATATTGGCGGAGGTAATTTCCTTCAGCACACTTTTCTGTTGCAAATAAAAGTACTCCAACTTTAGCTAATGTTGACAAAAAATTTAAAGGCATACTGGGCAAGAAAACGTAATATGTATCTTATTATCTTAATCTTGTCCCCTCCGGTTACTCTTTGCATTGTCAATAGTTTGTGCAGGTCTGTTTACTTTTGCAAACTTATGCTACAACTGATGATGTTATCTCTATTGCAGCTGTCAATTATGTTGCTGTTTCGGAGGCTCTTGGTGTCTCTCCATCAGTTTTGGCTGCAGGGTTAGCCGCAGATAATGTTATATGTGCAATTTATTTCACAACGCTGTTTGCATTGGCATCGAATATTCCTCATGAGGCTCCTACATCAGCAAATGGTGCGTCTTTCCTTCTATTTCTGGTCATTAAGAATTTACATTCACTAATTATCATACTGATGTAATTGCTAGTTCTCCTTATCTTTGTTCCTGCCACACTTCATGAGAACTTTCTCAGTTTTCCATGCTGCAGAGTATTGTTTAGACAATAACTCTGCTCGGATTCTAGAAGTACTATGAGTCTGTGACTATGCTACTTTGTTAAACCACTTTGGTTTTGTTTCTAGTCATTTCCTAGATTCACATACTGTATCTTTTCTTTACTTGGTAAATTCACCTTATTTTAGCTATTTTCCTTTTTCTCTTTGATTTGGAAAACTATAATAGCTTCGATTTGTCATATAACGAGAACCTGAACTTTGGCAGATGATGCAACGGTTATGGGATCTGAGGCAGGAAACAAGTTACCCGTTCTGCAAACTGCTACTGCTATTTCTATATCCTTTGTTATCTGCACAGTTTCCACCTATATAATGAAAGCACTTAAAATCCAAGGATACAATCTTCCCTGCATTACCGCAATTGTAGTAGTATTAGCAACTATATTCCCAACACAATTTGGTAACCTCGCACCTGCTGGTGAAGCCGTGGCTTTGATTCTGATGCAGGTATGTAATCTACAACCAATAGCTTTTTTCGTAGTAAAGGTGTTTTCTGAGTTATCTGATCTGTTTGAAATTGAGATGGAAATAATCTATGTGAAGTTTGTAGACCCACTTTGTAGTCTGGGTCTTGAAGGCCCTGCCACATTTTATTAAAGATTCAAACACTCAATGCCACAGTCCTTCTGATTTTCTGCGTGATCCAAGCACTCCATAATATGCTTTTGGTTTTATTTTTCTGCTTGCAAAGTGTGGTGTCTTATGCCTTGACACGTGTAATGCTATTCCTATACCAAGCCAAACATATCTTCGATTTTGATGAACTTGTGAATACTTTTCTTGTTTTTCTTGTTTTGATTTGATAGGTGCAAAGACTTGTAGAATTACAATTCGATAGAATCTTGCCTCCACTCAGACCAAAATTTGTGGTTGTTGTTTGCTTTTTGTACTAAACTATTGCTTTTTGTAAAAGCCTTTCCAAGTGATCCTGAACTTGATAAGTCATAAGGACCACATTCTACTGACCTGAAACAACCACCTCAAAAGCAAATTTCCTTCTTCTTTGCAACCCTTTGTTTCTTGCTAGAAATCGGATTCTTTTTCTCATCTTGCTAATCATTACGTTGGACTTTTGATATATATTCATTTGGTATAACAGGTTTTCTTTGCTGTCGTGGGCGCAAATGGTAGCATCTGGAATGTCATTAATACTGCACCAAGCATCTTCATGTTTGCTTTAGTGCAAATAACTGTTCATCTCGCCATAATTCTTGGAGTGGGAAAACTTCTAGGCTTAGAAAGAAGACTTCTGCTGTTGGCTTCAAATGCTAATGTGGGAGGACCTACTACTGCATGTGGAATGGCTACAGCTAAAGGATGGAGTTCTCTGATTGTCCCTTCAATTCTTGCAGGAATATTCGGTATTGCCATTGCGACCTTCCTTGGGATTGGATTCGGGGTTCAGGTTCTTAAATATATGTAATTAATTTTCGAATCTTGCGATTCATAATTGTAAAATCTCATGCCTTCTGTATTATTTATCAGACTCCATTCAAGGCAACATAAGAAAAGATTTCCCAATTGTGAGGCAGGGAATCGTGGACTCATGCTCCCCGACTTTTCGGTCCCCGACCCCGAGTGTAAGGACCTTTACAGCACTAGAGTAGACATCAATAAACCTCAAACAGTGGACCAGTTTATCACTAATGACAAGTTGTAGGATAACAGGATATGCACTTTCAGACTTTTAGTACAATGAACCCACTCATGTAGAGAAAGTTGAAGCCTTGTGTTTATCACGCTCCATATCATACAAGGTATGGAATCAAGATTTTTTCTTATTATGGTGATAAAGGCACTGCTCACACCAACTCCGTACGCATACCGATCTTTACCATTACAAAGGATTGGGTCTAGTACAATGCTCCGCATACCCGAAACCATATAAGAACCGGAAAGCCTTGAATCTAGACTGTGCAGGTCACTCACCGGTTAGTCGCAGACATTTAAATTTAAGCTTTTGAAATATCTCCACGTCACCATGCTATAATTAGTCATGGTTTATTTAATTTGCACAAAAAAAAAAATAATCAAATTTCGTGCATATGGCTAATCTCCCTGTATCGCGTGCTAAGAATCTTGGCCCTCGCTATGTACCAAAAACATTTTGCGTTAACATTTTATGCGGACTCCCACCGGATTAGGCTCCAGATCAGAATCAAAATATGCGGACGCCTAGTTGTAATGATGACACAATGAGAAGCAGACGTGGAAAAATTAACACACGCCCTCAACCAGATGAAAACAAATTAGCACACGCCTCCTCATGCATATCTCCACATTAGCTGACAAAACACATTTCGCCACCATATTAACCACACTTTGCAAGGTATGTTTGGATCACAATAAACTTGGCATACCATGATAAGCAGGCGTCTTCACCATCACCATGACACCACCACCAATTCTGCTTACGAGCCATCCAAATATGTCAACTCTTAAAATCCCACTTCTAAAGATACTTTACAAGTTCAGTTAAAATTCCACTAAAGAATTCCCTCATGAGGATGGCACCGGCCAGTTGCTCACAAAAATGAGAAACAACCAGCATAGCTAGCAGTAGGTATGGACAGTACCATAGTAAATGATGATAAGGAGATTGATCCTTATCATTTAAAACGACTATCCAATACGATTTCAGAAGATAAAGTAGATAGTAATGTCGGATATAATATATTGAATGATTGAAGATTAATGCATCTCGGATGTCCAAGATCTTATGTGGAATTTTTATTTTTCCCAAAAAAAAAGGATGTGCACTTATTAGTACAAAATATAGAAAATATATTCGGGATAGAATATATAGTTAAGCACATTCTTACGTGGACATCCTGATTCTGAATATCCGATGGGAGAACCCCGGAACCGGAAGAAAAAACGTTATAAGATTATTACATACATGATCATCACTTTGGGTGCTTCTCAAAATAGAAAAAATTTGTTGCATGTATGCTTCTTGCTTTGAAAGAGAATTGAGTCGACATCCATCCATCATCATTCATAGTATCACATACATACATCATCATAAATACCCATTGACTTTATTTTTCAAGAATAAGAAAATGAGTGTGAAGTGGAAAATACACTGATTACTCTTCACATGCAATTTCACACGTAAGAATGAAATTATTCAGGGTATGATTAAAATGAGCCCCAAGTAAAGTAGGTAAACAAAAACCCACATCATTTTTCACTGTTGTAAGGGTTGACTGTCATTGACCATTAGATTTCTTCGTTCATTGAAATTAGAGGTTTTGTAACCTATGCTAGTGATGGAAGTCAACAAAAACTGAGACAGAATTACTTTTGCATTTTGTAATCAGTGAGATACTAGGTTGATACGGGTGGACATGGATCATGCTCCTTGGATATTGCATGTTTTGTTTCTACTCAAAAAAAAAAATATCAATCAATAATGTCGTTTGTCCACATTCTAGTGACTGACTGAAATGCAAGGCCGTTAGTCTTTGGTATGGTCTGTAGAAGTCCAATTTTGTGTACTTTCTGTAATTCTGACATCCATCCAAATGTTCTTGGTTAATTTTCTTTAAATAGTTATGACTGGCTTCATTCTTATTCGTTTTACAGTTGTATCGAAACTAACTCAAAAGATGAAATTAAAATGTCAAATAAACACTCTTTAAACAGTATGCACGAAACGGGACTAGGTTCTTAGAACCGGACCGTTATGGTAAAAAAAAAATGTGTGCCTGACTGTGACATCACTGAACGGGAAGGTGTAGGCATTACCTTGTAAGTGTGTATGCGTGTGGCATTTACAAATAAGTAAACAAAATTATTTTCATTAAATTTTATGGCTATAAATAAGGGGACCCCATAGAGATCAGACATTAAATTCTGTTTTGCCATACATAAAAGGAACAGTTTCCGGAGTTGGTCAGAGAGAGATAACAAAAAATCAACAACACTATCAAAGGTTAGTATAAACAACAAGAAAAATAAGAAGAAGAAGCAGCAGGAGTAAAAATGGTGAAGGCAGAGATAAGAATGGTGTTGTTGCTAGTCTTCATGGGGATTATTATGATTTTTGTTATGATGCCTACTACTACTTTCAAGAAAGTTTGGTTTCCTAGTATTAAAGCCAAAACTCAATCTACATATTTTGGCTCAGCAGGTATATATTTATCTCTATCATCAAAGATATATTCATGGGTTTTCATTTTTATGATTTTATGATAGTTTTTTTGTGTTTGATTATTCTTTTTTTTATATTACTTGATTTTTGGTTTTTTTGATGATTTTAGGAGCAAGACTTTTGATATACACATTCCCAATGTTATTCATAGCTGCA
The DNA here is from genome assembly GCA_023529315.1 of Papaver bracteatum. Taxonomy (NCBI): domain Eukaryota; kingdom Viridiplantae; phylum Streptophyta; class Magnoliopsida; order Ranunculales; family Papaveraceae; genus Papaver; species Papaver bracteatum. Next base: position 853,350 of record JAJJWX010003836.1, on the reverse strand, counting down.
TTAGGTTGTGTATATCTTCATTTAACAAAAAACAGTGAAGATAATTACAAGAAAAGGTAGGAGAAGATGATTATATTTTTAATTTCTTTTCTTGATTTTTCTATTATTGACAAGTTTTTTCCATGAATTATGTTAATTTTCACTAATCTAAAACCTAATTTTGATGTTGTGGTTGTTGTTCTTGTGTATGAATGACAGTGATAAAGAAAATAATCGAATTTCGATATGGAAAACTCCGGTGCTTGTGAAAGGGCCATTAGGGATTGTAACAGGCACTGAATTAGCATTTTTCATAATGTTCATTGCGCTATTAGTCTGGTCCTTTGCAAGTTACCTGGTCATGAGCTTCGAAACCATCAACAAAAAAACAGCAGCTAAATTTGGATTGACAGTGTAAGTACACAAAATTTAGAACTTTTTTTTTTTTTCGAGTATCCGATTTTCGATCTTTTTTCTTATTATTAAGGGGTTTTTCTTCTTCTTTTCTTTTTTCATTTTGCAGGTGGCAAGACAAACTAGAGAGTGCAGGTCTAAGGTTTGGCTTGGTAGGGAATATAGCTTTATCATTTTTGTTCTTTCCGGTAGCACGAGGATCTTCGATGTTGCCATTGCTAGGTTTAACATCAGAAGCAAGCATTAAGTACCATATCTGGCTTGGTCACATTGCCATGGTTCTCTTCACTGCTCATGGTCTTTGTTACACTATCGTCTGGGCTAATACAGGACATCTTTCTGCGGTAAATTTCTTCACAATTTCACATCAAAACCCATTTTTTCTGAAATGATAAGAATAGCTAAATACCAACATTTTGACAGCAATCTGATCTATTTCTATAGATGCTCCAAAATAAATGTCATTTTTGTAAAACTTGAAACCCGTTAACAAAACCTAACACAATCCTAGCATAAATGCATACTAACCCTTTTTGCCATATTTGGCTAAAAGGAAGAAAAAACAAATGACATAAATGTATAATAAATGCTTGTTTTACTAAAGAAAACCTAGTTAGATGCAACTGTTCTGTTTTTTCTCTTTGACTTTGAAATATTATACTTAGTTTTAGTTATGGTGGTGGGGGTGAAGGGGGGAATTTGATTTGGTGGTACACAAATTGTAGGATGATCATCATGGAACAAGGAGTTGAATCATTTGATTCATTTCCACTTGTACGGTCCAAACCGTGGATGAATATTCTTTCCTTCATGTTTATTCATCATTATAGGGTTCGCACGAAGGGAATCCATGGTCAACTTCCCCACATACTTTTTCTATATTTAATTTTTTAGTGTTTGGGTATGGTTCGGTTCCCATGGACAAAAAAAGATGGTGGAATTTTGATCCAGCAATATCACAATCATAGCCATAGATCATCGTACACCCATGGAGTCATTTTTTCTCCATAGAGGTGAGGTGCAGCCAAAAGAATAGTCTAAAAATTAGCTATTGGTGGTGGTCCATATACTAGATTTGAGGATCTATTGTAAGCTTTGGTGAAATGAAGGTTTGTTGAGATTTCATTCCAACCACCAAATTTGGATTTGGAGTCAAACTTATGCCTTGGTGATAGTTGATTAGTTTCTCTAAGTCTTGAGGGTGAAAGCTGTATCTGAGTTTTAGATTTGTGTCACACCAGTTCAGCCCCACCAGCAGCACTAGTAGTGCCCGCGCCTGCGTTGCTGGCTTAGCGGTCCAGTGAAACGGTGAATGCATGAAATATTTTCTTCAACTGTCACAGATAGCTGCAATTTTCCATTCAAGAATGATGAGGTTCAAGAGATTCTTGTGAATTGCACTAACAGCAAATTCTTGTGATTTTGCAGTTCATATCATGGCGCAAAGCAGATATTTCAGTGGTTGCTGGAGAGGTGGCATTGCTCTGTGGATTAGCTATGTGGGTGACAGTCATTCCAAGAATAAGGCGAAAAATGTTTGAAGTCTTTTTCTACACTCACCACCTTTACATTGGCTTTGTTGCTTTCTTTGTCTTCCATGTTGGATTTGCTTACACCTGCATCATGCTCCCGGGATTTTACCTCTTCTTGGTAGATCGATACCTGAGATTTTTACAGTCCAGGCGCCAAATTCGTCTTCTTTCTTCAAGAGTTTTACCTTGTGATACTGTTGAACTTAACTTCTTAAAGGATCCAGGTAAGGATCACCAAATCCTTGTAGAAACGTGTGCATTTTCAAGTTCTATGAAGTTGCTGGAAATACTGAACTTTGATGTTATTGCAGAGTTGAGATATACTTCTACAAGCATCGTCTTTGTAAATATCCCGAGCATCTCAAAGATCCAATGGCACCCTTTCACTATTACCTCAAACAGTAACTTAGAACCAGAGAAGCTCAGTCTAGTGATTAAGAAGGAAGGAAGTTGGTCTCAAAAGCTTCACCAGATCCTGTCAACAGCATCTTCAGTGGATCATCTCGATGTCTGCATTGAAGGACCTTACGGACCAGCTTCAACCCATTTTATGAGGTCTGCATCTAAACATACAACAATAAACCAGCATATTCTTTCTGGAACTGTTTAGAGACCCGACTTAATTCTTAAATTTTAATTTTCTTACTGGCGGTTCAGAATCTGATGAAGAGCCTTTTACTGAATGCTGATGAATTATGTGCAGGCATGACACTCTTGTGATGGTATGCGGAGGAAGCGGGATTACACCATTCATCTCTATCATTCGTGAAATCATCTTTCGCAGTACAACTTCCAACAGCAAAACTCCACGGGTCCTCCTCGTTTGTGCTTTCAAACACTCTACAGATTTAACCATGCTAGACCTCCTCCTTCCCATATCTGGAACAACGGATATCTCTCGTGTTCAACTACAAATCGAGGCTTATGTTACAAGAGAGAAACAGCCTAGTGTAGAAAACAAAAATCAAGTAAGGTCAATCTGGTTCAAACCCAATGCAACAGACATGCCCATAACTGCAACTTTAGGCCCCAACAGCTGGCTCTGGCTTGGAGCAATAATCTCATCGTCCTTCGTTATTTTTCTTATCCTCCTCGGTGTTCTGACTCGTTTTTATATAAACCCGATCGACCACAACACCAATGACATATACCCTTGGGCTTATAAATCTCTTTTCTGCATGTTCTTCATTTGTGTCTCCATAGTAATCACATCTACTGCTGCGGTGCTGTGGAATAAGAACCAAAATGGGAAGGGGTTGAAGCAGATTCAGAACACAGATACAAGTACGCCAATGAACTCGCCTGGTTCATTGTTCCACAATGGAGATACAGAATTAGAGAGTTTACCTAGTCAGTCCCTTGTTCAAGCAACCAACATACACTTTGGAGCAAGGCCAGATCTTAAGAGTACGTAACTTCCTTTTTCCTTCCTCATTTACCGTGCGACTGCTATATACACCAAACCAACCTGGGATCTCTGATGCCCAAAAATGCTGCAATATAAGCAATTTCATAATATAGATTACAATAACACACATGAATAGGGCTAAAAATTGTTGCTTTTCATTGCAGAGATTCTATTCGACTGTGAAGGGTCAAGTGTTGGTGTTTTGGTCTGTGGACCAAAGAAGATGCGGCATGAGGTTGCCACCATATGCACAGCCGGTTTGGCAGATAATCTACATTTTGAGTCGATCAGCTTCAGTTGGTGATGTATTTTATATATAAAGGAAAACAAAATAGAAACAAACAAATGATTATACCACTATGTTTTGATACGAGGGACTATAGGTATGGTCCAAAAGAGGGCAGTAAAAATCTGGGGTTTCGGATGAAAGTGTGATGTGTGATGTGTTGTGTGCTTCAGATGTGGCTGGTGTAAATAAACTTGGGAGAGCAATCCTCCTTGATGGGATAAATAGTTTATGGTTTTCATGTGATTTTTTCTGCAAAATGTTGATTGGGAAAGACAAATAATGAAAAATTCAAACCCTATACTTGATGCCTATATATTTAGAGTATGTTTAAATTTTTGATCCTCAAGTGGACAATCAAACAACGGAAAAGGACGATCCTTGTTCAAAGGTGAATATTCAAGAACAGGATAAACTCTGTACTTAGATGAATGAAAATAAGCAAGGATCAGCACATATTGCAGGTTACCTTATTAGTGTTAAGACAGCAGGCACAAGAAGACACATCCAGGCGTTCGGTTTGCAGGAAGGATTGAGAGACTTTGGAAACCATCACCTTGAACAATAATACCTTGAACCTTTTACCGAAAGCAGATCTTCTTTGCACATGCACTAAAAAAAATAAGTTAGACCTGCAAAAGCCACCAGACAAACAAACTTGCATCACCAGATAGGAAGCACCCTTGCGTCACCAGTAACAATCAAAGCTAGTTGCCTGGTAATAACTTCTTGAAATAACAAACAAAACAAATAATAGAGAAAGTACTAACCATTAACTGAAGTACAATTTCCAGTTTATCTTGCTCCAAAGTAAAGAACAGAAAGTATAGAAATGAAAAGAACAATTGCTCATATGGTTAGGGGATTTTTCACTATTATTCCAAAAGAAGCTTGGCACACAATATTATTGCACTCTCAATGGCCTCAACTAACAGAGTAACAAGAAGAAAAGTATAAATATCAGAAAACACTACTCCCAGGAGAAAATAAAGAATTTTGCGGAAGGAATATATTTATATTAGTGAACTTTCATAACCACTACTCAAAAAAGGAGAACTGCAGGCTTGAGATGTTGGACTGACAATAACAAAAAGGTTGATCATGTTCAACATCTCAATACCTCACCTGTAAACCAAAACTACCCAATCGAGAGAACGAAAACAAATCAAAAAAGTACAGGTAAGAAAGTTAAGGTCTTCTTCTCTTAGGTGCTACATCATCTTCACATTCTCTGACTCCAAATGATTTTGAATTTAAATCATACTTTCCATCGCGGCTATATCTTAAATGACCTTCATCATCTCTAACTCCACCACTAGGGGCTTCCTCTAATCTGTTATCAATAGCATGCACATAATCCTCCTTAATAGTCCCTCCTCTATTACTATGGAACTCTCCCGAAATATCCTTATTACGAGAACTTCGCACTGGTAAATCATCTTCTACGTCGTACGGGAACCTCTTAATGGGTTCATCTGTATCATATCGTCTTGTTCGATGTACTATTCCATATCTACCACCATGTTTCCTTTTGTCATCATCACTCCCATCATACCTAGGCCTTCTACCAGTTCCCGCCATTTCGTTAAACCTTCCAGGATGTATGGGCCTATTATAATACTCATCTGCTCTGAATCTCTCTGACGAATCTGTTACATCAAACCTATAGTTCCTTCTGAAAACTCTTCGTGGCGAGCCCCTCCTTGAATCAGAAGATCGTTGCTTGTAACCATGCTCCCTAACATGTGTCATGTCATCCCTCCTATCTTCAACCCACCTAGAAGTACGAGGTGGGGAACCACGTCTTCTAGAGATTGGAACAAATTCCATCATATGATCTGGTCCAAAACCAGGCCGCTGTTGCGGTGATCTCATTCTGGTGTATGATCTGATGTTAGGAGGTGACCTACTACATCTTCCCCTGGCAGAAGGCCATGCACTAGGAGAGCGAGTTCTAGATCTTGAGCGGGATCTTGTGCAAGGTTGAGACAGATGAGGAATACCCCTTCTTTGAATAGGAGAAATGCTTCGGCGGCGCATGGAAGAATCAATTCCCTCATCCGGAAGAATGTACCTCTCCCTGGGGCCTGTCTGAACAACTCGTGAACCATATCTAACAGTTCTGCTTCTTCCCAAACCGTTGCTTCTATCAGGGATGATTTCTCCAACTGGTTCAGGTCCCATATGAATACCAAAGGCGTCTCTGTCACTTGGAGATACTCTTCTAGTTATTGTTCGATGCCCAACCTGTAAAGAAGAATTCACCGGTTGTCTTTGAACTCTGCCACTTGGACTGGGTCCCACAGCACCTGGTTTAATAATTGTACCATCTGGTGCCACAATAAAACCATCGCTTTCGACCTTCGCAGCTGCAGCTGCAGCAGCATTTGTTGCCCCAGGGTACACAAAATTAGCTGGGCCATAGTAACTGGGTGAATGATGGCGATTTTGAACCCAGCTTCCTCGTGAAGAATCGACCCAGGTATCAGCCCCTCGGCCTCTACCATGCAGCATATGCACAGAAGAACCACCTCTTACAGTAGATTTTGAAGAGCCATCCATATCAATTCTAGGATTTGAACCGTCAAAGTTGTTGGATCTGGAAACATAACCATATTAAGAATTAAGAATGATGATTTCATATGATAAAATAAAACTAGAAAAACGAATGGTAAAACAAAAAGCACAAAAACTATACACCTAGAAATATACCTGTTAACATATGCCCTATCCTTTCTAGGAAAGGTCTCAGATGAAGTTAGTCCTTCTTTATAAATAGGGAGCTCCACACCCGGAGCAAATGCACCAACTACCCCAGTTATAGAATCTTTAGAACCCATACCATCGCCTTTCCTGTAATCAACTGCAGAACTTTGACAACTTTCTTGAAACTTTCCCCAGGAAGACAATCTTGAGCTTGCTACCAGGCTCCCACCCACACAAGAACCATTTTCTTGGATTCCCATATAAGAAGCAGTAGCATTGGATACTCCATCTACTTTAGCATCCATCTTAATTTTTTCAATGTCAACAGTCCTCCCATAGCCCCCCCTTGACTGTTGCTTCACAGCCTTGGTAGTTCTTTCACTACTAGATCCAGTCTCAGTAATGCTGCTATTCGAAAAACCTTCAATAGAAGATTTGCAATTGGCATTCCCCTTAAAATCATTACCAACTTCTGCCTTTTCAGCAGCTTCAAAACCATACATTTCTCTGTTATCTGACCCATAATCCACATGCTCAGCTTCTACTTCTTCACCAGCATCTTCTTCCCAGTTATTTTCAGTTGACTCTCTCAATTCCCCATCCTCATACTGAGAATCATAGCCTGTCTGGTGCTCAACTTCTTTTTCAACCACAGGAACAGGATCCGCATTATCCTGAGAAACATCCGAACCGTAGTCACTATCCTCAAAAGGATCTTCCAAAGCTAGCTTACCAGAACTGTTTTCAGGATGATCATAACTTCTGCATACCTCATCAGAGCTCAAACTTCCTATTGCAATTTGTGTCTCAACCACTTCAGGAGTATGAGTCGATTTTTCGGAGTCACCATCTCCAAGAGCTGCAAATTCTTCTGTACTTAAGTGCCCTCCATTCTTAACACCTAGTTTACTTCCACATGCATCCGCAACAGAAGCATCCGAGACACCAACGCCATCGATCAGATTTGTTTCTTTCACGGTGCCCTGTGTGCCTTGGAAGCTGGGACTTTGTTCTGCAGATTTGCAGACATCCAACCCACTGTTCCTGTTGGATTCAAGAAACCCAGGAACCGTTCTTTTGGAGTCTTCAAGGCGATCAACATCTTTTGGTTCCCTAATCACTTTCTGAACATCCACACTGTGAATACAATCATCAATCGTGGCACCATGAACAGAATTTGTCTGTGAATCCACAACAGGATCTTCACAAGGATCCTCCCACGCATCCATAACGACATTTAAGTCCCAATGTAATCTATCATCCCGAGAGGCAGAATCAAGCTTTCTCTCAGTCCCATCATCCTTACATTCAAGAGTGGGGCTCCTTGTATCGTTTCCATCCCCAACACCTTTGGTAACTGTTGTCAAATTTTTGGTGACTTCCTCTGGTGTATCACATAACATGGTAGTTTCTTCCATGGCTAGTGATGCATTTCTCGAATCATCCATGCCAGATTGCTCAGCCACGAGCCTTGATTTAGACTTTATCAAACCTTCAGACCTTCCCAACACAGATAACTTTCCAGGTGCTGAGCCTTCATCATTATCACTGGGACAAGATTCAATACTGTTATTACAAGCAGCAGCCGCCAGTATTGAAATGCCTGAAAAGTCTTCATGGATATCCTCTGAGATCTTTCCATTGGCCCTTACCACCTGGCCCTTACCATTAGCAACAGCATTGTCAATTGCCATGGCACGTTGACCTTTTGAAATTCTGACCGAGTCCTGTTGGTGTGGAGAAGGAACTCGAGATGGAGGTGATGGTGACCGGAATAAAAATCTTCTTTTCTTTAAGGGTATATGCTCTATTTTGTCGCTGAAGTGTCTACCAAGAATAGTTACACCAAGCTGCCAAATACAAATTGAGAAGATAATATGGAAAGTATATTAGATACCGGTGATTAATACTTCATTCTATGCATCCAGAAAAGAAAATACACAATGAGCAGTCACAGAACAAGTAGCAGCAGTAATAACCTTTTCAGATTCGGAAACTGGCATATCCAATTGCCTCTTTGTATCCTCTTTGTCAATCCCCTTGCCACTTCCTGGAACAAGTTTTGCACTTCCTTCCACACTTCTCGCAAATGGTTTTCTAGGTCGTCTTGCAGCACTCCGGCTACCTTTACAAACTGTCTTCCAACTCAGGTCTGGATTGAAAACAGTAGTAAGCTCCAGACCCCCAGAGCTCAGCATACTTCCAGATAGAGATTTCTTCCCATCAACTACTGGCTTACCACCGCAAGTCTTGCAGGATGAAACCGCTAATCGATTTCTACTTACTGCCCGGCTAGAGGCTGACCCTCCTCTACAAGTACACGAACGAATCTGCATGGCAGCAAATAACTGATCCAATCAAGATTGATAAACGCTTTATATCCGCTCAAGATATCCAACAAAGGTGATTAAGAATTAAAATTGATAATTCGATTAACCGAAATTAGTAAAGAAATCCTTGAAACCAACCATTAAATCAAGACCCTCATTGTCTTCCCATATGCCTGATTTCTTCCTAACCACCATGCGATATCACCTGTAAGAGATAGGAGGTATGCATCAGCCATCAGCATCACAGATAAATAAACAACATGATCAATCTATATATTAGCAAGTTACGAAACCCTACAGCTGACAACAGGATTGCCAAAAATATGACTCCAAAGGTCAGTTGCCGTAAGGCAGATCATGTCAACCAACCTTAAAGGTCTAAGTACAAATCCCCCAAATAGTAGATAGATTCTAGGCAAAGTTGAAAACCAAAGTTTTGAATCAAGGCATCTTCTAAGCCGACGAAAAACTTCAACAACTAGAGAGAATCACATATTTGAAGCTAGCCATAGCAGGGATCTAACACCAAAAAGTGAGCATAATCATGAAGACTAGTAACACAAGATGAGATTCAATTTGTGCCTTTCAAGGCAGCAATCATCAATAATAATCTAATTTAATGTTGTTATCCGTGATGATTCGGACAAATTGCACCTACTGCACAAAACCCTAAGGGCATCCATCTCCCTTGACCCCAAATTTTCCCCAATTCCATATCAGCCATGAATCCAATTCTTGTCTATCCACAATTATCAGATCCCAATCGACCCCCAAAACAATTGTGTCTGATTTTGGGGAAGAGAGCGAGATCCATTAGCCCTACATTAATTTCTAGAAAACAATCATAGCATCACAGATCCTGCAACAAACCCTAATTTCTATAAACAGAGTAGATATCGCCACTTGAATAAGATGATCGAAGACAAACCCTAGTATCAAAAAACAAAACCCACAACGGCAATTGATTCAAAAACCAGTTCTGAACCAACGAATCAAAACCCCCAAATCTGTGTAGCTTCTTTTGAGCTAAACAAAAGCAACATTAATCCACTGCCCCCGTTTAACCATGAAGCTTCTTCAAATCAAACCCTAACACAGATCTAATCTGCCCCAATAGATCTTCCACCTGTTCTTAGGAATGTCTGTCTCTTCTTCTAAAGCCAGCCATAACCCTAATTCCACACATGTCCTGTCTACAGGACTGTAAATCCCAGTCTCCCCCCACCCCCAATAATCAACACACATACAGAAAACATATCAGGAAAATCAAAAGCATCAGCTAGAAGGGTTTTCAATACCTTTCAATAAACAATAAATAAACACCAAATTCTGATCCTCTCTTCTTCTTCCTCAGATCTTCTTCAAATCTTCAAAAAATCACCCCAAAAATCAAACAAATCCCTGTCTTCAAAAGCTTCTTCTTCTGTAATCGTTTCTTGTTAGGAGGTTCAATAATCACCGATCATTATACACACAGAGACAGTGATGATGATGATGATGATTATCAGAACCCTAATCTTCTTCTTTATCTTCCTTCTTCTTATATGTAATCTTCAACCACACATTGAAGAATCAAACGAACCCTAAAAAGAAAAGGAGGAGGATTATTCTGTGATTTTCTTCTGCCCAATCTTTTTTTTTTTTTCCTTCAAAGGAAAAGAACCTCTCTATGTGTGATATAAGATTGCTCCTTACCACGTATTTATGGGTCATTTTATTCCATAAATATCCCTTTTATGTGACGTAATTACCCTTAGGTTAAAATTTTATTCGGTTTTGGTAAAGTCAACACCGCTTATGATGACTATTTGGACTCTACACGTACCCTCCTTGCCCTCTGACGACCAGAATGTGGTACCTGCGACATTAAAATAATTTCCGATGATGTCCGGAGAGCACAAGCACACAAAAACATCATGTTTCTTATACAATTACTTGTCATTTTTATGGAAAGATAATTTGCCTGCCACAATTTGGGGCGACACAAAAGACAAAATAGGTTAAACATACTTATATGCCCATTTATAATCGGGAGGTTAATCCATAATCGGTAATTTGGGGCAACTCTATATTTGGTAGTTATATGAACTATTTTGACTACCAATTATCGTAAGATTTCGACAAATATTATACTGTATAATCGGAAGTCATGATAACTTCATTTACTATCGATTATAGGCTCAACCAAAATTTAGAAAAAATAGGAATTTTGCAAAATCTGATTTTGGGACTACTCTATATTTGGTAGCTATATGTGTTGGATATTTTCAAGATTGTTTGTCGTTGTCCGGGGGGCGTAGCCCCTCCCCGCTGTGTTCGACCTAACATGTCAGGTAGTGGGGGTCTAGGGGGCAGTGCCCCCTAGCAGAGTGCGAGACAGCGTCTCGTGGAATTTTATTCGGTTAATGAATTTGAAAACCTATTCGGCTTTCCAGAAATTTTCACAAAACGTGTCTGTTCCCATAGGGTTTCTTCATTATCGGAAGTCATGATAACTCTGATTTTGGGGCTACTCTATATTCGGTAGTTATACGAAGTATATTGACTACCGATTATGGTAAGATATTTGCAAAGAGAGCCACTGTATAATCGGAAGTCATGATAACTCTTCCTTTCTTACCGATTATAGGCTCAACCAAAATTCCAAAAAAAAAAAAGATTTTTGCAAACTCTGATTTTGGGGCTACTCTATATTCGGTAGTTATACGAAGTATATTGACTACTGATTATGGTAGGATATTTGCAAAGAGAGCCACTGTATAATCGGAAGTCATGATAACTCTTCCTTTCTTACCGATTATAGGCTCAACCAAAATTCCAAAAAAAAAAAAAATTTTGCAAACTCTGATTTTGGGGCTACTCTATATTCGGTAGTTATACGAAGTATATTGACTACCGATTATGGTAGGATATTTGCAAAGAGAGTCACTGTATAATCGGAAGTCATGATAACTCTTCCTTTCTTACGGATTATAGGCTCAACCAAAATTCCAAAAAAAAAAAAGATTTTTGCAAACTCTGATTTTGGGGCTACTCTATATTCAGTAGTTATACGAAGTATATTGACTACCGATTATGGTATGATATTTGCAAAGAGAGCCACTATATAATCGTAAGTCATGATAACTCTTCCTTTCTTACCGATTATAGGCTCAACCAAAATTCCAAAACAAAATAGGATTTTTGCAAAATCTTATTTTGGGACTACTCTATATTCGGTAGTTATACGAAGTATATTGACTACCGATTATGGTAGGATATTTGCAAAGAGAGCCACTGTATAATCGGAAGTCATGATAACTCTTCATTTCTTACCGATTATAGGCTCAACCAAAATTCCAAAAAAAAAAAAAAAAAAAATTTGCAAAATTTCATTTTGGGCTACTCTATATTCGGAAGTTAAATAACCTAAAATCCCTACCGATTATGTTAGCATTTTTGCCAAAGGTCTACTGTATAATCGGGAGTCAAGATAACTTTATTTGCTATCGATTATAGGATAATCAAAATTCAAAAGATTTAGGATTTTATTTTGGGGATACTGTATAATCGGAAGTCATACAAACTAAATTTACTCCCGATTGTTGATTACCTACCGATTGTAAAGGGTAGTTTGGTCATTAAAAAAATCCCGGAAATAACCTACCGATTATGACTTATTTTGTTGTTTTATGTCACCCTTAATTATGTTGGGATCGCCCCAAAATGTGACAGGATAATTTGGACTGTGAATGTTATTAACAAATTAATTGTTTTCTATTCGCTATGACAAAAATTGTACCGAGACACGGATAGGGGATTTACCACCGACGGGTGTGTAATATGTTGGATACCTTGGTTGACACTTGCAATAAAATAATTCCTTTGAAAGGAAATAAACTAGTAATGTATAGAAGGAATAACTTGGTATCAAAGAAAAAGTAAGATTCGGGTGTTGCGTGGCTAAATAGGCGTATGTGGTGGTTGGTGGTGACGACGGGGTCTACCAACAGTTATGGGCATATAAGAAAGCATCGTAAAGTTGGAATTGTCTCTTCAAGTTGAGGAGCTTTCTAATTCCAAACCACTTCATGAGAATGGAAACTAAACCATGGCTAGCTTGAGTGAGCAGAACTCAACCCGGCCGCCAAAGCCGATCGACGCTGAACCGCTTCTTGGTGGATTGGGGGCTGTCAATATCGGCCAGGGGATAACTGACTGTTCCGCTCGATAATGTCACCGACTATTGCGCTCGACAATGAGGGTCAATGACGTACTATAAAACACCTGAGTACTCGTAGCGCGTTAGATATCAGATGTAGAAGTCAGAAGTAAAAATATGTTGATTTACAGAAGAAAAAAAAAATTATACCCAAAACTAATTTCTTACTTTTTGTATCCAAACAGGATATTAGCATTTTTTGTGTGAAACTGAATCAACAACCTGGCGAGATTGGGGTATACCCAGATTAATTGGGGTATACCCGAATTTAAATGGACATGTGCCCTTACTAGGGGAGGTCAAAATGAGTGAATTTACTTTAGTACCCCTGTACTAATTAACCTAAAATTAAACCCTAAACTAAAATACTAAAAAGCTTTTAATCTTCTTCTGATCTATCTTCTATAATCCCTCTCCTCTTCTCCTTCCTTCATCTTATTCCATCAACCAAAAATTTCAATTTTGATTTTCTACAAAAAATGGTAGATTCTAAACGATCCAGTAGCAAGAGATATTCAACAGGTAACATGAGAAGATCCAAATCAGAAGGAAAAGGCAAGGAAAAAGTTGGAAGTAGCAAACCCGAAAATCCAATCCCTGGGAATGTTGAAAAAAAACCTCCGCCGATATAAAGAAGACTGTAAGTGATTTCTAAACTCAACACATTATCCTGATGTGTTATATGATTGTTATGTTAGGTTAGAAACCGAAAATTTTGATTTTCAAGGTTTTTGGGGAGGAAGATAACAACAATGAGAATGATCCATGAAATTTTTAACCTTTAATGTTTCACTTGGTTTAGAAACTTAGATTGTGGTTTGAACTCTTTCATTATGTTTTGAACTGTTAGATTATGGTTTTAGACTTGTTAAACTTATGGTAATTTTCAGTTTCGGTTGCTTTAGCACTTATTCTTTTTTGTGCAGTTTTAGACAATGTTAGAGTTGTGTTAAATCGGAAGGTATGTAAACTGGACCATGTCGACCATCCCTAGCTATATGCTATAGTGCTTTCAGGGATAGGTAATCGGCGTGGTGTTAAATTTGTACTTTGCCGACGTATATGTTAGTAGTATAAAATTATTACTTTTTAAGTACAAAGTACAAGACATTGAATGCTCAACGACTTTAAATTTCAAAATCAAGATATTAGGTGTGTTGTTATTATAAGAGCATTCTCAACTTCATCTTCAACCTTGCATAAAGAATGGAAGTTTCAAGTGCAACACAACCAAATATTTGTGGTCTTTGTACACTAAGTGGTCATTTGGCAAACGGTTGTCCCATTGAAGGAAGCAAATGCACTATTGAAGGTTGTAAGGGATTCTTATTTCTCGCGAAAGCTGCAGTAGGAAATGTATATCAGTTGTATGCTTCGAAATACACTTGTTGTGGGTTTTTCTATTGGATAGATGAGCGCCTAGCTCCGTATGAAGATGAAGTTTCTAAAATCAACCTTCTACCATGCACAGATCCATATTGCGACGGTAAGATGAAGCTAATTACCTCTCCTAAGAAATTGTGTACCGGAAAAAGATACTATCTATGTCTCAAATGTGTTAGGGTTAAGTTTTTAACGTTTGTATGCTTTAATTAAGGTTTGTATGCTCTAATTAAGTTTTAAAGGTTTGTATTCGATATGTAGTCCGCATTGTACTATATTAAAAGCGTGTCGGCTCCTTCATAGTCGGCACTTAACATTTTAAAAATCATGTTGGTGATTTTTATGTCGGCTGGGTTTTTATAATAAAACCTGTCGACTATAATATATGAGAACAACCAGGAACAAGTTTTTTTCTATTATGATCGGGAAGGTTATCCTCATAAAGCATGTCAGTGAATATTTAGTCGCCAGCGTTCTCCTAATACACCATGCCGACTATGAAGTATGAGAACATCCAGGAACGACTATTTTTTTGCCTGTTCTGATCGGCATTGTTATCTTCATAAACCATTCCGACCACAATAAATCCGGCAACCTGACGAAACCAAGACCATGCCGACGGTCCCAGGTTTTTTTTCTCGTCTTTGTCATGCAAGATCCGCCGCAGCCCGATCAGAATTTAGAACATGCCGACCCTGGTGAAGTCGGCAGGGTCGTGTAACGAATACAATGCCAACCAAATGAGTATACACCAAAAAATACACATCCATTTCATTCATTTGAAGTACTCCAAAGTACATTACACAAAACAAAATGCGATTCCAAAGTACTCCAAAAAGATTCCTTATTCCCTAATCATACGCTCATCACTCAAACTATCGGAGGGAGTTCATTCAAATCCCTAGACTCATCTAAAGCATTCCAAAGGTGCATGTTGTCCTTATAAAGTTTCATCCATTCCCTTCTCTTGTTGACTATGAACTTTTCCCAAAAACTAAACCTACAAAGAGGAGGTAATGGACATTCCTTGTTGATTTGTAGACCAATAAAATGATTACCATCAACCAAATCCATAACAATCCTTCTATGATTGAGCTGTTCCACACAAACCGCATGCTTTGGTGAAAATGCTACACTTAGTCATTTACTAAAAAAATGTACCACGCATGACCACGTATCAGCAAATAGATGGCCACACTCCGACATTCTCAACCAGTGCTCCCATTTGATCGGTGAATTTCCCTCTGGGCCTTTAACACAAGTAAGCAATTATTTAAAATTAGCTTATTTGTCCTCCATGGAACCTCTTGGAATCATTGAAATATGAAACTCCTTGTCCATTTCTAGTCGGGCAGCTATCTTCTTTCTTATGTATTGATATTGGATGAGATTCTCCTCAACCGCTCCACCTAGGTGTCCCAATTGTTGGGATGCAACGTGAAACCCACAATTTCCATCCTTTGGGACGTCATCGGTACCAATAACGAACTCTTGAATAATTTGAGGGAGTTGTACGCAATACTCTTCCAATACCGGTTTTACTACCTTCCTCGAACGACCTCTTTTCTTTATAACATCTCCTTGACTTGGTTGACTCTCAAGAAGTGGAGTTTCATTCAAGTTTGAAACGGTTGGTGTAGTTTTTTATTTGCTCAGCCTCCCCCTTTTCTTTACAACACTTGCTTAACTCTCAAGAGGTGGAGTTTCATTTGGATTCAAGTTTGAAACCTTTGGTGTAGTTGTTACTTTCCTTGGACGACCCCTTTTCTTTACAACACTTGCTTGACTCTCAAGAGGTGGAGTGCTAGTTGGATTCAAGTTTGAAACCGTTGGTGTAGTTGTTTATTTCCTCGGACGCCCTCTTTTCTTTTTAGCCGGCTCCTCTTCGTATTCCGCCTCGGTATACATATGTCCGGATGGATCGCATTTTGTACTCAAATACTCTTTAATTTGTTCCCTTTCTTCCGCCCTCATCTTTGTGGTAGGTGGTCTACCCGTTGGATCTTGTTTCCCCGGTTCTTCAAGTTCTTCCATAAAAGGGTAAACAATCGGCATCAACTTGTGCTTCATAGTTTGTTTGTCCAACCTATTCAACTTGGGGTACTTGTCGAGGATTATTCTCCCAAGTTCCATGCCACCAAACTCTTCACCGGGATCTTCTCTTGGAGCCGGTTTGAAAGATATTTGCTTCCAATAAGGATCGATATCTTTAATCGGAATGAGAGTTTTATACCAAGCATATGACGACATGGAAGTCCGATAGCCTTCATTATCCTACACTTACAAGTAGTGTCTGGCTTGTCATACTTTTTATACAATGCGAGATGTTTCATCATGAAACGAATTTCCCAATGCGAGACGTTTCTATGTATACCAACAAGCAACCAATCATCCTCCTTAAACTCCTTCAACTTACAGAAGCTACTTTCTTAGAATTGCTTTTCTTATCTTGTTGATATCATTATTAGTATACTCGTGGATATCATGTTGCACCGTCACAATCCCATTTTGACTCGTGAAAAGTGGACTTTCCCATGATCTTGCTCTACCATACTTGTGGACTCAAGTTTGAAATGTTTATAGTCGTATGTAAAAGCATACACAAAACTCTCTTTGTGTGGCGTCAACCATTGTCTCTTGCAATATTCCACTACTTTGGGGTAATTAGTGCCCCAAACATCCTCGAACTCCTTCAAGTTTATCTCATATCTTGCCACACTCATCGACCAAACCAACTTATCCCACGCTTTCATGAATAACCCAAACTTGATCTCACATTCTTTCCATTCTTCGTCTTATTTCTTCTTCTCTTCCTCTCTCTCCTCTTTAGTTAGTTTACTAAGACGTTCATCTTCCTCCTTTTTCACGTTTAGTACCTTTCTTTGCCTTTGGCTTTTGAATATGATTCCTACAATTCTTTCTAAGATTGCATTGTATATGCCAAGTGCAAAGCAAATTTTGTGCATTGGGAAAGACTATCCTCACGGCGTTCATTATTACTTGCTCATTATCGGTCACCACAACCCTGGGAGTCTCGTTTTCGTGGTAGAGAAGCTTTAAAGTTTCCAATGCCCAAATATAGCTATCATCCTTCTCACGATCCATAAAACACCATGCCACCATGAACGATTGCTTATCCGAGGTTTGTCCTACAATGTTCAACAAAGGCATGTTGTACATATTCGTCTTATAAGTACAATCCATGAACAAAACTTGGTAAAAGAACCGCGCCAATTGAATAATATCGGGATGCGCAAGAAAAATACGATCCACCTTCACCTCCGATGACTCATGGTGTCTCACCGTGTAGTTATATTTGTGTGCCAACCATTGTGATTCTTCCATTATCTTTCTTCCATCCCATTCATTTCTTTTGATAGTTGCCTTGGCCGCATAAATTGTAGACAATGAAGAGAGGTTATGCGGGTCGTCCCTCTTGAACTTACTAATGAGCTTGCTTGGTTTAATTCCCCAACTTGTTCTTACTTGTTCGAACTCATGCGGTTTCAGCTTGGCAACTTGGCAATGCCCAACAAGACTTTGCGAATCTTTATGGTTATGCCAACCAACATCAACTCTACTCATTCTCCACATGTTATCGGTTTCTTTGTTCCTCCCAAAAATAATCTTGAATGGGCATCCACACTTCTTTGAATTCGTATTGTACACCCTCGTCGTCTTCTTATCATACACATAACCCTTTCTCTTGTGACTTGCGTCCGGCGACCCACTACACTCGCATACCATTTCAAACCGCGAATCTTTTTGTTGGGTGTTTTTAACTAGAACTCACATCTTCTCTTTTGCTTTCTCAATAACTCACTTGACCGGGTCATTTTTACCTCCCCATTCCAAATCATTAGCATAATGTGCGGTAGTATCAGGACCCCTAACATTGTGATCTTGAGGCGATTCGTCATCGGTACCAATGCAATCTACAAAGAAACACAAGTTAGTTGATATGTATTACACACGTCGGCATGGTCGATATATAAAACATTGTCAACTAAACAACCGCCGGCTTTGTCTAACAAAACAACAGGGCCGACCAAAACATGGTCGGCATGGTATACGAACCAGAACAATGACGACTTAACCATGTTTCAAAATCGTTTCATGTGATGCAAAAAAATCTGATAGTCGGCATGGTCTATATATAAAACCACGCCGGCAAATATACAGCCGGCTTGGTTGTCAAATAAAAGAGTGTCGACCAGACTATAGTCGGCAGGGTCTATATACCACTACAATGTCGGCTTTAACATGTTTCAAATCACGTCTCCTGAGTTGCAAAAAAAATGTAGTCGGCATGGTTCATATTTTCATACTGCTCATGAAAAGTCGGAGCGTTGGGTACTATATACCACGCCGGCTTTTAAGGTCGGCATGATCGACAATCGTCGACCTTGCCGACCGACCCTGTACAGCAGAAGTAAAAAACAAAAAGGAAAAATCGATCATTTGCATGGAAATATCACAATCTTCACCACGTAGGTTGTCTACCTGATTACTTGCAGCTCCGTTTTCTTCCTCTTGATCATTAGATTCTACATTTGGCTCAAGACATTCATCACTTCCATACCCATCTTGAATTTGAGGAGAATAAAAGTGAGGATCATGCAAATAATCCATTCGATTATGGTCTGGTAGATCATCATACAAGTACTCATCTGTAGGAGGAAAGTTAAAAGACTCCCCCACTTCAAATTCAAGATTAGAATCACTCATCCCAAAAAAAAAAAAAAAAAAAACCAACTAAATTATTTCAATTATTTCTAAATTATTTCAAGATTAGAATTCTCCTCTACTATTTCATTCTACTCCACTCTCTAAATTATTTCTAAAACCCAACTTATAAATCAACCAACTAATCTAACTAATTAAACTAATCTAATCATTTCAATTAAATTAGTGTTAATCATTGTGGGGGTATTTTTGCCATTTTGAAAATATTTGGTTAAGGGGTGAACTCTTTTACTTCAAAATGACCATATTTTGTCTCATTTGGTATACCCCAATTAATCTAGGTATACCCCAATCAAGCCAGAAGGATAAGAAACTTGAAACTTTATAAAAGGAACAAATCCTTTTTTGGGATATGAATTTGAAGCCATAAGGGGTTAGGAATTAGACTATAGCGCGTTTGGATACAATTTTGTTTCTGACTTCTGCTTCTCCAGAAGTAGAAGTCAGAAGTCCAGATATTTTGCTTCACAAAAAGTCGACTTTTCTGCTTCTAAAAATCATTCTGAAATTCTACACCCAAACTGACTTCTTGCTTTTTGACTTTTAGAAGTCAAAAAGTTACTTCTGGATGTTCATCCAAACGCTCTATAAATCTTGAAAGAGCTTCAATAAAAAGGATAGGTGGGTGGTGGAAGTCGTGGAATTTAATCAATGGGTGTGACACTGGCATTAAAACTGCTTCCTCAATTCAATTCCAAGGGACCAAATTTTGCATTTTCAATTATAAAGCCTTGCAAGGAATGTCTGTAATATATCAAAAGTTGGTATTCTATATACTTCTCCGTTGATGAGAAGAAGAAAGACAAAGAAGTCGACAAGGAAGCAAGGAACTTATTCTTTTCCAATTTAATACCATTTTCAAGATGGAAAGAGACCCCTCATTGGCCCATTCAATGTAAATCTTGTACAGAAAAAATCAATATGAAAACAACTTTTATAGAGTTTTTTCATACATAGCACACAGCACACCAAGGAACAATACCTAGAAGAAAATTTTGGTTTTCACCAAAAAGAAACACGATTCAAAGCAGTATCAAGGGTTGCTTGATTCAGGGCTCAAAGAGAAGAATACCGTAAATGTTGCGAATCTCAGTAAAAATAAAAATAAAACTCAAGATATTGAACTCGTGAGCATATGCAAAGCAGAGAAAAGCAAAGCAATACAAACCCGCAAATTCCCGCTCTATCTTCTTTAAGATGCACTGCGAAATTTGTATACCAATGAATGAACTGTTACAGCACAACCAACCAAATCAACAATTTTGTTTACAACTATCCCCTCTAGACATTCAGATACTTGTTACACAATCTTTTGAATATCTGTTTCCAACCTCCTTGAAAGAAACCATTATTCTTGACACATCACAACAAACAACCGGTAACCAGGATTAGCTCGTATGCCCCTTTATCTCATCTCTAATATGACAATCCAAAACCAAATCTGTTAGCTGACTTACGTTAACTCACACTCATTATTGTTGGCTTCGCAGCAACTAGAATCCAACTAACTGACTGAACAAAGTTGATCCATCCACCGAGTTGCATTCCTTTACCTGTGTGGTTTGGAAACAGATATGGAAGACGACCAAAACCATCATCCATGAAATGGGATTACAAGATCCAACAAAGTCGTTCAGAATGTTACACTGCCAAGCTTTACGAGTCCTCACATGTCGCAGCAGCAATTCTAAGGAGTCGAGGTCTTTCAGATTCACCATTTCTTCTCCAGAAAGCTCGTCTCCACCATACTTGAAATCCTCTCTGTATATTTGGGCAGTCTTCACCTGAGTTTAAGAATCTATTGAACCACGCTAGTAAAATCTCTTGCTGCCAAGCTAATGGTAGAGTAAGAATAGTGTTACTAAGTCCATCTTCGATTAAGTGCCGATCTAAACCTTTCCATGCCCTTCTCATCCACCCAAAATCACCATAAAATGGTTCCAACCACGTCCGCAAAAGCAAACATCTTACTTCTTTGGAACCCAATATCTGTCCTTTACCAATTCCAACAAACAAACGGGATGTGACTCGGCTCACTTCGTATCTATGAATTGCAGGAACTTTAGAATGTGCCTCAGCTAACTCAAATTGATTAGCCCAAGTCTCCAAAAAATCCCCAGCAATTTGTCGATCAATCAAAATATCAAGAATCCAGTGCAAATTATCTGCTTGTCGTGAAATCTGGCTCACATCTTGCAAATCAGAAGATGCTGCTCTAAGGAAACACACTCTTAGAAGTTCCAAACATTCATCACAAGCAGAATACAAAGACTCCTTACTAAGATCATTCTGAGATGAATTTTCACGAAGCATTTTTGAAACTAACCCTTTCATCTCTCTCCTTGCTTTTTCATCTTTACCTTCAAGAACTACTTGTAAAAGCTTAAGGAGGACCTCTTCACTGTTGTTTACCTCCTCTGGACCTGCAACAACTTCTACAGAAACCCTTTTTAAAACTTCCCCTGCTCCAGACCCCTCAAGACGGAGCTGTGACAATATAGAAGCAACTTTCACCTCCTCATCTTCTGCCCATGGAACAGCTTCTAAGTATTCCAAACATGATAAAACCCCAGCATCGAACTCAATTGCTGCTGAAACCTAAACAACCCAGAACAACAAAACCAAACTAACATGAGTACATGTGATTTGATCAATTGTAAACATATTTTTCAAGTGAACACTAATTTATAACAAATTCCAGGTTTCAAATATAGTTCCAGCTGAGAATAAAACCCCATTACCTAGAAAACTCAACCAAAAATACATACTCGAATCAATCGTTCAATCCAGAAAGATGTGGAACATAGCAATTAAAGGGTGAGGATAATAGAATTTTAGAACAATGTTCATAATTGTTGTTATGAAGTTAGAATAACGTATACATGAAAAATAAGGAATTACAAAAGGACAACTAACAATGATCTACAGAACATACTAACTAACCTTGGTGTTTTTATAGGGAACAGTCGGAAATGATAGTAGCACCTCAAAATAGTGCCGTATCTACGAACGGCTTTGCATTAAATGCCGATAAGTATTTCCAGCTAGCCGAGCCGATACATACAACTCTGTTTGAGTCCAGAGATATGTAGCCATCTGCTAACGATTTGCATTTAATACAAAGCCGTTCGTAGATACGGCATGTATTTTGAGGTTCTACTATCATTTCGTTTAGCATTATAAAAGAATCCTAAACGAAATTAGAGAAACAAAAACAGTAAATTAATCTCCAGAGTATGATATTTCCTAATGTTTTACCATGAATCGAAAACATTAACCTGAACATTTAAAGCATTTCTGGAGTGTTATCAAGGCCTACATGCCGGCAAAAATCAATAGCTCCCATCCGATGTTGGACTATTCTAACATCCTATTGAATGTCCAAGTAGTTCAAAAAATGTTTAACAAACACCCAACAATCAAAAACAGCATTATCAACACAAAATCGAAATGTAAGTACAGACAGAAAAGCATTGTTACCTTCAAAATCCCAAGTACTTTAGAAACATCTTCTCTCATGAGCTTCTTCTTAAGATCTTTACTAGAATACATCAATCTCAAAGTCTCAATATAAACTTCAACATCATCACAATCAGAAATCTCAACAATATGAGGCAATGATCTTTGTTGTTTAGACCATTTATCAGACAATTTATCAGCAAAAAACCTACTATTAGCAACAAGCATTTGTCTATGAACATTCATAGCAACACTCAATCCATCTTTAGAACTCAATGTTAATTTCACATCACTACCAATTAAATCATTAAACCGAATCCCACCATAAACACCAGAATCATTATTCATCGAAGTAATCTCTTCCAGTCTCCTCTGCAACATAATCTGTCTGTCCTGAATTGAAATTGAAGGTTTCCCATTAATCGATGGAACATTATTGTAGTTGTTCTGAGGATGATGCTGTTGATTATTCGGGTTCTGGTGCGGTTGCATATGGGTATTACTACTAGTTCTTGGATGAATAATATCTTGTTCATTAGACATCATTTCGAATAACGTCGGACTTGATCTAGTTTTATCCGGTGGTGGTGAATTTGGGTTTAACAAACCAGCATTTAAAGCTGAATTGAATTTACCATAACTTGATGGATAAGACACATACGGATTCCCTCCACCACCACCATTAACAACACCAACATAAGAAGGAGACGACACAGTACCACCACCACCAGAAGCGGAAGAATCCATTAACGGCGATACTCTTCCCGGAGAGGAGAAATTAAGCTTAAATGTTGACTTACTCGGAGACGAATTTCTCGGTTTCTGTGGTTTTTGATCTGTTTGAGTAGCAGCAGAAGCAGCAGTTGTTGTGAAATTTGAAGATGGAGGTGAAGAGATTTTAGTAGGAGAAGGTTGTGGTTTTGAATTTGATGAGACGGAGCAACACCAGGAACTATCAGGTGAGACTACAGTAGGTTGTTGTTGGTGGTGGTGGTGGAGGAGGAGGGGTAGATCTGTAGCGGTGGTGGTGGCGGAGGTGGTGATGGTGATGGTGGTTTCACGGCGTTTACGACGTTTAGGTTTAATTTGAGTTTGTGTTTTGAATTGCTGCTCTGTGGTAGTGGCTGCTGCTGCCATGGAGAGAAGAAAGGAGCTGTTGTAATTGTCCTTTACTGATGAGAGAGAAAGTAAGTAAGTAAGTTTTTTTTCCCCTGGAGAGAGAAAGTTGAATTGCGATAAAAAATGGCGATGACCACGAGGGAAGAGAGATGTTTTTATATATGGATGGATATAGCAAAAGTTTTGATGTGGCCATGTGGGGGCGTGATGATGAGGTTTATGACTGTTTGATGACGTTGGTGGTGGTGGTATGTGTATCTCGAGGAAAAAATATGGTAGTGGAGGCTGGAGTGGACTAATTATTGAAGAGTGAATTAGGGATTTGGATTGTTAGTTGACAATTGACATGTGCTTAGTTGCTAAGTGGTTAGTGAGAGGGAAACACAAGATTATGGTCATTTACTATGCTCACTTACAATTTTTATTATTTTTTGATTCGACATCTAAATCTGACTCGATGTCTGACTGTTTGTTTTTCGGTTTGAGGCAGGTCTGAATCGCCTGATTTGAATCTCTTGAGTCAGGTAGAATGTCCATGATTTATGGGATCAAGTCAGTGATTCCCATATTTTTAAGTTAGATGAGTCTGATCTAATTCAGAAAACAAATAATTGAGTCAGATCTAGATGAGTCGGGTCAAAATAAAAAAAACATGCTGTTAGGTTATTTTAAAAACATCATTTCATGATCTATCGTGGAGAATTCGGGGTGATGCAAAATATCTAACAGTAAATTTTGAGACCAATTGCACATAGCTTTCATAAACAATGGAGAACCACCTCTCAAGAGAGTTTTCATGAGAAAAAAAAATCGTAATTTCTTTGCAGAAAGTGGGTAAAGAAATTTTTTCTAGACTTTTTTGAGCTACAAATATAAAGTAGTCAGGAGATGTGATCATATATACAAATATTAATATATATGACTACTTTTTTAGTTTGACTAGTTTTTCATTTTTTAGAGAAATTCTTGTATACTTGGGTGGTCTGAGGATCGAATAAGTAGACAATTAAATGTTTATATTAGTAAGCCGAATCCTTTGAATTTGGTGTTGCTAAGGTCAAGAATAACTCAATAAAGATTCATGATCTAAAGCCCCTAGGAAAAAGAAGCTGGTTACTAAGAATTTTGACTTATTAGTTAAGCATTGTGATTAAGAATAAATCTTTCTTAAAAAGAAATCCATTAATTTTATTGTTAGTGATTCAATGAGGTGTAAATCCATTAATCTTTCTTAAAAATAAATTTCAAATCCTGTTTATTGGGAGACTATTCTGCATCTGTAACATAGTCTCACGTCATTGTTTTTATTTATTTTTCCCTTTAATATAACCTTCTTTTATCAAAAAAAAAAAAAGGTGTAAATTAGTGCAGTGTGTGCAAGGAAACTGCTATACCTTTATGCTATAAATTCATTTAGTCCTTAGTCCTTTACAGTACTGTACTAGGGATGTAAACGTAACGAAACAATAAAATCATGGCTCATTTCTGAATTAAATGGTCCCGGTTTTAAATGATTTTGTCAGGCATTTTAATTAAGGTAATTATTATTAAGACCAATACGTGTTTAAGGCTCATCAAGATTGATATTCACTAATACACATTCAATTTTGGCCCTGCTGTGTAGTTAATTTTTTTCTCATAACTTTTCTTTAAGAAAATACGGTTTAAAAAATTAAATTTGGAGCCAATACAATTTATGTAACCAAGGAATCAAAAGTTGTTAGTATTTGGCAGAAGACTTTAATACAATAGTAGGTATCCGATGATAATCGTATTTATAGGGAAGGGAATTTTTAGGAATTATCAGAGTTATACGGTTTAGAATCCGATGGAAACGAGTTGAAACGGAAAAAATAATAATCAATTCCTCGGTTATTAAATAAAATGTTTACTCGTAATCTCAGAAATCAGAAACAAAAACAATTTATTTCACAAAAAATTACCGAAAATTAATCTGACTGAATGTAAATTTTTACATTCAATTTATCGTTACTTACAATCGACAACACCATCTTAGCGTACAAGAAAACACCAAACATTAGGACATAAGGAGAGAAAGTTACGTATTATCTTGATCACAAATCCAGAATCATTTTCATTTTACCAAATCGAAACATGGGATAGCTTTAAGGTTTAAACCCAAACAGGAAACTAGTACACTCAAAACTCTTTTATCCTGCCTTCCCAATTGCAGTAGATTACATAGTGTGCGAAAGATACCTATCTTTATCCAGAGTAGGTACGTCGTATATCGCGGAATCACATAAAGTCCCATAATTTTTCCCCATTGTATGAATACTTTGCTTTGTTTATTTCACTGCCTTTGTTTTTGGTGAGCAGTACGTACTTGTTGATCCCAATTATTCAGCTCCACCCTTCGTGTGTCTCGTCACAGACTCACACCGCTCGGTTCGATCCAGTTTGGCTTGGCAACCAGAAGCAGAAGTGCATTTAGAAAAAAATGTTTCAGAAAACAGAGATGAATGTCTCTGTCTCTGTACATCGGTATGATGGCAAGTTGTTGCGGGGTACTAGTACTCAAACTGATGAATTAGGATATTCATGATCATGCAAAATGATATCAGGAACATCATGAATCTTCCGAAGCAAGTTAGAGTATTTGGGGTAAATTATGATATATACCATCGAAAAGAACCAGGTAGCCTTTGATGATTTGATCAGGATAATCTCGTCATAATTTCTAACATGCGAAATTGGACCTACATGGCCACAATGAAGAGTTTTATAAAGATAACTTGTAATTTAATCAAAATACAACACCTTTATGTACCATGTGCTTTCATTCTTTTTGTATTGCTCTTATTACAAGGCATTCTCGGTGGAGATAAAATGATATCATTTCCTCCTATGTAGACAAGAAAACAAACGACAGATGTTGAATGTAGTGATTATACAGGGAAGCCGGGGGATTCTACGCTGACTGGACAATCAGAGAGGAACCAGAAAAAGGTGGAGCTGATGCAGTTTTTCAATGGGCAAAACGTTGGAGCGGACACGAAATTTATTTTAGGAGTGATTCAGAACCAACTCTGTTGTTGCTGGTAGGTGTTGGAAATAAATGATAATATACGTATGCAACTGAGAAAAAAATATTTAGCTCGCACTGATGTGTTATTGTTGTACCGGAGATGCACTAATGATAGTATCAAAAAACTTAGTAGAGGCACGTATAAAATACGCTGAGCTAAAGGTAATATTGTCTGCTACTCCTCTGAGATGCTATAGCAATTAGCAAATCACCTCCAGGATACAACTACTGTTAGTTCTCCTCTATGTGTAGCATACACAGAGAGAACCTTAGAACTTGGCAAAAAAAAATAAAACAATAAATGTAAATTGAAAATACAATTTGTTTCGAGTAATGTATAACAACAATTGTATGTTTACGTAAACAAAGAATGTTTCGTAAAACAAAGAAGTAGTAATACAAAATTATGTTTCTGTAAACTACAACTTGTTTCAGATAAGAACTCGATTTTATGTTTCTGTAAACTATGATGTTTCTGTAAACTAATATTTTGTAAACAAAGAACTTAAGTTTCTGAAAGCAGAGAAGAAGAAGAAGAAGAAAGAGAACTTAAGTTCTGAGGTATGTCCGCAAGTAAGAATTTCATCTAGTATTTATAGCAAAAATTCGTTCGAACGTTACAAGAGTATCCAATGCAAAGACAAGATCCGAGAATCACGCGAGAAAGAAATCTCGAACGTTGCAAAAGGTTAAGTAAAAAACATGCGTTAAAAGAACAACAGTTAAACGCATTCAAAAATTCGAGATTCTCTTCCGAGGCACAAAAGTCAAGAAATCTGTGTCTACACGTGTGAGAAGAAAGATGCTTCACGAGGTAAGCATGCGGGTGAAATGTAAAATTCTTTTACATGTGTGGGTGAAATATAAAAAATTTTAGTAAAAATATAGGGTCTGATAAACCCGCACCCTCACCCTCACCCTCACGCCCACGCCCTCTCCCGAGCCCGAGCGAGCGTGCTTCTGTGCGAAGCACCGCACGAACGGGAAAGGCAATAAGAAATGCAATAAGGTTTAGGCAACCTTGCCATAGTCTAGGGATTTCCCCATACACAAAGGTCTAAAGACCCAAAGGGCCATGCCCTTAAGGCTAAACCCATGGTATTTAAGTCTAAAACTCTAAGTGTTTTAGTCTATATGGGACTAATGTTTTATTCATTCACATGAAAAAACATCTAGGGAGCAATAGGTCTTGGGATCAAAACATGGTCCATGCATTTTTTATTTTAATAAAACATTGTTTTTTCTAATAATCCCCCACATGAATAATAAAACATGTCGATAAAACACGAGAAAACATAAGGCAACAATATAGGCTAAGGTGTCCCAAAGATTGAACCTTAACTTAGTGAGAGGTTACCTGAACTGCTTGTTGATACGGTGAACGCAATGTCTTGAACCGCCAACAATGAATGCAATTCAGAAATAACAGCCACACTTGATGCCTCAACCGAAGAATACAGCTGCCAAGCTCTTGCGGTTGTGCCCATTTTGGCCGTAGGCTAAAATCCTGGACTTAATGAATGTCTCTAGAGAATCAGCTCAAATTCTCATAGGAAGCGGCCCCACTTCCAACATCCACAAAGGTGAGTCCATAAAGAGTGTCCTTCCACACCCCGCTTTAATCAAAGCCATGGTACCCATTAAGATCGCAAAAGATCATCCTAAAATTCTGCAGGCAGCATTATCGCATGGTTACACCATAGGGAGGGACAAAGATAGTGCTTTCCCAATATCACCATAAATTAGTTGTCTCATTGAACCTTGATCTTGGAAATCCAATCACAAGGTTGAGTATCCTTCATGGTGATTTATTCTATGAGCTTAAGTCCCATCCCCCTCGATGTAAATTTAACTTCCTCTCTGGTTAAGCCTTTCGTCAAAGGATCTGCAAGATTATCTTTGGACTTTACAAAGTCTATCGATATAATACCAGTAGAGAGAAGTTATTTCACCGTCTTGTGTCTTCTTCGTATATGTATAGACTTCCCGTTGTATACATTGTTCTTTGCGCAACCAAGAGCAAGCTTTACTCATCACAATGGATTGCGATTGAAAACACCGGCTTGGGCCAGAGTGGAATTCCTCCCAGGAAACATCACATCCATTCATCTTCCTCTCCAGCTTTTTCCAAGGCTATAAATTCAGACTCCATAGTGGATTTAGCTATACATGTCTGTTTGGTAGACTTCCATGAGACAGACGCACCTCCAAGTAAGAAGATGTACCCACTAGTAGACTTGCACTCTTCTCGAGTCCGATATCCAGTTGGCATCACAATACCCTTCCATTACAGCAGGATACTTCCCAAAACTTAAGCAATAGTTTGAGGTCCCTCTCGTGTAACGTAAAACTCAAGAGAGCATTCCAAAGGATCCCGCCTTACGGGTTGCAAGTATACCTCGCTAATCTACTCACAAAGTATGCAATATCAGGTCTTGTACAGTTCATCAGATACATAAGACTACCAATAATGCGAGAATACTCAAGTTGATCAATTCCCTTACCCTTGTTATGTTTCAACT
Organism: Papaver bracteatum; assembly: GCA_023529315.1. Classification (NCBI taxonomy): domain Eukaryota; kingdom Viridiplantae; phylum Streptophyta; class Magnoliopsida; order Ranunculales; family Papaveraceae; genus Papaver; species Papaver bracteatum. Next base: position 824,216 of record JAJJWX010003836.1, on the reverse strand, counting down.
TACAAGTGGGATCAAATGGAGTAGAGGAAGGTTTAGCATTTTCATAATTAAATCTCTTAAGTACGGTTTCAGCATAATGAGATTGACTAAGACTATATCCATCGACGTCTTTCGATTTTCATCCCTAAGATTACATCAGTAGGGCCTAAGTCTTTCATGTCAAAATTATCTCTAAGCATGCTTTTAATGGTATTAATAATATCAAGGTTACTGCCTAATATGAGCATATCATCTACATATAGGTACACAATAACATGAGAATCAGCCACAGATTTAATGTAAACACATTTATCAGATTCATTAACCTTGAAGCCATTAGTTATCATAACATGATCAAATTTTTCATGCCATTGTTTAGGTGCTTGTTTTAAACCGTACAAATATTTGTTCGACTTGCATACTTTTTTTTCACAACCTTTTACAATAAAGCCTTCAGGTTGGTCCATATAAATTTCTTCATTCAATTCACCATATAAAAATACAGTTTTAACATCCATCTAATGTATATGAAAATCATAAATAGAAGCAATAGCAATCAATATCCTAATCGAGGTGATTCTAGAGACTGTTGAATAAGTATCAAAGAAATCTAATCCTTGCTGTTGTTTATAGCCTTTAGCTACCAACCTAGCTTTATATTTATCTATAGTTCCATCTGTTCTAAGTTTCCTTTTGAATACCCATTTGCAACCTATGGATTTACTTCCAGGAGTCAAGTCTACAAGCTCCCAAGTTTCGTTTTTCTGAATGGACTCCCATTCATTTAATGAAGCTTCTTCCCAGAAAGGAGCTTCTGGAGAAGTCATAGCTTCCTTGTAGGTTTGGGGTTCAGACTCTACCGTAAGAGTCAAAAAATCTAGGCCAAAACTTGTTTCAATTCTAACCCTCTTACTTCTTCTTGGTTCAGTCTCATACTCTAAAGTTTGGGTTTGACTAGTCGATGGAACATCCGAGAGGTCATCATGGACCCTTTTTCGAGGTCCAGACCTTAAAGGAAATATGTGTTCATAAAACACAGCATCTCTAGATTCCAATATGGTGTTCTGACCAATGTTATTATGGTCAGAGCTGATGACCATAAACCTGTGTGCAACTGTATGCTCAAGATATCCTAAGAAAACACAATCAACTGTTTTAGGACCTATTTTAGTTTTCTTGGGATGAGGAATGGCCACCTTGGCCAAACACCCCCACACTTTATAGTATGCATAGGAAGGTTGTCTACCATTCCACAATTCGTAGGGAGTTTTATCAGATTTTTTAAATGGAACTCGGTTCAAAATATAGCATGCAGAGAGGATAGCTTCCCCCCACAAGTTCGAAGATAACCCTGAACTTGTCAACATAGCATTTACCATATCTATGAGTGTTCTATTTTTTTGTTTCAGCTACACCATTCGATTCAGGTGAATATGGTGCAGTTGTTTCATGAATGATTCCATTATTTTTACAAAACTCACCTATGGGTATCACATACTCACCGCCACGGTCTGACCTAAGAGTTTTAATTTTAACTCCTTTTTGGTTTTATACTTCAATTTTATAAAATTTGAAGGCCTCTAAGGCTTCATCTTTACTTCTAAGAAGATGAACCTGACAGTAGCGTGAGTAATCATCTATAAAAGTGATGTACCATTTTTTACCACCTCTTGTTGGTGTTGATTTCAAGTCTCCTAAATACGAGTGTATTAGTTCCAAAGGAACTGTTTTATGTTCAATCCTTTTATTAAACGGTTTTCTTGCATATTTAGATTCAACACAGATTTCACATCTTTGATTTTTATCAAAGTTTATTTTTGGTATGCAACCTAAATTAGCAAGTCTTTCTAGAGATTTGAGATTAACATGCCCAAGTCTATCATGCCAAACATGTGAAGAGTCACAAACATAAGCAGAAGAAGATGCATTAACATTCAATTTCAAATCAGATACACTAAGCTTAATCATGTTATCGGTAACATAACCTTTTCCTACGAATTCACCATGCTTAGAAATTACAACAGTATTAGACTCAGCAACAATTTTAAAACCTTTTCCTAGTAAGATGGTTTCTGAGATAAGATTTTTGCATATGTCTGGGACGTAAAATATGTCATTCAATGCGAGAGTTTTTCCTGAAGTTAGCTTCAGTTCGACCTTGCCTTTCCCCACCACTTTCGCGGTGGAAGAGTTTCCCATGAATAGTTTCTCATCATCTCCTATTATGGCATAGGAGGAGAAAGCATTTCTGAATTTACAGACATGCTTGGTGGCTCCAGAATCAAGCCACCAGTCTCTCACATTAGTCATACTAGAGACAAGGTCGACTTCAGACACCATGCCAGTGAAATATCCAGAATCATCTACTATGTTTGCCTTATTTTTCTGTTTTGGATCATATTTGATCTTTTTAGGGGCCTTACAGTCTTTAGCCATATGTCCAGGTTTACCACAATTAAAACAGTCGCCTTTTATGGTGTGCTTAGTGACACCACCCCTAGGCTTAAAATTGTTACCTCTGGGTTTTCGACATCTGTTACGTCTATTACCCATTTTGCTGGATTCTCCAGGACTTTTCTTTGAAGCAGCTTTATCTTCCAAGACATGAGCTTTGTTGGACATGTTTTTGATCAGCATCATGCTCTTGTCCTTGCTGCACATAAGCTCCTCAACCTGGATCTTTTTGCCAAGCTCCACCATGGTGATTTCACGAGTCTTGTGTCGCATCCTCCTCTTGTATTCGCTCCATGAGGGTGGAAGCTTTTCAATAACAGCCGATACTTGTAGAGCTTCATCAAAGTGCATGCCTTCAGCAAGAATCTCGTTGATGAGGAGTTGAAGTTCGACGAACTGTTCTACCACAGGCTTTTCGTCAGTCATGTTGTATTCCAAGAACTTAGACATCAAGAACTTCTTACTTCCAGCAGCTTCAGCATGATATTTTTATTCAAGAGCTTCCCATAAATCAAAAGCATTAAAATTTTCTTTTGAATTATAGAAGTCGTATAAGGAGTCATCCAGACAATTAAGAATATGATTCTTACACATGTAATTCTTCCTATTCCACTTTTCCAATTTATATTCATTACCACGGTGATGAAGTCTTATCGAGGGTCTATTTAAAGCAAGTCCATCTAACCTTTGGTCATTTAGGAAGAATAACATTTTAGACTGCCATCTCTTAAAGTCCTTACCACTAAACTTTGGTCTTTCTACAATATTCTTTCCCATGTTCTTATAGCAACAATTATATAGCAGGCAATATTACCTTTAGATTGTTGGAAATAAATGATAATATATGTATGCAACTGAGAAAAAAATACTTAGCTCGCACTGATGTGTTATTGTTGTACCGAAGATGCACTAATGATAGTATCAAAAAACTTAGTAGAGGCACGTATAAAATACGCTGAGCTAAAGGTAATATTTCCTGCTACTCCTCTGAGATGCTATAGCAATTAGCAAATCACCTCCAGGATACAACTACTGTTAGTTCTCCTCTATGTGTAGCATACACAGAGAGAACCCTTAGAACTTGGCAGCAGAAAAAAATAAAACAATAAACAGAAATTGAAAATACAATTTGTTTCAGAGTAATGTATAACAACAATTGTATGTTTCTGTAAACAAACTATGTTTCTGTAAACAAAGAATGTTTTTGTAAACAAAGAAGTAGTAATACAAAATTATGTTTCTGTAAACTACAACTTGTTTCAGATAAGAACTCAATTTTATGTTTCTGTAAACTATGATGTTTCTGTAAACTAATATTTTGTAAACAAAGAACTTAAGTTTCTGAAAGCAGAGAAGAAGAAGAAGAAGAAAGAGAACTTAAGTTCTGAGGTATGTCCGCAAGTAAGAATTTCATCTAGTATTTATAGCAAAAATTCGTTCGAACGTTACAAGAGTATCCAATGCAAAGACAAGATCCGAGAATCACGCGAGAAAGAAATCTCGAACGTTGCAAAAGGTTAAGTAAAAAACATGTGTTAAAAGAACAGTTAAACGCATTCAAAAAATTCGAGATTCTCTCCCCGAGGCACAGGTGTCAAGAAATCTGTGTCTACACGTGTGAGAAGAAAGATGCTTCACGAGGTAAGCATGCGGGTGAAATGTAAAATTCTTTTACATGTGTGGGTGAAATATAAAAAATTTCAGTAAAAATATAGGGTCTGATAAACCCGCACCCTCACCCTCACCCTCACCCTCACCCTCACCCACTCCCACGCCCGAGCCCGAGCGAGCGTGCGTGCTTCTGTGAGAAGCACCGCGCGAATGGGAAAGGCAATAAGAAATACAATAAGGTTTAGGCAACCTTGCCATAGTCTAGGGCTTTCCCCATACACAAAGGTATAAAGACCCAAAGGGCCATGCCCTTAAGGCTAAACCCATGGTATTTAAGTCTAAAACTCTAAGTGTTTTAGTCTATATGGGACTAATGTTTTATTTATTCACATGAAAAAAAATCTAGGGAGCAATAGGTCTTGGGATCAAAACATGGTCCATGCATTTTTTATTTTAATAAAACATTGTTTTTTCTAACAGTAGGAATGTATCCAAAACCCTTCCAACAAAGATATTGATTCAGTGAAGACTTTGGTAACAAAGAAAAGTTTGATATAAATTTGAGAAATTGGGTCAATTTCCAAATACTTTTAAAATATGGTTCTAATGGACGAGTAAAAATTAGTATATGTGAAATAGACACCAAAAAAAATAGCAAGAATGAATTTGGATTCATCCTGGCTTAAACTTAAAAAATTGCGAGGGTGAAACTGGATGCATCCTGATGTAAACTAAAAATAAGAAAAAGTATCTGAAAATGGGTATGATGAAACTGTATACATCCTGGCTATTTTTACATTCTCATCCATTTAAACAATATCAAATTTTACATGTCTTTTTCTCCCAGAAATTGTCGTTATTGGGTTAATTGACCAATTTTGTGTATAAATTTCATACCTAGCTCAAGATTTTACTTTAGTAATAACGGAAAATGTAATATGGGCTGTAAATTAGCTATTTTTTGTAACAAATATGATCAAATTAACATAACTTGGTAGATCACATCTTATGGGTACTGTTAACTTACCTGAATATCCAGAACTGGATTGAAAATATAATAATGTATCGTTGATCCTGCCAGGAAAACAATGGTACAGTAAAAACTCCATATATTGATACTCCATATATTAATAAACTCTATATATTAATAAAAAATCATGGTCCCAACTTGGGCTAGTTACAAATAGTAATAAACTCCATATTTTAATATTAATAGATTTTTCTAGTCCCACCTTAATGAATTTACCTCCATATATTAATAAAATCAACATAATAGGAAAATTATAGATCTTGCTACATCAAAAGTTAAGATAAAGGAAAATATTTATCTATACTTTATAGATAAATTGACCATGAAGGAACTGGCATTTACAATTCCATCAAGGATGGATATCTTTGATGGTTCCAAAACAGGTCTTCAATTCGTCTCAAAAACAGACGATTAAACTTTAAAAATTCTTAATAGGATATATTATTCAATATATTAAAGGATATTCAATATATTATTTTTTATAGGTAAGTTTATTTTTTATAGATTAGGCGTTGCTATTCAGAGAGGAGTTGGGGCTCAGCTTGTAGCCAGGCTTCCAACCAAAAGCTTTGTATGAGAAATAATATTTGTATTTACTAATAATTTAATTTGTTTCTTTTTATAATAAAAGATATATTATTTATAAAGGTATATATCCTTCACATAAAAGTTATACTATTCAATATATGTACATACACTATCCAATGTAATTTTACATACTTTGAATTAGCAAAAAAAAAAAAAAAAATTTGTATACCTCCCTATATTAATAAACTCCATATATTAATAATTTTGTAAAGTCCCAAGGTTATTAATATATGGAGTTTTTACTTTATATTACTATCAATATATTGAGGTTCATTTTCTTTAAAAGAAAAATATAGCTTGAAATAGCAATGTTTGTATGTTGAATGGGTGAGTGATGTTTTACGTGGAGTTTTTCCTCATCTGTGACTGTGTGGTTGTCTCAAATATTTTCATCTTCTTTTTTTTTTTTGGATGTTGGACGAGTATGGACTTTCTTTTGGACACATCCACTTCATAGGACCATACCCGCTAAATAGGTCCCGCCCAAAATCCAAACTTATTTCCACCATTTCCTTGTAAAGTCCCGAGGTCTCACGTTATCCACTTGTCTAGAGAATTGTTTGACGATTACATGTCTCACCGTTCTCTATGAGCGTTAGGTTAATTATTAAGTAGGTATCCTAAATAATCTAGCAATCAAACATGTTTATTTGAATTAGTAAAATAATTCGACCACACATATGGGAAGAATTTAAAATTGAATCGTATATCAATTTAAATCATGTTTAAAACATTGAATCATCGTTCCTTAAATCAATAAAAATTTATCTAATCACCGGTTTACTGAAATTCATAGAAGTTATGCAAAGAAAGAAGAAGAAATATATCACAAAAACCAAGGTTTCCCTTTTCTTTTTTATTAAACCCTAATCTTCTTGCTCCTAGCATTTTCATCCTCCTTGTGGTGTAAAAGTTTCAAAATTATTTTTTGAAGTGTCTCTTAAATAGTACATAAATATTAAAAGTACTCATGCATCGGATCCCGTGTCAAAAGCTCGTCAAAATCTAAAACTAGGTCTAAAACTCGTCCTAGACAAACTAAAAACGTAAATCCTTCTTTCTTTCTCGTGCAGGCCCAACATCAAAAAAGAAAAAGAAAAAAAACAAGTTGGTTGCATTGTTTTCTCGTGTTTTCTTCATTGTGTATCTGAATTCAGTGATTCTTGGCTCGTTGGAATCGTATTTTCATTATATATATAAGATGGAGGCCTATAAACCATGGTATACTTGGTCCAACACAGTGTAGGTACACATACCCTAGTGATCTGAGTTCCGAAATGGGGTAGGTACGCATACCCTAAGGTTTTGAGTTCGTGAATGGGAGGGAGGTACTCATACCCAGTACGCGTACCCCTGGGATCTGAGTTCGTGAATGGATAACGATACACAACCCAGTATGCATACCCCAGCAGCCTGAATTCATGGACTGGTCCATATGTATGTGTACCCCTACACATACCTACGCAGTATAGAACTAAGCAGATGCGCATTAACTATTTTCACAACTATGTTAGGTATTACTACAACTCTCCTAAACACTTCTAAGACAAAACTTTATTCATTCACTATGTGTTTGTGAATCATGGCTTAAGTCTTGAGTGTTAATGAATACGAATTACGCTTGAAAGTTCAAAGATACCTAGAGCCTTGAAAATCTATAAATAGAAAGACTCATGCAACAACATTTCTTAATCCCTATCACTTCTCTGTCCTAGTTTCTTGCTAGAGTCATTCTCTAAAAACCTATGTTTCATCTGAGAAATATAATTAGGTTACGACTTAAAGACCTCACTTAGGTTTTCATGAAGCCAGGCCCGACTATATTTTACATGATAGTTCTTGGAACCTGATCTTGTTCTTATTGATCTTCGAGGTTCTTGTTATCTCATATTAGGAACGAGGTAGATATAAATCGCAAAGTTCTCTTCTTATCAGACTTTGTGATTCCTCAAGATAGATATTTAAACTCTTCTTCTTATTTATTTGGATTGTTCTTGAAAGATAGTTAGTAATACAAGTTTCTCATCTAACTAAGTGTATGTGTTACGAATTCGTGAGGTTTAATGGACTTTGTCTATTGCAACAGTAAACCTACATCGAAAGATCAAAAAGGAAATCAAATAGGCTTACGTGTTAGAGGAATATTGGTATCAAAAGTCTTCACTTAGGTTGTATCAATCCTTAAGCTATAAAGGATGACATCTAAGAGAATTAGTTGCACAAGGTCTAAGAGACATAAGGAGCACAACTGCAGCTGACTTGGAGGGTCAATTTGGTTTCAACTACATTCTAGTCTAAAGTTTGATAGTAGGCTAGTGTTTTTATCAGCTTAATAAATTTTGGTGTTCAAAGATGGCCGAAATCTCTGGGTTTTTCTGCAGGTGCAGTTTTCCTCGTGAATAAAACTTCTGGTGTCTTGTGTTTTTCATTTTCCGCATTATATGATTCTATTTTTATAATATAAATAGCTCAAGTAGTACGTATTCAATCTAGTTAGTTGAAGTTCTAGTTAATTGTGATCAATAACGACACTTGTTCTTGCTAAATTTGTATCTTGAAAGACAGATCGCAAGTTTCATACTTGTTAGAGTTCATATTCTATGGATTTGGATACGACTAGATTGAACTTGGATATTGATGTGTGATATCGTCCAAGAACTCTTCTACACATTCAGGTTCACGGACTTCTTAGTCTACACATATTGACTGTGGAAAGATAAGAGAAAAACTTTATATTGTTCAAGGATCTTTATTTAGATCTACTTGAGTTGTATTATGTTTTGTCCATACATTTTTCCAAATAAAAAAGTTGGTGGTATACTTTGTACCCTCCCATTTTCAATTGGTATCAGAGAAGTAAATCACCGTTAGACCTAACAAGTCTATGTCGGTGGCGGTACGAAGACAAGCGTTGTATCTGTACCACCAGATCCATGGAATTCAGAATCTTCTTCCATGATGGATCTTATTAATTTTTTAGAAGACCTTCTGACTATACCTCCTAGAGTTTTAAAATCCCTTGAAATGTTTGCTAACATTAAAAAACATTTAGAAAATCTCACTCTTAATGTTGACTAATATCTTCAGAAGAACAAGATTCTCTTTACAGGCTAAAGCAAGTCATAATGAATAACATTCATGTTGAGGTTGATATCGATCTTTTAATAAGTGAGTTTTATACTGTTTATTTCTGTGATATGAAAGAAAGCCATAACATTATTGTCTCCTCAAAAGAAGAGCTTGATCCTTATCCCTCATAATGTAGTAACCTCAGAATAACTCATGATCAGGTTTTTCATACTGTCAATGTCTTGTTGGTTCACAAAAATGGTGTGCAACAGAATTCTCAAGATAAAGATAGAATTTTATTTCATGACAAAAAATTTAAAAACCGTATTTTTAACAAAAGAGTTGTCTTGCATAATGCAAAGCGCTTTCTCCAAGAATTTTACTAAAGAGTTGTAAGACAAGGTATCAAAGTTGCTCAATTCATGATACTACTCTATGTGTGAATAAAAGTGGGTCAATATCATCATGGGAATTTCTCCTTATTACAGGTAATTAACTGTGTCTTTCTTGATACTTTTGAAGTTAAAAGTAGTTGGAAGGAATTTCTCTCATGGAGTCACTCTAAATTTTTATGAGCAAAATGTTCTCTAAAGTATTTGGATATTAGATACAGTTTTTATTTTCTCTCCTGAGATTTTTTTTTTATCTTGGTATTTTGAGTTATGCTCCTTGGAGATGTGTCCACTCATCAACATGTTATGTGGTTTTGACTGACTTCCTCGGAAAATAATGTCTTCATGTCCCACCAATTATGAGTCAACCTTGTTATAGGTATCAACACCTTTTGATCCAAATATAAATTCTTCATGACTATCTAACTCCTAAAGCAAGAGACGAGAACAAGACCCATGAGATTTTATTTATTTATTTTGGGGGTGGGGTGGGGGGGGGGGGTGATGAGTGCCAAATATTGCATATTCATACACCTTTTCATTGGCACTTAACTCATCTTTCGCGCTTCAAAGTCATATATTATCCCAAATTCTGCATTTTTTCCATTTTCAAGAATAAATATTTGTATTAATTAATTTTGTGTTTTTAAGTACTAAATAAAGCTTGGAAGAATTGAGAAGACAAAAGAGAAGAAAGTTGGAAGCGTTGCAACCCGCTCGCGCATCAGTGGCAACCTGTTTACAAATTCATGGGATTAAACAACCCATGATCCAAAACCCAAGACCCAAATCCATTTCCACCTCACCCCCATTGTATTCCATTTCATCCATCAATTAAAGAAAACATCCCCATTCTCTCACTCAATCACTCCCAATTTGTTTCCCACAACCAAATATATTCCATTCAATCCATCAATTAAGAAAACATGTTTTGTTGAGTGGATGCTTTCCAAATTTCGAATCCAAGTTCTTGAGGGAATTTTGTGTATAAATAGAGAGGGTTGTTGTGTTGAAAAACCATCCAATAATAGATTGTTCATGTTAGTTTATCAAATTTAAGTTTTGTTGTAATGTTCTTCATGTTTTAGTTTCATTTGCTAGGGTTTAAATGAAGCCGTAACTCATTGGTATGTATTCATATCTTGTATCTTGTTCTTGAAAGTTTAGAATTGTTTAAAGATATAATTTAATCCAAGTTTGTCAACATCTTGCTCTCACAATGTATGCCATGTATCCATTGTAGTTAGAATATCTCTATGTTGATTATGCTACAACTCGTGCTTAACCAAATATTGATCCTCAGATTAGTTGTGCTTTAATTAGACAGTTAATGCTTTGGTGAAATACTTTAGTTGTGATTAAATTATCCATTGGAGAAACACCTTAGATATACGGTAGACTTGAATCTGCTGTAAGGACAAGAATAATATTACAAGTTGAATGCATATCATAGGTTAGTGGTGGATTTGAATACCCTAGTATCCATATTCTCAATATTTACACCTTGATTTAATTGCATATTTTAATTCAAATTACTTTCTGTTTAAGTCTTTGCCAATATCTCGTCGTATCGACAAAAACAAACCCCCTTTGGTTACTCTCTGAATCAGTTCTTAGTAAGGATTTAGAATAAACTTCTACACTCACCAAGTCTCTGTGGTTCGACCTGTGCTTGCCCTGTGTTGCTTGTCGACACTGTGCACTTGCAGTATACACAATAATAGGTATCTTTCTGAGCCTACCAGGGGGGGATAAAAAGAAGTATTTGCTCTGTGATTTTATATCATCATATTCTGATATTTAAACTTATTGGAAAGAAAGAAAAAAACAATCCAAATACTTTGTTTGATTCTCTTGGATTGCACATGTGAAGATCACGTACCATGGCTAGAACTACTGTGAGTCAAGCTGTTCTATAACCGATGATTATCGATTTCTTCCTTCACCGCCATATTCGTGTTCCATCATCATCAGCAGTTTACGGACCCGAGTAAGTGCCCATTATCTCTATTGGTATTTTCTTGAGCATATATAGAAAAATGAGGAGCAATAATGAAGAAGGCTCTAGTATAAGAATTGTTGATAGTAATTATGAATATGATGTTGAAACGGTACACCATGTCCGTGAACCTTACTTTCATGTTAGTCTTCAATTGTATTTTATTAACAAGCCTTCTCGAGACAATATCAAAAATTTGATATGTTATCATGGAAATAATTGCCCGAAGCAATTTTTCCAACTAGTTTAGCAAACCAAAAACAACTAAGCAACTTAGTTCCTCTGTTAAACCGATTGTAAAAATTCAACCTCTTCATTTGATAAGGAAATAATTGCCCGAAGCAATTTTCCCAACTAGTTTAGCAAACCAAAAACAATTAAGCAACTTAGTTCCCCTGTTAAACAACTAAGCAACTTAGTTCCTCTTCAATTTTACTGTAGCAACGCAACTATTCACAGTCAATTTTACTGTTAATATTGATATTTTTTTTATTTTTGCTTTTGCTTTCAAACTTCGAAACACTAACTACCTCTTTTGAGCTCAACATGTGCCTGAGTAGTTGTTGTAAAGGCGAAGTAAAGGAAGGAAAGGAAGCGAAAGGAAGCGGAAGAAGTTTTTATTTATTTTTTAAAAAAAAGAGAGAGTTTATTTTATTTATTTATTTTTAGATTGTATTAGGATTTCTCTATTTGTGTAATTTTCTATTTCTTTTGCATTTTATCTTTTTGGACTTTGGACTTGGACATTCTTGTATTTTTATTTTTAAACCCTACGGAAGGGTCGTATTAAATATCAAACTGTTTGCAGAGAAGGACGGTGATTACAATATCACCTCGGCCCCTCGGGTTCATTCATAACATAGGAGTCGTGGCCCGAGTCGACAACAACGGTTCATCCCCCGTCTGGAACGGGAGGTAAGTTTGTCGAAACACTCGTGAATCCCCTGTTAGCGAGTTACTGTATTCCTTCGTTTGCATACATGTTGAGGATTTGAATACGGCTGTTTTAATTTCCTATTAAAGGGCAAGGACTGGCCATATAAGATAAGAGTTCGGATTTCATCACCGTTCTCTTCTTGCCCGCCTTAGGAAAACGATACCTACGCGAACCTAAGCTTTAAAATTTTGAATAGAACAAGACCTATAAGGTAACGAGCTTAGTAGGAAAGTCATTTGAAAAATATTGGTTACTCTTTAAGCATACTTCGAAGTTCATGAGGGTTTCTGTAAATTGAATGCGTGACTGCGCCGCCTTGTAATACGGTGAGGCCTTGGGTATCAAAGCTCTAGAATCTTCCCTCGCCTCTATTCAATTTACTTAAACTCGGATTGATTCCAGAGGAGTTTCCTCAGATTGTAACGAATTCCATTTCGAAGGATTAGAAGCTGGTCTAGAAAACAATCTAAGTGGAGCCATCATGCTTTTTGTTTGCTAGAAATCAGTAGGTTTACTGTGGTGGAGTCATCCTTGTTTGTGATTGCATAGAACTTCCATTCTAGGTGAATGGTTAATATGCTTAATATGCTATCTAGGCTATGATTGTGTCTTTTAGAGACCAAACAAACCGACTAGTTAGAATCAGTCAAGAAGAGTTAGTTGAAATACATAGTTCTGAGGCAGACAGTCCAAGCCCATCCGAAACAATGGGAGAACCAGTCCGTAGTCTAAAGGACTACATGTACCCAACGAGGAAAACCCAGTCCTCGTGCATTGTCTTACCAGCTGTTGTTGGACAATTTGAGCTAAAGGCGAGTATCCTCAATATGTTGCCTAAATTTAAAGGGGTTGAAGATGAAAATCCCTACCACCATGTGAGAGAGTTTGAGGAAATTTGTGGGACTCTTCGGATCAACCAAATGACGGATGAGGACCTCAAACTAAGACTTTTTCCGTTTTCTTTACAAGAAAAGGCCAAGACTTGGCTGTGTGCTCAACAACCACAGTCATTTCATACGTGGGATGCTCTTACGAAAGAGTTCTTCAAAAAGTTCTTCCCAAACCATAAGACTACGACAATTCGTCAAAGTCTGAATAGTTTTGTGCAATTAGAGGAGGAAACTTTGGCAAAATATTTGGAGAGATTCAATGAATTATTGCTCCAATGTCCTCACCATGGTTTTGAAAAATGGAGACTTGTGCAAATTTTGTATGAAGTCTTAGATGTAAAAAACCGAACTACAGTTGAGACCATGTGCAATGGTCAATTTATTGAAAAAACTGCTGATGAGTCTTGAAATTTCTTAATCGAAGTCGCTGAAAAGACTCAGCAGTGGGAATCCCCCCGTGAACCAAATAGGATTACCCCGGCATCTAATGTTCATAGAATTGACTCTGACTTCGAAGGAAGTGCAAAGATGTCATCCATGGCCAGGAGAATAGAAAAGCTAGAACTAGAAAAGAATGGAAAAACTAATATCCCTACTATCCGTAGTCAAATTGAAATGGCCACTTGTGCCGCATGCCATAGTTCAGACCATCTAGTGGACACTTGTCCAGACCTCCATGCATTTTGTAGTTGCAAAATAACCTACAACTACACCCTCAATAGAATTAGTAAAAACTCAAGAAGTTCTTGATGATGAATAACAATTTTCCTATTAATGTTCTCAATTGATTACAAAGAAGTATCTAAATGGAACTAGAATAGTTACAACTTTCTCTATTCTCTTTCCTAAGATATTTTCTAACACTCACTAAAAGAACCTCTCGAATTTTACATTTGAACTCCTATTTATAGTAAAACTTATACAACTGTATATGAATTGCGAAGTATCGCAATTCATACTCGCAAAATTACTTCATCCTCGCAAAACTTCGTATTTCTCCGTGCTACTTCTATCATCGTATCATTTTATAACTCTTTTCTCCTTTATTTATTATGATACTCGTGAACTATTATCTTGCGATATTCAGTACCTACATCTTGCCTCTTCTCATGTCAATTCTACGAAGAAGAAATGATCGTGAGAACATAATCGTTACTTAGTCTTTTAAAATTTTGACACGTCTTTTGTAACCGTTCTTTTCTAGTTATTCCCTTATATAACTCCTTTATATTCTCTTCCTTTTCTTCTTCTTATTTCCGCAATTCTATCTTCTACTCATACTTTCTATTACTTTGTTTTCTCTGCAATTTTTTCTTCTGCTTATATCTTCATGAGTTCTCCAAGGTAATTTCCTTCTATCTCCGCGCATTTCATTTGTTCTTTCTCTTTAATTTCTCTATAATTTGTTATCTGACTTTGGTTTATTTCAACAAAATAACTCCTCAGATGAAATCTCAACTAAAGAATCCAAGCCTTAATCCACGAAGAAGAAAATCTGAGAATCAAAAGGTAGTTAAAATACTTTGCCTTCTTTACTGAATAATATATTGTTGCCTCAGTTTTTAATCTACATTTTGATTCGCAGGTTGGCGAAAAACCAAATCCTAGTAAGAGATCTCGAATAACTAAACCCACACCATTAATTCCGATTGATGATTTCCTTCCTGAAGTTGATAAGGAATTTTACTCTCCTCCTCGTGAAAATGCTTCTTCACACACTCCTGCCTCTACTCCATTACCTACCTTTCAATCTCCCATCAGTGTCAATTTATCAACACTTCTTCAAGATCAACCCTCACAAAATATTTCTTCAACTTCTTCTCCTGAAAAACATCCCTCGCAAAATATTTCTTCAACTTCTTCTTTTAAAAACCCTGTCTTGTCTCCAAATCCTTTGAGTGCTATTTCTCCTCGACAATTTGCAAACTTGCTCTTATTCCTTCAAATTTTTCTCCTCTTCCTCAGAAATTCGAGATGGAATTTATTCAACTTTCCGAATGTTATCCGAGGTTTTTACAATGTCTTTGCGAGTCTACTAATGTTCGTTCGCAATATGAGTTTTGCGAAGTTCTGAATAATTTCGTCAATCCGACATTTCTTCTTCACGTCAATCCTTAGAAAAAGAAATTGAATTGCTTCGTAAATCTTTGAAATCTTCTCAAGCGAAATGCGAGGATCTCCGTAAAGAAAATCATCATTTTCGAATAATTCTCTCGATCTTTGTGCGATACTTCGCAAAAGAAATGATGAATTGAAAGGTATGATTACTATCTTCATATTTTCCCTTTTATTTACTTATATTCTTCATATGTTTGAAACATCCATTAAAACCCATTCCCTTTATAGAATCCATCCAGAAATGTAGAAGATTGGTACTTCACCATGAATCGAGATGCAACAGAATATCGAACCAAGCATGAAAGCCTCTCAAACCAATTCTCCCATTTATCTAATCTTTACTCGTGTGCTCTTGACAACTCTGACGCTCTCTTTCAAGAGAATACTCAACTAATATATGATCGAAATTTTTTGAATGATGATATATCTCAACTTTTTTCTTCCTTAACTAAAGCTAATTTGAGAATAGAAACCTTATTAGAAGAGAAAAAACCTTATCAAGAGAAATGTTCGTTTTTGAATACAATGATTGTTTCTTCGCAAGAATTAAAAACTCTTCAGAATAAATGTTGCGATCAAGAAAATCTTCTTTCTCTGTTGAAAGGTGAACTTGAGGAATTAAAGAAGTCTTCAGATGCTGAAAGAAATTCTTTTGTTATTGAGAAGAATTCCCTTATTAATAAGAACATAGTCTTGAGTGCTAAGAAGAATCAACTTGAAGAAGATTATTCGTCATTAAAAAGTCTCAATGCCAAACTTGCGAAGGATAAGAATTTTTTCCTTTCTAAAGATCAAAAGCTTCAATCTCGACTTAAAGGATTAGTTGGTGATGGTTTTGATAATGCGATGAATCAGATGAAGAACTGTTGTCTATCTTTAACTCAATCTCTTACTTCGCAAAGAGAAGGTAGTCATTAAAATTTGACTGCCTCTGGTATATCTTTAAATTTCGTTATACTCGCAAATTTTATTCTTTGAACTTTGTTTTATTTGCAGAATCTGAGAACAACCTTCGTAATGCAAAAGCTGGATTAGAAGCCTCCTGTTCCGAGCTTCGTAAGAAGAATGCTTTGCTTTCTACTCGCTTAATCAACTCTCGTGACCGTGCTACTCGGAGATTCAATTATCTTGCTTATTCCAAAGATATCGAAGATACCAATCATCAAAAATCTATACTTCGTGAAAGTCATCTGAAAGCTCAAGTCTTTACGAATAACATTCTCTTATCAAGAGGCTTGCCTCCTGTGAAAATTACTCCTCTGAAGATATCTGACGATGAAGTTGCTCGTGAGCCTGATAGTGATTTCGATTATGAGAGTGATGATGAAGATCTTGATGATGAGAAAGAATCTATTCCTCAAGGAGATGTCCCTGTTGCATATTCTTCCAAGGATGATATCTCGCAAAATTCGAAGGCTGCTAATGACCCTACTGATCTTAAAGATCCAGCACAGAGTGTTGATGAAGCATGATGATATTCCTTTTTCAATTTATCATTGACTCTCCTGTCTTTCTTTCTTTTGAATTCCTTCCCTTAGTTACTGTTGGTTTTCTTTTTGCGAATAATTCTATTTTTTGAGAAGTACATCTGATATTTTGCGAAGATGATTTATCCTTTCTTTCTGATATTTTGCGAAGATAATTTAACCTTTCTTTGATTAAATTTGCCCCATTTGATCATATGAAGAGAAATAATATATAACTCACAGATAAGCTTAGTATATCCTTTTCCCCCTATTATTTCTCTTTAAATGATTAAACATTGTTTGAAGTATTAAAATATCTGCCTCAATTTATCTTACGAAGTTTCAACTTGTTACGATTGTAGATAAGAAATCGTCCCTTTTAAGTATAAAAAGTAAAATATATGAAATATCCTTAATAAGTATACTACATATACAATACCTTTGTAGAAGTATTAGAAGTACCAAATCCATCAAATGAAGAGATATAAGAAGTATTATAAGTATTCAATTCACCAAATGAATTATTAGAAGTACTCAATTCCCTTTTACGTATTAGAAGTACTCGATCCACAAAATGAAGAGATATAAGAAGTATTAGAAGTACTCAACTCATCAAATAAAGAAATATAAGAAGTATTAGAAGTACTCAATTCACCAACTGAAGAAATATAAGAAGTATTCGATCTGTGAATAATTATGTAACATATGACGAAGTATAATGATTATTTAACCTTCACCAAATGAAATATCCATTAAAGAAGTATAATAAATATGAGATATTCTTGAAGAATTATAAGAAGTATTCAATCTTTTGGAGAAATATTCAATATATGGAGAAGTATAAGAAGTATGCAATTCTCGTAAACTTTTACGAATATGAACTTATCTGTATTTGATTGCTATCAAGATCGCATCTTTTGTTAAGTCTTCATTAAAATTCTTCAATGATGTTGTCTTCTTTGATAGGACTTCTTGTAAAAATTCTTCAATGATATTGACAGAGCTGTCTTCTCTTCAAAACTTCTTGATGTATATTCTTGTAAAATTTCTTCAATGATATTGACGAAGTTGTCTTCTTTTCAGATCTTCATAATGTATATTCTTGTATAATTTCTTCAATGATGTTAATGCAATGAATTTCATTAATTTCTGTGGTCTTATCATGCCTTCCTAAGTAAAGGTCTTATTTTGCCACCTCTTTTGTAGTAAATTTTTGTATT
The DNA here is from genome assembly GCA_023529315.1 of Papaver bracteatum. Lineage (NCBI taxonomy): Eukaryota > Viridiplantae > Streptophyta > Magnoliopsida > Ranunculales > Papaveraceae > Papaver > Papaver bracteatum. Next base: position 806,463 of record JAJJWX010003836.1, on the reverse strand, counting down.
TGCGATAATATGACAAGTCTGAACATTCTTGCGAATATACAACCTTGTGACATTATCGTCTTGCGATGAAATCGCAGGACGTTCTTACACTTTCATGCAAAAACCCATTGATCTCATCTTAACTTCTTTGTATAGTATTTTAGCCTCTTCAGGAATTGTTGCGACAATATGACAGGCCTAAATATTCTTGCGAATATAAAGCCCCATGACATTGCCGTCTTGCGATGAAATCGCAGGACGTCTCTACACTTTCATGTAGTGACCCATTGATCTCATCTTAACTTCTTTATTACGTTCTATGAGTTCTTTATTCTTTTCTTTCTTTCTTCTTTTTTTTTTTTTTTTTTTAGAAGGCTCGCAGAACTTCATTTGTTGCACAAATATGACAAGCCTTTATGTTTTCGCAAAAAAGAAGCCTCGTGACATTTGCGTCTTATAGCACGTATCAACTCCCTAATGGAGGGTGCTGCCCTTTATCTTCCCCATGATTTCCCCTTCAAGGAAGCGTACATCGACCATACAAGGTTAGCTCTTCCCATCCGGTTCTGCCAACAACCAGCTTTTGATCGCAACCTCTTATCCTTTTTGCCTATAGGGCTTATAGTTACGAGGTTGCACCCTATGGGGTATCTTTGAGCCAAGTGCATCATTTGCCAAGACTTTTCAAAAATGGCAGATGTGGTTCAACCTCACCCGGCACTCTTGACTCAACCGTGTACCTCGGCGCCTTGATCGTTTTCTGCACTTCTTGGGAAAGACAGTATGCCTTAGTCGCCCAACCTAAATCCTCTTACACCGCATTTTATATTGCGTAATGTCGTTAGATTAGGTGAGAATCCAAGGTGTCTAACCCGGATAGGTACCCCATTATTGGGTTGTACCCCAAAATTTTTACCATGTACTAAGGGCCCTTGGTGGTGTTCCGGTTACCCTTAGACACGTTATAGGTACCCCCTTAAATGACGTACTTTAGGACTTTGCCTCTTACGAAATATAGCTTCGCAAACTAGGGTGTACGCCACAAAGGTTTGCATGTATAAAATTTTATGCGGCTCTCTTTCTTTTTTGGAGGCTGATCACAGATTGCGGTCTTTTATTCGCAAATTAATGAAATTTTAATCGGAATATAAATTCTGAAATTCGTAACTTTTCCCAATTTCCTGCGAGCAAACAATATTCGTAAAATTTATCACGAAATAAAAATTTTGTTTTACCACATACCTTATTTCCACGAGTAAACATACTGATTACCTTCTTGTTTTATTATTTTCCTTCTTCTTTCTTCGCAAATCACAATCCCTTATTATCATCATAAATTTCTTGTATGATTATCATCGTAACTTTATCCTCTTTTTCCTTAATCCTCTGCCATTAAATTTTCACTTCTTTTCACAGACTTTGCTCTTTTTCTCCAATTTTCCTTCTCAGCAGTTTTTCCTTCGCAAACTTCTACTTATGTATCGTAACATTTCTTTCCCTCAGCCCAATCACCCTTGATAATTCCAATACCCTTCATATGAGGAAATTTTATGCACTGATGTAGAGTGGAAGCTACGCCTAGAATTCCATGAAGCCATGGTCTTCCTATCAAAGCATTATATGGTGATTCGACATCAACAACGCAGAACAGAATTTCAGTTCGCATTCCACTCAATGGAATTCGCATGCTCACTTCTCCTTTGGGCTTGTTGGCAGTTCCATTAAAACCATAAATTCTATAAGTAGAAGGTATTAAATCTGCATCTTTTCCCCCCATAGTTTTGTAAGCAGAATAGAAGAGGATATTGACAAAACTTCCCGTATCAATCAAAATCCTATTAAGACCAATTGATTCTTCCTCCATATCATCTTCGTTTTCCTCCATATTCATGTAGATTGCTAATCTTACTACCAATGGATTATCATGTGCTTCACAACCTTCTGGAATTTCAAGAAAGCTTCAAAAGAAATTTCACGTTTCTACCATTCTTCAAGTCGTGAAATTTTTGCGATGTTCATTACTTCCTTTCCTTCACCATCCCTCGCATATACCCTGCTTAACACATTATCATGAAAATCCTCTATGGTTTTATATGAATGAACAATGGAATTACAGAAAACATTCCTTGCTTTTGACCCCACTTCTATATGTAGGATTTCTTCTCCCTTTTCTTTTGTTGTGTTCTCCCTGCGAGTTATGGCTGGAGCCTGTGGTAATTGTTGCGACTGTGTCTGCTTAAGTAAAAATTGATTTAGTTTTCCTTGATCAATCATTCACAAGATTATCCTCTTGATATTATGGCAATTATTTGTAGAATGTCCATGAAAATGATGATATGAACAAAATTCATGACTTCTTGGACCCATTGGTGGTTCCTTTCCCATGTTCCATGGAGTTGGTATATTCTCTACCAGGATAATTGCTTGCCATATCTTTTCTACACTCGTATTCAAAGGTGGCAACTTTATCTCTTCCCTTACCATTCTTTGACCTCCTTTACCGTTGTTATAATTTTGTCTCTGGTTCCCTTGTCCAAAATAATTTTGCCTTTGTCCCCCATAATTTTCTTGTTGTTGATCTAGTCTTGGAATTTGGTTATTTCCTATTCGATTATAGAAATTCTTCTCTCTATCATACTCTTCTTGATCTCTACTATCCATTGCTACCATCTTTGGCTGGCTATCATTGATTTTCTTCTCTTCTGAAATTTGCGAAGAAGTTTGTGAGGATGTTTGCGAAGTACCTGCTACTACATTGATTATTTTGGGAAGTAAATTTGCTCCTCCCTCTTGATTGCTAGTGTTTGCTACTGGATATGACTCCATACTGTTTTGCTTTTCCTCTAATGTAATGTATTCTTCTTGCAATTCTTGTAACTCTGTCATCATTATGGAATTCTTTCTTCTGAAGATTTGAACATACAATTGTTCAGTCGCGAACATCGCATTTATGAAGGACAGAATCAAGTATCTCTCATCCACACGCCCCATATATCACCGCACATAGTCTTCCATCGTCTTACCAAATGCTTCAAACTTTCACCCACTCTTTGTTTTAAACCAAATACATCTTCAATACCTAGCCGTGAAGAGTGATTTGTGATATATGCTCCGAGGAAAGTTGCTTGCAAATGAATGAATGATGTAATAGTGTTCTTAGGGAGTCCTTCGAACCACTTTAAAGCTTCCCCTGTTAAACTTGATGCGAAGTACTTGCATAACACAAAGATCATGATTCTCCCATTGTAACATGCATCTTATGTATGCTTTAATGTGCTGAATAGCACATGAAGTCCCATCAAAGATACTGGTAAGTGTGGGCAAATTGCATTTTGGTGGAATTCCTCCCAATTGTACTTCTCTAGCAAATGGAGTCCTCGCAGCTTCTTCTATTGCTTCATCTAATTGCCTTCTATCTCCTCCTCTTCTATTGTTTATCATCCCTCTCATTTCTGCTAATTCTCGAAAGATTCGTGCATTTGCCTCAGAATTCTCATCCATTGGTCTTTTTAATGCAGCTTCTCTTCTTCTACGTTCTTGCGCTTCCTCCCTTGCGATCCTTCGCATTCTATCATATTCTTCATTAATGTTTTCATTTGCATAATTTTGCAAATATCTTCTTTCTAAATTATCATAATTGTTCAGTTGCATAGCATCTTGGAATTCTTGTTCTTCCCTTTCTATTCTTCTCATTCTTCTCATGCGAATATCGGGAATTTCTTCTTCTTCATTTCTCCTTCTTCTGTGACTTATTTCTTCTTGATTTACTTGTACTCTGATTCGAGAATTTGGTTTATTCCTTTCCACTTCTGTTTGTTGATTTACAATTCTTCTCTTAATTCTTTCATACTCAACATTTTGTTTGTTACAAACTTCTTCATGTCTTCTTGCTCCATTCTCGTGATTGTTTTTATGTATTGCTTGTTGTCTCTCAGTTTCTTCCATAAGTTGTTGTTCTTCCTCTCGATTCTGATTGTTTTCTCTAGGATTTGGTCTTGTTCGTAAATTCTCCATGCTTTGTTCATGGTTTGGTATTAAAATGAAACGATTCTCTTGATTTCTTTCACTTTGATTCTGCTCTTGTTCTTGCATATTATTTTCATTATTGATTATCGGTGAATTTTTTCCTTCTCTTTCTGTTCTAACATTTGATCTTGCAACACTTTGAGATTTCCTCCTTTGTAACATCTCATTTTCCATCCTCAATTCTTGATTTTGTCTTGTTAATTTGGCACGTTCTTCAGCTTCGATCATTCGTTCTTTTTGGATTCCTTGTCTCAATGTTTCTAACATCTCCCTTTCTCTTTCAAGAATTGTTCCTCCCATCAACCTCCCATTTTCTCTGATTTGTGGTTATCTATCTTCTTCTTCTGGTGTATTAGTTCTCCAAGTGTGTATACTCACTTGATCATGATCTCCTACTTGTTGAGCTTGATTTCTTCGATTACTCCTTCTCCTACTAGGTTCTCCTGTTATATTTGCTTCTCCTCCTGCTAATCTTACACTTCTTCTTACTTCATTTAATGGTTCTGATGTGTTTCTTCTTCTTGTCATTTTTCTGGTACAAGAATTCTTCAAATCCCTGTTTCTAGCGCCAATTATGTAGTTACAGAATAACCTACAACTACACCCTCAATAGAATTAGTAAAAACTCAAGAAGTTCTTGATGATGAATAACAATTTTCCTATTAATGTTCTCAATTGATTACAAAGAAGTATCTAAATGGAACTAGAATAGTTACAACTTTCTCTATTCTCTTTCCTAAGATATTTTCTAACACTCACTAAAAGAACCTCTCGAATTTTACATTTGAACTCCTATTTATAGTAAAACTTATACAGTTGTATATGAATTGCGAAGTATCGCAATTCATACTCGCAAAATTACTTCATCCTCGCAAAACTTCGTATTTCTCCGTGCTACTTCTATCATCGTATCATTTTATAACTCTTTTCTCCTTTATTTATTACGATACTCGTGAACTATTATCTTGCGATATTCAGTACCTACACATTTCAAGAGTCTAAAACCGAGCAAGCCAATGTTTTGTACCAAAGGCAAGAGAACAACCCATATTCTCAGACCTACAACCCAGGGTGGAGAAATCACCCTAACCTTTCATGGTCTAAAGGGCCCGTCCAAGGGGGAACATAAAATAATAACCAAGGATACCCTTATCCTAGAAACCCCCAAGTGAAACCACATGTGCAGTCCACAGATAAAAAGCCTAGCTTCGAAGAAAGTTTCGGTTTGTTGACCCAAAATATGGTACAACTCCAAAAGACCACAGACCAACGTTTTACAAGTCTAGAACTTAAAATGGGTCAAATTTGTGAAGAATTAAATGAAAGATACAAAGGAAAACTCCCTAGTCAGCCCCAACAAAATCCAAAAAATGTATATCAGGCAGAAAATTCAACTCGAAATGAGGCCTCCCATAATCAAGTAAATGCTGTCACCACCCTTCGTAGTGGTAAAGTTGTTGAAAACAATGTAGGTGTACCACGAATGAGTGAGTCTACATCGACTCACCAAAGGCATAAAATCCCACAGAAAACACCTAATGTTGAAGACAATTCTGAGCAACATAAGAATTCCCATAATTCTAATATCTCTGCACCATCTCATGTACCTGTTGCTCCATTCCCACAAAGATTGGTGCATCAAAAGAGAGTATACAAGATATAACGAGATTTTGGAAATGTTCAAACGAGTTAACATCAACATCCCATTTCTTGATGCAATCAAGCAAGTACCTGCTTATGCTAAATTCCTTAAGGATCTATGCACACAAAAGCGAAAGCTTCATGTGCATAAGCGTGATTTTCTCACTGAGCAAGTGAGTGCAATCATTCAAAGAAACACACCTCCTAAGTTTAAAGACCCAGGTAGTCCAACTATCACATGCAAAATAGGTGACCAAACGGTTAAGAAGGCGTTGCTAGACTTAGGGGCAAGTGTGAATTTACTACCATATTCAGTATATGTGCAGTTAGGTCTTGGAGAGTTGAAGGCAACACCTATAACTCTGCAATTGGCGGACAGATCCATCAAAGTGCCACGTGGTGTGGTAGAAGATGTTTTGATTAAGGTTGATAAGTTTTATTTTCCTGTGGACTTCATCATCTTAGATACTCAACCTGTGCAAAACCCTGACAGTCACATTCCTGTCATTTTGGGACGTCCCTTCTTAGCAACGTCCAATGCAATCATTAACTGCCGTAATGGAGTGTTGAAGTTGTCATTTGGTAATATGACTGTGGAGTTGAATGTTTTCAATACTAGCCAATAACATTTAGATCTTGATGATGATGATGATGTGCATGAAATCAACATGATTGAAAGTTTGATTCAGGATTCGTTGTCTAGTAGCATGTCTGTTGACCCTTTGGATGCTTGTTTGAATAATTTTGACCTGGATCTGTTTGATGATGAATACATAAGTGAAGTGAATACTTTGCTTGAATCCACACCACTTATGGACACGTCTAAGTGGAAAGCTAGAGTGGAACCTATTCCACTCTTGGAATCCAAGTATGTTCCCTCTCTTGTTGAGCCACCAAAGCTCGAACTGAAACCATTGCCTGATACTCTTAAATATGTTTTTTTGGGACCTTCTAATACTTTGCCTGTAATCATTTCATCTGCCTTAGATACAGAACAGGAAAGTAAACTTTTAGAAGTACTTAAGGAGCATAAGGAGGCTTTAGGTTGGACCATCTCGGACCTTAAAGGCATAAGTCCCACTGATTGCATGCATCATATAAACCTTGAGGACAATTCTAAACCATCTAGGGAGATGCAAAGGCGTATCAATTCTAACATGAAAGAGGTTGTTAAGAGTGAGATTATAAAGCTTCTTGATGCGGGTATCATCTACCCAATCTCAGATAGCAAATGGGTTAGCCCCATTCAGGTTGTGCTGAAAAAGTAAGGAGTTACTGTAGTTCAAAATGATAAAGATGAGTTAATCACTACTCGAGTAACCACATGGTGGCGAGTTTGCATTGATTATAGGAAGTTGAATGCAGTTACAAGGAAAGATCACTTCCCTCTTCCATTCATAGATCAAATGCTTGAACGATTGTCTGGGCGTAAATTCTATTGTTTCTTGGATGGTTTTTCTGGTTACAACCAGATTCATATTTCACCCGAAGATCAGGAAAAGACTACATTTACATGTCCATTTGGAACGTTTGCCTATCGTCGTATGCCCTTTGGGTTGTGCAACGCACCCGCTACATTTCAGCGTTGTATGATGAGAATTTTTTCTGATATGATAGATAACTTCCTTGAGATCTTTATGGATGATTTCTCTGTGTTTGGATCATCTTTTGATGAATATTTGAACCATCTCACTCGCGTGCTGATTAGATGTAAAGAGAAAGATTTGGTTTTAAATTGGGAGAAATGTCATTTTATGGTGAACTCGGGCATAGTTCTAGGACACATCATCTCTGAAAAAGGCATTGAAGTAGACAAATCCAAAGTCGACCTCATTCAAAACTTGCCGCAACCTCGCTCTGTGAGGGAGGTTAGATCATTTTTAGTCCATGCTGGTTTCTACCGTAGATTCATTAAAGATTTCAGTAAGATCTCAAGACCACTGTGTAATCTACTCAGTAAAGGTGTTACATTTGTGTTTGATAATGCTTGTGTGCATACTTGGGAAGAGCTCAAAACTCTTCTAACTTCAGCCCCTATAGTCCGACCTCCTGATTGGAAATTGCCATTTGAAATCATGTGTGACGCATCTGATTTTGCTGTTGGAGCTGTCTTAGGTCAGCGAGTTGACAAACACCCCTATGTGATCTACTATGCTATTAAGACACTAAATGAGGCTCAAATGAATTATTCAACAACCGAAAAAGAGCTGCTAGCTGTTGTGTTTGCATTATATAAGTTTAGATCTTATTTGATAGGATCTAAAATCATTATTTATACTGACCATGCCGCATTAAGATTCTTTTATCTAAAAAAGATGCTAAGGCTCGTCTAATTTGATGGATACTCTTGTTACAAGAGTTCCACCTCGAAATTCGAGATAAAAAAGGGTCAGAGAATGTTGTTGCTGATCACTTATCTAGGTTGAATGTCGAATCCGCTGATGAATCAGAGATTATTAGGGAATCTTTCCCTGATGAACAACTGATGCTGGTTTCTGAAATGCCATGGTTTTCCGACATCGTGAACTACCTTGCTACAGGTAGGATGCCACTTCATTGGTCTAAACAAGACCGGTCTAAATTCTTGGCCGAAGTGAAACATTTCCTATGGGATGACCCATATCTGTTCAAATACTGTCCTGACCAAATCATTAGGAAATGTGTCACCAATTATGAACAAAGGGATGTCATCTCTTTTTGTCATGATCAAGCATGTGGAGGACACTTTAGTGCAAAGAAAACTGCCGCAAAGATCTTGCAGAGTGGTTTTTACTGGCCAACATTATTTAAGGACAGCCATGCCTTCTATGTTTCTTGTGACCGGTGTGTGCAGAAATTGGGAAGTATATCAAAACGAAACATGATGCCCTTACAACCCATTTTGATTGTTGAGCTATTTGATGTATGGGGCATTGATTTCATGGGTCCATTTCCTAGCTCAAAGGAAAGTTGTACATTCTTGTTGTTGCTGTTGACTATGTTTCTAAGTGGGTAGAAGCAATTGCAACCAAAACTAATGACCACAAGGTGGTATTTTCGTTCTTAAAGGAAAACATATTTTCTCGATTTGGCACCCCTAGAGCTATAATCAGTGACGGTGGTTCACATTTCTGCAATAGGCCTTTTGAGTCCTTAGTCCGTAAGTATGGCATAACTCATAAAGTTGCAACCCCATATCATCCACAGACCAGTGGCCAGGTAGAGGTTTCAAATAGGGATATTAAGCACATTCTAGAAAAGACGGTTAACCCGTCTAGAAAAGATTGGTCTTTAAGATTGAATGATGCTTTATGGGCCTATAGAACTGCATACAAAACCCCCATTGGTATGTCCCCTTACATACTTGTGTACGGTAAAGCTTGTCATCTCTCTGTAGAGTTAGAACATCGTGCATATTGGGCTGTAAAGAAACTGAACTTTGATCTTGGTAAAGCTGGCACCCAAAGGAAGCTTCAACTCAATGAGTTAGAAGAGTTAAGAAATTATGCATATGATAATGCGAAGTTGTACAAATATAGAATGAAGGTGTTCCATGACAAAAGCATTTTGCGCAAGTCATTCACTCCAAGCCAGAAAGTTATATTGTATAACTCACGACTGCACCTTTTTCCAGGAAAATTACGTTCTAAATGGACATGCCCGTTCGTGGTGCGAACAATTTTCCCCATGGGGCTGTAGAACTAGAAGATGTAACAACCAAGAATGTCTTCAAGGTCAATGGGCAGAGACTGAAGTCGTTCCTTGAACCAATCCCACCTGAGATTGAAACAACTCATCTTGTTGATCCGATCTATGTGGACTGAAAAGTTCACCCCTTGTACATACCACAGATATCTTCCCTGCTGGTTGCTTTGGACATACTCTATTGTCTCTGGTTTGGCATCTGGTAATCTCTTTCCTTTGAATCTGTTTTGTTCTCATAGTTTGTTGTGGTTTCTGTTATCTTTTGAAACATTGAGGAAAATGTTAGATTTAGGTTTGGGGGAGTATTTGCATATGGCGTTTTGTAGTCTTTTGCATCTTTTATGACCAGCTGTGTAGCGGGTCTTTTGTAGGATCCTTTGTAGTCTTTTGCATCTTTTATGACCAGTTGTGTAGCGGGTCTTTTGTAGGATCCTTTGTAGTCTTTTGCATCTTTTATGACCAGCTGTGTAGCGGGTCTTTTGTAGGATCCTTTGTAGTCTTTTGCATTTTTTGAGTCTTTTGTTGTTATTTTTTTTTTGTGACCAGCTGTGTAGCAGGTCTTTTGTAGGATCCTTTTTAGTCTTTTGCATTTTTTATGACCAACTGTGGAGCGGGTCTTTTGTAGGATCTTTTGTAGTCTTTTGCATATTTTTTTTGTTGTCTTCTATGACCAGCTATGGAGCGGGTCTTTTGTAGTGTGTTATCTGATGACCAGCTATGTAGCGGGTCACTAAAAAAAATGATGATCAGCTGTGTAGCGGGTCTTAAAAAAAAAAAAAAAAATGGTTACAAATTTTCATGGTTCTACGAAATTCCGAAGTTCATCATCTACAGTTGAAGACCGAAGACGAAGACATTTCTATGGATGCTCTGAAATTGGAGAAGGTTTTGTGGGTACATCTTTGGTAGGCCCTCACGAGACTACAACTCGTCCACTAGGGACACCTAGGGGTTTAAAGGCTTAGTGCATACGCTAAATGCATTCGAAAGACCAGCGACAATGGTATAGTTAGGATTTCTTAAGTTCTGTTTCACTTGAGGACAAGTAAAATTCAGGTTTGGGGGTATTTGATGAGTGCCAAATATTGCATATTCATACACCTTTTCATTGGCACTTAACTCATCTTTCGCGCTTCAAAGTCATATATTATCCCAAATTCTGCATTTTTTCCATTTTCAAGAATAAATATTTGTATTAATTAATTTTGTGTTTTTAAGTACTAAATAAAGCTTGGAAGAATTGAGAAGACAAAAGAGAAGAAAGTTGGAAGCGTTGCAACCCGCTCGCGCATCAGTGGCAACCTGTTTACAAATTCATGGGATTAAACAACCCATGATCCAAAACCCAAGACCCAAATCCATTTCCACCTCACCCCCATTGGATTCTTTCCAAAACATCCACCTCACCCCCATTGTATTCCATTTCATCCATCAATTAAAGAAAACATCCCCATTCTCTCACTCAATCACTCCCAATTTGTTTCCCACAACCAAATATATTCCATTCAATCCATCAATTAAGAAAACATGTTTTGTTGAGTGGATGCTTTCCAAATTTCGAATCCAAGTTCTTGAGGGAATTTTGTGTATAAATAGAGAGGGTTTTTGTGTTGAAAAACCATCCAAGAATAGCTTGTTCATGTTAGTTTATCAAATTTAAGTTTTGTTGTAATGTTCTTCATGTTCTAGTTTCATTTTCTAGGGTTTAAATGAAGCCGTAACTCATTGGTATGTATTCATATCTTGTATCTTGTTCTTGAAAGTTTAGAATTGTTTAAAGATATAATTTAATCCAAGTTTGTCAACATCTTGCTCTCACAATGTATGCCATGTATCCATTGTAGTTAGAATATCTCTATGTTGATTATGCTACAACTCATGCTTAACCAAATATTGATCCTCAGATTAGTTGTGCTTTAATTAGACAGTTAATGCTTTGGAGAAATACTTTAGTTGTGATTAAATTATCCATTGGAGAAACACCTTAGATATACGGTAGACTTGAATCTGATGTAAGGACAAGAATAATATTAAAAGTTGAATGCATATCATAGGTTAGTGGTGGATTTGAATACCCTAGTATCCATATTCTCAATATTTACACCTTGATTTAATTGCATATTTTAATTCAAATTACTTTCTGTTTAAGTCTTTGCCAATATCTCGTCGTATCGACAAAAACAAACCCCCTTTGGTTACTCTCTGAATCAGTTCTTAGTAAGGATTTAAAATAAACTTCTACACTCTCCAAGTCTCTGTGGTTCGACCTGTGCTTGCCCTGTGTTGCTTGTCGACACTGTGCACTTGCAGTATACACAATAGTAGGTATCTTTCTGAGCCTACCAGGGGGGGGGGGATAAAAAGCCGTATTTTCTCTGTGATTTTATATCATCATATTCTGATATTTAAACTTATTGGCAAGAAATAAAAAAACAATACAAATACTTTGTTTGATTCTCTTGGATTGCACATGTGAAGATCACGTACCATGGCTAGAACTACTGTGAGTCAAGTTGTTCTATAACCGATGATTATCGATTTCTTCCTTCACCGCCATATTCGTGTTCCATCATCATCAGCAGTTTACGGACCCGAGTAAGTGCCCATTATCTCTATTGGTATTTTCTTGAGCATATATAGAAAAATGAGGAGCAATAATGAAGAAGGTTCTAGTATAAGAATTGTTGATAGTAATTATGAATATGATGTTGAAACGGTACACCATGTCCGTGAACCTTACTTTCATGTTAGTCTTCAATTGTATTTTATTAACAAGCCTTCTCGAGACAATATCAAAAATTTGATATGTTATCATGGAAATAATTGCCCGAAGCAATTTTCCCAACTAGTTTAGCAAACCAAAAACAACTAAGCAACTTAGTTCCTCTGTTAAACCGATTGTAAAAATTCAACCTCTTCATTTGATAAGACCAAAACAAAGATAAACTCCATTTTTTTCATCAGGTTCTAATTATCCATATAACTTAGACCTTTAGATTTCAAACAAGCCAAATACTAGGTTAGTTAACTAGCATTTCCTTGTTTAGGCTTTTGGCTAGACTTGAATAACCAAAACCTCCACTTTGATAAGTCTAACTAAAATCAGAGTTAACTTAGTTTATCTTATCCGGAATCGAATTGGACTAAACAAATCGTCCCGTCAACATATTCATTCGTTAAGCCATACATAATTCATACAAACCAATAAATCAACTTGCATAATTATTCACCTCAACCTGATGCAATTGAAATAACACACATAAATCAAAGTTTCACTATTGCACCGAAATTTTGTAAGCTTAAACAATTGATACTACACAACAAATCTAAATAACAATTGTTTTACTTAATTGGAAACAATTGAATTAACATAAACATTAAAGCACCGCAATTGCACCAAATTTTGTAAGCCTAAACTAATGATATCACACAACAAAGTAAGATAACAAAAGTTTTACTTAACCGGAAACAATTGAATCACACACACATCCATACATACATAATGGAATAAACACATCAATTGTACCAACAATTTTGTTTAAGCAAAAGCAATATATATATCAAATAAAAATAGGATTTTCTTAAAACATGAAAACAATTAACTAACAAGATTGTTACCTCAATTTCACATCCAACTTCTCCAAATATGATTCCATCGCTTTCTTCTTCCGGGAGAATTGATATCGAAATACCATTATGTTGTCATTCTCATGCCAAAAAACAAAAGAATAACAACAACCAACCTTTACCAGAGAAAGGTTGAAAATCAGTTTTAACAATTGCAAGCAAAAGTTAAAAACCGTCGAAACACATATGCTTTTATGCTAAACCAAAACCGATTCAACATATTGTGACTTTTTCACATATTGTTTCTACAGGAATCCCTCATGATCCTTTGATAAAGCCTACCAACTTGGGCTAGAACTTAATCCTGCTAAATCAAAAAGTCACCCAAACCATAAGGGTACACAACATATTATGAGATCGAATATCAAGGTAATAAAACCAAAATCAAACATCTCATACACATACATAGCAAATAAATAAAGCATTAAAGTACCGGCTATGTAAATCAAAACTATCACAAGAAAAATTACAAATCAAATAACTATATTCATAATAGTTTTATTCATTCAATAGAATTAATAAAAGCAATCAAAAATTGATGTCTATTTTTCTAGTACAACTCAGTCCTTCATATCAATGCCACATAAAGGTAGGTTTTTATTTTCGTTCTTCAGCTTATGAATTTCTTCAAGAAGAAAACCTTGCTACTTAACCAGAACCTCTTGAAGGTGAGAAATTTTCGAGAAGGACTCTGCAAGAGCATGTAGTTTTGTCTTTGATTGAACACAAAAGAGTGTCAATGCCTCAATACACTGATCTTTCTTCAGCGTATTCTCTCTTTCCTTCTTGCAAAGCCAATCTCCCTTTTTGATTTTACCCCTAATCTCAAGAGAAGCCCCTGACTTATTCTTAGGATGATCATTCTGATCTATCATCTTTTCATGCAAAGATGTTTGATCCAGACTCATGGTTCGGACAAGGAAATATCACAAAATGAAAATGATCTCTTTATATTTCTCATATTTCCGAAAATATAATATATCTACATATACGAATATATCTAATATTTTCAATTACTAGATTTTATTTCCATAATATACACAAAAGGTGCCTTGATTTCTTCTTCCTCACTCGAATATGGCACACATGGTGAGGAACGAATTCTAATACCTATTAGGTGGTATTAGTATGAGATTTTCTCTCATTATGGAACTTTGAAAAAACCGAGTGTTCTTGATCTAGAATCATATGAGAAATTCTCCTTTTGGTACCACGAACTAGCGAAGTTTCTTGACTTTTGTTGTCTATGCAACTCTTAGCAGTTTTGTTCTTGAGACAGTTTATGCATCTTATCTTTCCCTTTACCATTAGATAATTTAATAACATCGGAAGACATGTCCATTCTTAAAATGGGTAAATCACTAATGGAGGAGGAAGAAATAAGATTGACAACTAATGCAATATTAGTTGTTTCCTCTTCTTCAGAATTGTATGAATCAGAGGTCTCATCATGAGTTACAGTCAATGCCTTACTTCCAGTGTATTTCTTGCGATTGGGACAATCATTAGCAATATGACCAAACCCTTTACACTTGAATCATTGCGGATGATATTCATCATAGTCTTCATGTTCCTTTTTGACATGAACTCGATCATGTAGTCGAGAAGATTGGTGAGTATCCTTTATGAATCTCTTGTTTCTTATCCTTAAGAGATCTCGAAACTGTCTAGTGATCAAAGATAATGATTCTTCAATTTCATCATCAGAATTTCTTGCAATCTGTTTATCTAAATCATCCAACTGACTATTCCTTTCCATTGGAACTTTAGGAATTTTTTCAGCTTTAAAAGCAATTCTTTTATGTAGGAAATACCATATGGTCCTAAATATAAAATATTAGGGAGGGTCTAATCCTGTTGACCCAGTCCACTGTCTGTTTGGTCCTATTTGGTAATATAAATTATAGTTTGGTCCTATGCTGATGTCATGGATGATGTAAATGTCACCTTGTAGTGGCAGAATTACCCTTTTGGATAAGGACCATATATAAAGTCAATTGGTGAGAGAGAAAAATTATTTCTCAGATTTACTTTCTCTCTCCACCGGTTCTCTCTTTCTTCTTCTCCGCTTCCGCCATTTTTTCTAGGTTTTTTTTTGGGATGAAGACGATGATGTTACAGAGATAAATATGAAGACGATGATGTTCAATCATCGTCTTGTTTAGATTTGTAGAGATGAAATCATCTTCGTCGTTGATGCTTCTTAAGATGTAAACGTGTTTTTTCTTGATTTCATTCTGCTGCTCCATCTGTTTTTGATAAAGACGACGATGAAACAGATCCGTTTTTGATAAAGACGACAATGATTGAACTCGTGTTGTTTCTGAATTGCTGTTGCTGAAGAAGATCTTGATTTTTTTGAGAATCTTGGATCGATTTATGTTGCTGCTGGTGTTGAAGACGACGACTAATATGTTGTTGTGGTTGTTGCTGCTATTAAAGATGATGAAGACGATGAACGTCGATGAATAAATTTAAGATCTGTTGCTGCTCGTGTTAAAGACGATGAAAACGATGAACGCGATGAATATGTTGCTGTTGCTGCTTGAAGACGATGATGTTTTCTGTTGCTGCTGTTGAAGACAATGAACGTGATGAATACAATGTTGCTGCTGTCTTCTTGATCTGTTTTCTTGATGAAGATGAACTCATGGCATGTTGATGAAGATGAATTCATGTCGGTGATGATTATTAATGATTTTGAATGAATGATGTTGTTGTTTTTGAAGATGAAGTTCATCAAAGAAAATGAATTGTTGCTGCTGTTTTGAAGATGAAGACGAAGATGAGTTCATCTGCTGCTGTCTTTGTATTTTTTTTCCTTTTTGTATGGAGTTCATTCCTCGGAATGAACTCTGTTTTTTTTAACTTTTTGTATGGAGTTCATTTCTCGGAATGAACTCTGTTTTTTTAGGTTTTATATGGAGTTCATTTCTCGGAATGAACTCTGTTTTTTTAGGTTTTTATATGGAGTTCATTTCACGGAATGAACTCTGTTTTTTAGGTTTTTATATGGAGTTCATTTCACGGAATGAACTCTGTTTTTTAGGTTTTTATACGGAGTTCATTTCACGGAATGAACTCTATTTTTTAGGGGTTTATACGGAGTTCATTTCACGGAATGAACTCTGTTTTTTAGGGGTTTATATGGAGTTCATTTCACGGAATGAACTCTGTTTTTTAGGTTTTTATGTGGAGTTCATTTCACGGAATGAACTCTGTTTTTTAGGTTTTTATACGGAGTTCATTTCACGGAATGAACTCTGTTTTTTTAGGTTTTTATACGGAGTTCATTTCACGGAATGAATTCTGTTTTTTAAGGGTTTATATGGAGTTCATTTCACAGAATGAACTCTGTTTTTAGGGGTTTATATGGAGTTCATTTCACGGAATGAACTCTGATTTTTTAGGTTTTATGTGGAGTTCATTTCACGAAATGAATTCTGTTTTTTTAGGTTTTTATGTGGAGTTCATTTCACGGAATGAAGTCTGGTGAAAATTGCAAAAAAAAAAAAAAATTAGCTCAATTTTTAGTTACTGTAGCAAGTGGAAAAATGTAGTTAATGTAGCAAGTGGAAAAATGTAGTTACTGTAGCAAGTGAAAAAAATGTAGTTATGGTAGCAAGTGAAGAAAATCGCCAGGGGAAAGAAAAGGGTATTTTTGTCCATTTAAGTATTTTTAAAAATTATGGACCAAACAGTAAAGGCGTTTGACCAAAGGACTAAACAGACATGGGCCCACCTAAAAAAGGACCAAACGATAATTTTCCCTTCTTTTATTTTGAATAGATTGTGATTCATGATCAAAGATCTTTAACTTTCCAACGAGTGTGCTTCGTGAGAGAGTTGAGAGATCATTTGCCTCTATGATTGCATGCTTCTTAGAATCGTATCTTGATGGCAATGATCTAAGAATTTTGCACAATATATCTTTTTCAGAAATAGCCTTCCCTAGAGAGAAAGATGTATTGATTATTGACGTAGTTTTAAAGTGGTAAGAAAAGATTCGTTGCTCGGAATCTTTTGAAGATTTGGTTTAAGATTAACTTAAGAAAAATACTAAGACAAATTAATTAAAAATGATTTTTGTTACCAAGGAGAGAAGATTCTAGGGTTTTGGATTCCACTACTTCCAATATTTGTAAACTCAATAACAATTTCTTTGACAAATTACTCCTATTTTACTCAAAACAATTTTCGAACTCAATCTCATGCTTTGGAAAATATAACGTTATAAGTTTTTTTTCTGTTACGACTCTCATCACTATTCTAAGGCCTAATCCTCATTCGCTTATAAAAGAACGGTGGTAACTACCCAAAACAATTATTATGAAGCATGAAAAGAAGAGAGAATTTTTAGACAAATTAAAACACAATTTTGGAGTATTTGTTGTCAAGGAAAATAATTACTAAAATTCACTCATTAAAAATAGCTTCTTCCAAAACCCTAGAAAATAAATTTAGCTACTCATAGAATCGAAATTTAAGAAAATTTCATTAATCATTGTACTCAAAAAGATATAAATAAGCTTACAATGATTCTGTAGTAAACGATATAAGACTTCTGTCATTGATAAACGATATACGTTTTCTGGTGTTGAATAACGATATTCTTCTGCGACTGTTTCTGGCAGTTTAATGTTCTTGGTGTTCTTGAATATGCAGCAGTAAGAGAACTTTCTGAAACTTATTATTTCTCGATTCTAACTAACTATTCTTTCCCTAGGTATCCGTCTGACCTCTTTTGGAACTCGTACAACCCTTTTATACACTTCCAGCTAAATTATCTCCCAAGTTATCTTCTTTTCTTTTCTTCACGGGAAATAATCATTCGGGATTGATTTCTTTTTTTATTTTTCTTATCCTACGCGTCTTTGAGTGCTCAATACTTACCAAACTCGATATATATGAATCCTATGAGGATACATCTACTCCATATAGCTAGTAAATTCCATAAACAAAAGCCGAGAATACTTCTCTTCCCCTGTTTACTCCAACCCATGTTAACTTCCCTATTTTATCGATTCCAACTCATTTACCATCCCTGTTAAGTCGTAACAGGATAATACAAAACCATTCTTGTGATTGAGTCTCACTCAGACTTGTCTAAAACTCTGCCGGAAAATATCGCAGGTAAACCCGAGAATGCATGGTCACTCTGTTTTCTTCGAATCTGGTTATTAAGCCCAACTGGATCCAATAACACCACCATACCATCCATGTTTAGTTGATAAAAGTAAGCCCAACCTATTTGAGCCATTGAATCTCATTGAAACACGTTCGATTTCCAAACCCTAAATTCTGCCATTAACAACAATATTTTCCCGCCAAAACCGTGAGCATTGATTCATCTTATGCGGATTATCTAGCCAATTCTGATCAAAATAAAGACAATTACCA
The DNA here is from genome assembly GCA_023529315.1 of Papaver bracteatum. NCBI lineage: Eukaryota > Viridiplantae > Streptophyta > Magnoliopsida > Ranunculales > Papaveraceae > Papaver > Papaver bracteatum. The sequence continues at coordinate 788,106 of JAJJWX010003836.1, read as the reverse complement.
GCCATGTTTATACCTTAGGAACAAACCCATTCAATTCTAGTGATTTAGTCTCAATGTAACATTATCAAATCTCAAACCCTAATTATGTTCTTCTTTTCCCGCCAAAATTCAAATTCAAAAGGTTGAAGATGACTACCCCTTATCCAACAGCGGTGTTCCTTTAGTAATTTGGGGTACATTTAGTAATTCCTGGTGTGCGAATAGCAATTCATGGGGTACAAAAATAACTTTTGGGCTTTATATAGTGAAAAACTCATGGGTGACTTTCTCAACTCTTCTGAGACATTTCTGGGGGTGCCTTTAACACTTTTCTGCGTGTTTTTAGTAGTTTCTCGAGCATCCATCTCTTACTTCTCATATTCACTTCTTTTCTTCAATTTCATCAATAAGGTTGCCATGCTTTTCAGACATAACTCGCATCACTAAAGCCGACATGACTTTCAGAGATGAAGAAATAAAAGCAAATAATGAGAGATAATTCGCCTTCATCAGCAGTTGCACATGAAATGACACTTTAGCCCTTTTAAGCGACGTTTCTTCTTCTTTTGCTCCAAAGTACCTAAAAACTCAAAATCAAACATAAAGTACATAATTTACAAGAAAACTAAGCAAAGAAAGCATAAACAATAGATAAATATCAAGGTTCTTTAGACACCTATCAAATTCCCCCACACTTAGACTTTGCTAGTCCTCGAGCAAATCAAACTAAACTAATTTTAAATACATACAACTCCATATCGTCGAGGATACGGTCACACTTAACACGTATAACAAGCCTTTAAACCCCTAGGTGGCCCTAGTGGCCGATTTATAGTCTCGGGAAGGTTTACCAGAGGTGTACCTACAAAACCTTTATTCCAAACCCTAGTTATCTGTGAAGAACTCAGGAACGACACTAAAGAGTCTCCTTGGTTGGCCTACTTTCATTGGTTACAAAAGGAAGTACCCGGATGCGAGTCATATTCATATATATAAGTGACAGAGTTCTATCAATAATCGGAATCACACAAATGAATAGATTAAGAAGATGGATTATTGAGATAGATAGTTCAAAACAATATTGTCTAAGGTCAACGGTGTTTCCCATATCTGTCTGAAGGCCTCCGCCAAGATGAACCTATGAATCCTAATGGATTGAGATACTGGTCTGGACTAATATCAACACAACTTGGCATATACAAGGGAACCAGCGGTCGATAATTTTATTGCACAATAATAAACTTATCACTTTTTTTTAACTGCATGATTTGATATTTTGGATCTAAGTGCATGCTTCTTGTCAGCAGATTACATGATAGTTCCCATGGATCCTACGTTCCACGCTTGTTTAGGTGATGAACACAGGGAAAACACACACATATTGCTATTCCCAAGTGTTAATATTTTTTTATTTTTTTAATTATTCCATTTGGTATGATTGGCCTGGTCTATTTATTATTTAGTAACTCAATCACTCTATTACATCCGGCATTGGTAACAATTCGATGTGTTGGGCCCCACCAAATCACTTAGAGAAACATATAATTCAAATAATAATTAAAAAAAACGTAGTATGATGATTCCATTGTAACACCTGAACTCTGTCTTTTTATGAATAGACTATATTATTGGGTTCCTTAACTCCTACAACCAAGATGTTTACATCCACGTAGACTGGTTAGTGTCATCCTAAATTGACACAAATTTCTAGGCTTTTAAGTTTTTTTTTTTTTATATATATATAAATTAAAAACTAACTAAAAGTTTTTCCCTCACCCCCAAACTTAAACCTAACATTGTCCTCAATGTTTAAAATTAAAGTGCAGTACCAAAAATATAAGTAACAAGAGGAATAAAGAGGTAAGTCAGAAAGATATTACCTGGATGAAGCGTAGCAATCCTTCCATGGGAGCAAGAAAGAAAGAAAATAAAACAAAAATAAAAACAATATTCAACAACAGCAGGGTCCTCTAGAGGGACCTTAATATCACCAGGTGTGGGTTGCCTCCCATTAGCGCTAAGTTTAGTGTCTTCAGCCAGACGTTGGTAGAATTAGTCACCACATAAAATCATATAGCAACAGTCGGAACCTATGTGGGTCATCAAAACTGAATAAAGCTACTGCAAATTAAAGGAATGCCAAGAAAATGAACAAATAACGCACACCCTTATCTAGTTTCCTTTTTAAGATAACTACATCTAGTTGTGGTTCGGGCTCAGGTTCTATGAAAGGGTCTGAATAAAATATTTTCATTGGCCAAGTTTCCTCATTGGTAGGATCCCGAGGATCAGGTTGCAGAGTCTGGAAAAACTCAAATAAGAACTTAGAAGCACATAATAATAACCTAAAAAATTGTGGATCCTCAAAGTCAACAAGATTTGACTTGCATAGTTGACCATAATGGTAGTGGTCATTTTTAAGAAAATATGTCGAAAATTCTAATTTCCTAAAATTATTAGGTTTAGTTCTAAAAACTATATAATGACACATTTAAAATTCAGATACTCCCACATTTGGTAAATAAAATCTTGATGGGACAACAAAGTCAAATATGGTATCATAGGCCGCATTAACCACATCAACCAGAGGATGGGTTTTTATCAACTGAGTTTCTTTTTGGACATAACTAGGTTCAGGAAAATGTGCATGAAGATAGTCTCTTAAGATGGTAGAGGCACATACGTCAAGTCCCAAGCTAGGGACCTTTGTAAGAGTCAAGGGTAAACCACGAGGAGAATGATATTCACCCCCAAACTTAGAATTGTCAATATCCTTGGATAAACTAGTCACAATTTCCTTAATTTCTAAATTATCAGATTTAGGAATATGGTCTTTTATTTCTTCTAAGTTGTAATCATGTGGTTCTACATTTCTATAATCCTCAGAAGGGACTATTGTTTCTGAATCACTAGACTCTAAAACATTAGTCTCAGGATAAACCCTTTCCTTTAAGCCATCTTCAGCTTCATAATCACAATGATATACTACTCCGTCTAAAATTATGGTATCTCTAGTCAAATCCTCATCCTTTTGAATATGTGAATAATTATCAATATTATTAGGATTTGAACTAGAAACAACATTATCATCATAAGGCTCAATTGGTGTAACAATTTCCTCATCACTATGACTATATATTTCAAATTCTTCATCGACACTATCATCATCATCATAATAATATGAAGATGGTTGAAATGGTTGAACCTTGTCAAAACATTCAGTGTTTTCATATATAACCCCATCCTTTAAATTAGGTGAATAATTATATGTATTATCAAGGGTAATATTGGAAACACTATTTTGGAATTCAAGTTCATTATGAGCAATATCCATAGGTGCATATTTATCCTCATACTTATTAAGAGTCTCATACAGTTTATCTAGGATTATTCGAGATTGACGCGCATTTTCACGTGTAGTTTCATTGAACTTCTTAAGTGATTCTTCTAAAGTAAGACTTGAACATTCATCACTATGTGATATACCCGTCACTTTTTGAAACTGTTTGAGTGCATCTTCTAAGGAATGAGTTTTATATTTATCAGGAACTGGTCCCAATTGTTTGATTAAATCCTCTAAAGATGGAGAACTCTCATTTTTTTCATTATAATATTGCTCATTCGCCCGTTCGTATGATTGGTGGACGTGAGGATAGTAATTGGGATCACCATGGTAAGAACCATAACCTTCAGAAGGTCGGGAGTGGTCCCAAGTACTATCCACACTTCGGTCATAGTACAGATATTGTCTATTTTGATACTCATTCGAATAATCATAATATTGGTCTTTATAATACCAACTCGACATTTTATGTGCACATGCAAATGCAGGGTCGACTAAAATTGGTAGGCTCAGGTTACCTCAAGCAGAATATACCTACAGTCAAATACTGGTCAACGGTACTGGGCTAAGGCTTGTGGTGTTTCAGATGATAACGCCCAGAGGGTTCACCGTACTAAACCACAAGTTTTCCTAAAATTAGGTGTCTGACGATGCAATTGGTGTGTGCATGTGTGTTTTTTTTTTAAATAAATAAATGAATAAAAAAAAGAATCCCAAATTAACTATGTACAAATAAAATAAAAATCTACCAAATATCAATATTTACAAAAAAGGAAAAAGAAAAAGAAAATTAAATTGGAATATCTTTACTTACCTTTTTGGTGTCCAGTTTTATTTTCCAATAAATGTCAAATTAAACCTGCACACAAAAGCTAAAAAGATACCCAATGTAAAATCAAAGAAAATTAAATAAATTAAATTCTAAACTACCAAAATATTTACAAAAAAATAAATAAAATAAATCTAAAACCTAACCTAAAGGCAAGTCCGCGTCGGCGGCGCCAAAACTGATGTAGTTTTAAAGTGGTAAGAAAATATTCGTTGTTTGGACTCTTTTGAAGATTTGGTTTAAGATTAACTTAAGAAAAATACTAAGACAAATTAATTAAAAATTATTTTTGTTACCAAGGAGAGAAGATTCTAGGGTTTTGGATTCCACTACTTCCAATATTTGTAAACTCAATAACAATTTCTTTGACAAATTACTCCTATTTTACTCAAAACAATTTTCGAACTCAATCTCATGCTTTGGAAAATATAACGCTATAAGCGTTTTTTTTGTTACGACTCTCGTCACTATTCTAAGGCCTAATCATCCTTCGCTTATAAAAGAACGGTAGTAACTACCCAAAACAATTATTATGAAGCATGTAAAGAAGAGAGAATTTTTAGACAAATTAAAACACAAATTTTGGAGTATTTGTTGTCAAGGAAAATAATTACTAAAATTCACTCATTAAAAATAGCTTCTTCCAAAACCCTAGAAAATAAATTTAGCTACTCATAGAATCGAAATTGAAGAAAATTTCATTAATCATTGTATTCAAAAAGATATAAATAAGCTTACAATGATTCTGCAGTAAACGATATAAGACTTCTTTCGTTGATAAACGATATACGTTTTCTGCTGTTGAATAACGATATTCTTCTGCGACTGTTTCTGGAAGTTTAATGTTCTTGGTGTTCTTGAATATGCAGCAGTAGGAGAACTTTCTGAAACTTATGATTTCTCGATTCTAACTAACTATTCTTTCCCTAGGTATCCGTCTGACCTCTTTTGGAACTCGTACAACCCTTTTATACACTTCCAGCTAAATTATCTCCCAAGTTATCTTCTTTTATTATTTTCTTTTCTTCACGGGAAATAATCCTTCGGGATTGATTTCTTTCTTTATTTTTCTTCTCCTACGCGTCTTTGAGTGCTCAATACTTACCAAACTCCATATATATGAATCCTATGAGGATACATCTACTCCAGATAGCTAGTAAATTCCATAAACAAAAGCCGAGAATACTTCTCTTCCCATGTTTAACTTCCCTATTTTATCGATTCCAACTCATTTACCAGCCATGTGAAGTCGTAACAGGATAATACAAAACCATTCTTGTGATTGAGTCTCACTCAGACTTGTCTAAAACTCTGCCGGAAAATATCGCAGGTAAACCAGAGAATGCATGGTCACTTTGTTTTCTTCGAATCTGGTTATTAAGCCCAATTGGATCGAATAACACCACCATACCATCCATGTTTAATTGATAAAAGTAAGCCCAACCTATTTGAGCCATTGAATCTCATTGAAACACGTTCGATTTCCAAACCCTAAATTCTGCCATTAACAACAATATTTTCCTGCCAAAACCGTGAGCACTGATTCATCTTCTGCGGATTATCTAGCCAATTCTGATCAAAATAAATACCATTGCCAGCCTTGTTTATACCTTAGGAACAATCTTATTCAATTCTAGCGATTTAGTCTCAATGTAACATTATCAAATCTCAAACCCAAAATTTGTTCTTTTTTTCCCGCCAAAATTCAAATTCAAAAGGTTGAAGATGACTACCCCTTATCCAACAGTGGTGTCCCTTTAGTAATTTGGGGTATATTTAGTAATTCTTGGGGTGAGAATAGCAATTCATGGGGTACAAAGATAACCTTTGGGTTGTATATAGTGAAAAACTCCTGGGTGACTTTCTCAACTCTTCTGGGACATTTCTTGGGGTGCCTTTAACACTTTTCTGCGTGCTTTTAGTAGTTTCTCGAGCAGCCATCTCTTACTTCTCATATTCACTTATTTTCTTCAATTTCATCACTATGGTTGCCATGCTTTTCAGATATAACTCGCATCACTAAAGCCGATATGCCTTTCAGAGATGAAGAAATAAAAGCAAATAATGAGAGATAATTCGCCTTCATCAACAGTTGCACATGAAATGACACTTTAGCCATTTTAAGCGACGTTTCTTCTTCTTTTGCTCCAAAGTACCTAAAAACTCAAAATCAAACATAAAATACATAATTTACAAGAAAACTAAGCAAAGAAAGCATAAAAAATAGATAAATATCAAGGTGTTTTAGACACCTATCGATTATCTCAGAGAGTTTAAGATGAAACTCTTCAAAAGTGTCGTTGTCATCCATTTGAAGGTTTTCCCAATCAGACGTAATAGTTTGAAGTCTAGCTTCTTTCTCTGATGTGTTTTCTTCGAACACGATTTGAAGATTATCCCAAGCTTCTTTCGAAGTTTGACATGTTGATACATGATGTTGTAGATCACGGCTTACAACATGTATTATAGCATTCAAACTATCTGAATTCTTCTTAGCAGGTGACTTTTCTTCATTCAAAAAATCTACTAGGCGTTTAAGCTCAGTATCCGAATTTTTTATCTTTGGAAGAATATAACCATCGACGACTAATAGTTTTTTTTTCTTTTCTGAATCACATGAATTTTATTAAAATTATTTAAAAAGTTGATACAACAAGAAAAGGAAGAAAAGTAAAATAGCAATTACACTTTGTATTAAATTAGGATGTCACCAGGTACAAGCCCAATAGCTACTAGCACAATCTATAATATCTCACATTTGGCATTTTAATTCTGCTCAAGAAAGAAGGTCTTCCAATATTGATTTGCATTTCACCATGCAGTAAGGTTGCTCCTCTCTTAGCCACACAGTCAGCAGAAAAGTTTACTTCTCTGTAAAAATAAAAGTAATGAACTTCAGATATTTTCCTTAATGCATTTTTCCATCTTCCTCTGACAAACCAAGGAACCTGACCATTGACAAATTGGTTTATAATTGTCCTTGAATCAGAAGCAATGATTATGTTCTGCATTTCCCACCTTACTGCAAGCTCCAGAGCACAAATGACAACATAAATTTCATTCATAATTAGAATCAATGCCAATACCTCCAGCTAAAGTACCAAGGACTTAACACATATGATTTCTGATAACAACACAAAACCCTACAACACCAGGGTTTCCTATAGAAGAACCATCACAGCAAAACATTATAAAATTTGGCCTGGGTGGAATCCATTGACAGCTTTTAATCTCTTGAAACTTACACTTTCTTACACCCAGATTAAATACTGCAATGATTTCAATATCTTAGTTCTGGTTCCACTGATTTCCTGTAATTCTTGAGCCATTTTCATTAATCAACTTTAGAACTCTTCTTTTAAAACTGTGTAAGTATGGTTTTATTTCTTCAAAGTATCTTTTGTTTTTCGTAAACCATATTTCTTTAAGTATGATGCAAGCAACAGTAATCCAAATTTGCTTAATTAGTGGACTCTTATTTTTTGCACATTTCCGTACCTCATCAAAACTATGAGGAACAACAAATTGGAAGATGTTGCATATCCATTCCCAAACCTTTGTGCTGAAACTGCATTCCCAAAGTTAATGATTTATGCTGTCTGAGGTCTCCTCACATATACAACATCTTGAAACAATTTCAAATCCCTTACCAATCATAATGGCATCATCAATATACACACCTTGTACCATCTTCCAGATATTATATGCAACACTTGGATGAATAAATAAATTCCATATATATTTTGGCCAGTGTAGAGTGTTTTATTTGTACCTTATCTTGTTGTTTGCTACTTGAATAGTGAAGAAACCTTGAATATCACCTGTCCAAATAAGTTCATCTTCCCCTCCATTAGCAGTTGGTAGCATTAAGCTTTGGAGCATGTCTTCCAACTCAGATGTTAATGACCATTCACCATTTTTAAAGATATCTGAAACTTTCATTAAAATGTTGTCAGATATGTAAGCAATAAAGCCAAATTTATTAATTAGTGGTTCTTTACCTATCCAAGTGTCAAACCAAACAGATATGTATTTTCCATCACCAATGTTCCACCTCACATCTTCCTTGAGAGCATTAAAAGCCCATTTAAGTCTAGGCCATACAGAAGATAGCTTCCAATTCTGGTTCCATTGTCCATACTTGTTTTGGTACTTAGCTTTGAAGAATTTTGTCCAATCATCATCTGATTTCATTATTTTCCACATTATTTTCATAAGAAATGCTCTATTAATATCAGCCAACCTCTTAATCCCCAAACCACCTTCACTTAGAGGAGTACAAAGATTTTTCCAAGAATAAGCAGTATATTTTCTTGTTTCACTGTCACCTGACCAAATGAAATTCCTTATAATATTCTCACAAATCTTGATTACTGAAGCTGGCCATTTATATATTGCCATATTGTAATGGGAATGTTGCATAATACTGATTTTACTAGAATCAATCTTTCTTGAAAAGATATTAACTTCCCCTTCCAGTTGGCTAACTTTTTTTGTATCAGTTCTACCATTGGCCAAACTGTATTGATTTAACTCTCCCTGCTATTAAAATTACTCCTAAATATATATCAGGAAAGGCACTTAGATCCATTTGCATTACTTCTTTTATTACCATCTTTCTCTGATCAGAAGTTCCATCAATGAAAAGTTTACTTTTGTTTTTGTTAATGCATTGTCCTGAGCTATTTTGGTAATTTTCTAGCAACTTAAGAAGGAACAATAAGCTTTTCTTTTCTCCATTAAAAAATATAAACACATCATCATCAAATAATAAATGGGATGGATGTATACCTCTTCTTACCACCATTGGCTTTATATGGCCATCAGTGATTGCTTTAGTGATACTTTTACTTAGATCCTCTTCCATTAGCAAAAAAAGAATGGGAGATAAAGGATCTCCTTTCCTTAATCCCCTATCAACAGAAAAGAAACCACAGGGCCCTCCATTTATCATAACTGATAATTTTGCTGATTTGAATAAAATATGTAGCCATTCACACCAACTTTCAGAAAATCCAATTTTTTTGAGAACTTGAAATAAAAAATTCCAACTTACTGAGTCATATGCCTGTGATATGTCAATCTTAAGTCCAACATTACCACATCTTCTTTTTTTCTTCATCTCATTTACCATTTCAGAAGCTAATAAGATTTGTTCTTGAATACATCTTCCTTTAACATATGCTACTTGCCGAGGAGAGATTAATTTGTGCATTATAGTACCCATCCTTGTAGAAATAGTATTTGTAAAGACTTTGAAGCTAACATTACTAAGGCCAATGGGTCTAAACTGATTTTTATCTCTTGCACCTTCCACTTTTGGCAGCAACCACTAAGAAATTTGAATTTAAACCTTTAGGGATAAATTTTCTTCTCCACCAGAATTGTATAGCTTGAATAAATTCTTTTTTAATAATATGCCAGCAAGCTTTGTAAAACCAGCAAGATACCCCATCTGGTCCAGGAGCACTGTCAGAATCCATACAAAATATAGTTGCTTTGATTTCTTCTTCTTGAGGCATTTCCTCCAGCATTGCTTGTTCTTCATCTATAATAACCTCAATAATAACCTCCAACATTGAACTTGTAATGTTAACTTCTTGAAATTTGAATTTATTTTCAAAATGCTTGACCAAAATATCAGCTATGCCTTCTGATCAGAGATAATTTCACCATTACTATTTTCTAATTCATTGATACTGTTTCTTGCCTGTCTTATCTTAAGATTTGCATGGAGAAAACTGGTATTTGCAGCACCCTCTTTGATCCATTTATTCATATTTTTATGCTTAAGGAAAGTATTGTATTGCACTTCTTTGGAATTAAAGTCATTTTGAGCCTTTACTAGCTCATTAAGACATTCTTTACCAAATGGTTTATCATCAGATTTAATCATTGCTTCTTTCACTCTGTCTTCTGCATTCTTGATTTGAGTTTTAATGTTTCCAAGAACTTTCAAATTCCAATCCTTAAGAAAAAATTTAAACTTCTTCAATTTATTTTGAAAAACAAAAGCTGGATCTCCTTGAATATTTTATGACAAAACTTCACTTACAACTTGCATGAAATTAGGATGTGATAACCACATCTTTTAAAATATTAATGGAGCATTCTTGGGTTTAGGTATTTGTGAACACCCCCCTAGTAGAGGTACATGATCAGATGCAATTCTCAATCCTACCTTGTAACCCAGTTTCCAAATTTGTCCAACCACATCTGGTTATACACAGCTCTGTCCAAATTGCATAATATTCTTTTGTTTCAATTCTGACAATTTGACCAAGAATGAGCCAAACCTGATTTTGTTCTTGCATAAGTTCACAATTATCTAGACATAAAGTAAAATCCATCATTGCTCTCTTGTTTGGGATTTTCCCTCCAATTTTTTCTTCAGCTGATATAATCACATTAAAATCACCAATAACAAGCCATGATAAATTAAGAAGACTAATTTGCTCCATTTCAGACCATAAGTACCTTCTTTGAGTAATACCCACATGTGCATGAACTCCAGAAATAAGTACTCCACCAATATTTACCGTGATCATTTGGCTGGACATTGAAATAACTAAAGGATTTGATAAATTTTGATTCCAAAACAGCCATATATTGCCCTTTTTATTTAAAACTGAATTATGAATTACCATGCTCTTCATGCCAGGTAAATTAAACTTATTGCAGAAAGAAGAATTATAACTAACCTTAGGCTCATCCACCCAAACTTCAGAAGGGTTAAACTGATTTATGAGAGACCTTAACTTTTCCTGAGACCTAGCTCTCCTTAGGCCTCTTAGGTTCCAATACATTACTTTCATTGCTTGGATTGGAAGTGTTTTGTGCCTCCTTTCCTTTGATTTTTCCTGAAATTATACTTGCTTGGATTCTGAGCAGTTACTGAAGTATGAGCTTTAGAAGGATGTTGTGCATTAACTGATACTTGAACATTAATAGGTTCTTGAGATTCATTACCACTTAGATATATGATTACTTTTTCCTGCACTGGGGAGCTTGAAGCAGTTGAAACAGGCTTTTTGATAATCCTATACCATGAAGTAGCTGGAACCCTCTCTTATGAAACTGTTCCATCTTTGCCATTAATGTATTTGATAACACTATTTTCCTCCATATTTGCTGATACAATGTTCCTAACCTTAGTTTGATTTATATCATTTATAGTTCCCTTTTCTTCACCAATATCACCTTCATTATGCAATGATCCAAACATTCCTGAAGTAACTTTTATAGAATCTTGTAAATTTAAAATTAATTGTTGAAGTATTTTAGTTACAGGTGTCTCACAAATGTCAAAACCACCTACCCCCTATGTTTGATAATTTCCCCCAGTTTCTGCATTTAATTTTGTTCCATTTCCAGCAGGAGCCATTTTAGGAATTGTTCTTGGAGTTAGATGCTTTTCTTCACTATCTTTCTTAGCTCTGCATTCAAGTTGAATATGACCAACTATCTTGCATTTATCACAAAATTTTGGTGGCTTAATGAGAATTACATTTTGCATAAAACCACCAAATCTGGTCTTAATCCATAGCTTGTTAGGTATTGTCTTTGTAAAATTAATATTTATCAGCATTCTAGCATAATACCCATTTTCACAGTTAAGAGTAGCTTCATCAATTTTAACAAGAACCCCCAGAGCTCTCTCAATAGTAAACAAAGTTTTTTCATCCCAATACTCTAAGCTCAAACCAGGTAGATGAACCCACACCATAGCAGATGATATTATAAAGTTTTCTGGATGAAAATTTGGAATCCATTTCCTAATCCATATATACCTGATCAAACATTTCCCATTTACCAGCTTTAATCATGTTTTGATCAGATTCATTTTCAAGCTTAATTGTAAAAAAACTTTTCCTAATGGAATCAGTTTACATTGCCCAACTAATTTCAACTGACTCTTAAGATTTAACACAATATCAGAAAATTTAAGACGAGATAGATCTAATCGACCTATCAGAGAAAATTTCCGAGCAGCACACCGATCTTCAGTTTCAGAAACTAAATCAATCGCCGGAACTTCTTCAAAAGTTTTTTCTAAATCAACAACTGATGAATCCATGAAATCGAAATTAACTCACTACCAAAACTAAATACAACTAAACTAATCGACTAATAACATCAACACCAATCATCAGAATCACCTGAAAATTCACCTAAATTGATTGCTTGTTACTTCTGAAAACGAGGAAAACGAAGAAAAAAATTCTCTGAGTTGGTCGCCGATCCTCAGAGCTTGATAAGTCCGATCCTCATAGCTTATCTAAATTAATCATCGATGACTAATAGCCAAGTATTAAAGTCTCGTGATTGAAGAAAAGATTGCATAGAAGATTTCCAAATAGATAGTTTGTTCCGTCAAATCTTGGCGGTACGTTAATTGAAGTCGATTCGTGAGAATTTGAGTTCATACTTATAGGATGGATCGCACCAAACACAGATTGTTAGATCTTTTCGTGTTTGCCTGCTCTGATACCAAATTAAAAAGGCGAGGGTACCCCAAATATACCTCAAGCTATTACTTTTCCTTCCTATAAGTCCTTTCTCTAAAATTGATTATCTATGGACTGAGTCGAGACAATACAACAAATCGGTTCACACTTTATGTAATCGATACGAGATCGAGATAATACAACAACAAAGTGTGTTTACTTGATACAAAGGTTCGGACTTAACCAAACTCAATAAGATTCACGTATCAAGTAAATAGGAATTAACGTTTGTGCAATTTACTTTAATTATAATAAGACAATTATAATGCGGAAATATAAAGTAAATGATACAGAAAGATTTTGTTAACGAGGAAATCGCAAATGCAGAAAAACCCGCTATACAAAATAAACCAACTTCGTATAGTTGAGACCAAGCAACTAAACCTATAGTTCACCTAGTTCCGTCTGTATTCCCACGCCTCCAACCTGTAAACAAGTCACGTACTTGGACCAATTCCTTTGGATCGTATTCCAAATAGTACAGGAACAACAAATCTATTTGGTATCAACTCTCTTCAACCAAGTGATATGAGTTGCGCAAAGGTTCCCTTATTTATCTTAACATAAACTCCTTTGCCAGGTTCCAAGATCTATCTTATGTTCAATCACCCAAAGGCAATCGTTAAGATTAAGCCAATCAATACCTTTAATCACAAGGAATCATATTGATGCTGATCTTCCTCAATTAATCAATCCAATCTACCACAAGGATAAATCTAAAGACAACTTGTGATCATCCATTATTAACAATCCGTGTGTGATCGATCATAAGTGGATTCAAGTTTGTGGTGTGCAGGAACATAAGAATGCAATTGAAGATTTGAAGACAATAAGATTTTTTTTATTGGTTTTTGTATCCCGTGATTTGTGCACATATCTTGATCATATGGGATCCGACTTAGATATGGTTTATCTTTTGATAGATTTTATCATAAAGTCGTTTAGATTGGAAACTATCGTTTGGTGGTATTCTTCAATATTTGAAGTTGATAGTTGTGAATCTGAATCTAAGTTATTTATTTAGGTTGATATTACCCGACAAAGGAGTTTACCAGTTTAAACGGAAGAGCCTTTGTCAAACTCAACAAATCCTTTTCTAAAAGATTATTATATTAGTTACCAAACAACTTTGTTCCTTTACTGTTTAAAAGACGAGCAAAAGGAGTTGAGTGCTTAAGATTTTACATCGGTAAAGCAACTCAAGATACTGATTTTATATTTTGGGATTCACGTACATGACTAGTATGTCGTAGACGCGGGGATACTGAGGAAACTAAGTAATTATGGGTAGATTACTTGGTCTCAACTATACGAAGTTGGCTTTGTACTTTGTGTAGCGGATTAATTCTGAGAGTATTCAAAACTAGACTAGGTCCCAAGGTTTATATGCATTTTTAGTTTCCTCGTTATCAAAATCTTTTTGTGTGATTCACTTTTACTTTCCACAATCATAATTGTTTTAATAGTAAATACACTAGTACGTTAAATCCTAATTATTAGAGCACTTCTCGATCGAACTCGCAACCGTTGCTATATCAATCTTGTATCTAAGTCTCATATTAGGATAAAATGTGTATTTAAGATTTAGACTTCACGGCATTGATCGATTGAGGAAGAAGAACTACTAAGGGGATCTTGTGGAACTTCATCAACAAAAGGTATGTGAAGACTTGAATTCATCTATCACTCAAAAGTCTATTTCTACTCTATCTCCTATTTGAGACAAAAGTCGTATAGCTATATAGACTTCAATTATACACATTTGATATTTCGAGCAGATTTTAACTCGCTTACATATTTCTCGAAATATGTGTTGGTAAGCTTTCGCTTTAACCAAGTTCATCTTATATTCTTGACGAAAATCAAAATATGTTCGTGAGAAAATCGCCTGGTAACATCTTATATGATTTGTGTGAGACAGTAATTTGGTGTAGACTAGGAATGTTTCGTACTGATCATTCGATCACTTGAAAATTTCTTTGAAGCTAATAGTTTGTGTGAGACAACTATTCCCATCTTCTAAGAATCTTTCAATGATTGAAATAGAAGTTTAGAACAATTAATGATAGGTGTCTAAAACACCTAATTTAATATCTAGTATTTATGCTTTCTTTGCGAGTTTTCTTGTAAATTATGTATCTTATGTTTCTTTTTTGAGTATTTAGGTACTTTGGAGTCATTTGGATCAAAAGAAGAGGAAACATGGCAAAAGCGTTGGAGGCGATTATTTCTCATATTTGCTTTTATTTCTTCATCCTTGTCTGAAAAGTTTGTTGACTTTAGTGATGCGAATTATGTCTGAAAAGCACGAAAACTTTAGTGATGATTCTCATTGAAGAGTATAAGTGAATTTGAGAAATAAGGGACAGCTGAAGCTGGTGGAAGAGCATTTGGAGCAAAAAGGGCAGAAAAGTCATTTCATAAGCAAACACTATTTGGAGCGCATCCAAGGCTAAGGGGCGATTTTATTTGGAGGAGTACTAAAGGACAATCTGATGTGGTTAAAGGGTATCCACTTGTTATGGGGTACTCATTGGGTTATCCCCTAACCTATGTACTGGGGTGTCAATAACCACCCCAATCATTTCTAACCTAAATCGAGAAGACTATCTCAATCATTCTCTCATTCACCAGAAATGGAAATTGAGAGTTAAAATTAGCAGCCGATGCTGCCATTACCAAGATCAAATTGGTGCTTGAGATCGAGAAGCTGTTTTCGGGGTGATTAATGAGGGTTTGATTTCACTGAGAAGAAGGTGCAGTTTGTGTTGATTCTATGAAGCTTAACAAAAAAATGGTTTTGAGGCAACAGAGAGAAGGTTCAGTTTGTGAATTGGAGGTCTTGCTGTTTGAGCTATAGATGTGGTGGAAGTACTGGTGATTTGCAACTGGTGTGGTTTCGCAGGTCAGTTGTGATGCTAATGGCAGATCCAAGGGAAGATGGCTGGAATTGGTTGCGAGAAGGGGATCAATATGGTTACTGGTGATGGGAGTCAGAGTTCAGTGCTCAGTGATGCAACTGAGGTAGCTGGTGAGTTATGGAAAAAAGTGGAGTTACTGTTGGAATGGAATTTGTAGTGCTTGCAGCTGAGAGTCGAGAAAGGAGAAGGCAAGAAGAAGTGATGGCCGTGAACTGCCAAGGCTTGTTGCAGGTGCGGGTGGAGTGTTATTCAAGTGGTGGCAGTGGAGTGATGCTTAATGAGCTGATAGTCGGGTGGACAGCTACAACACAGGAGCATTGCATGGAAGTTAGAATGATGTTGTTCTTCTAAGGTCAAGCCTAAGAAATTGCGGTGGCGGTGGAGATGGGTGTTGTTGGGATATAGCTGGTGAAGCTACAGGTGGTGGATTCAAAATTGGTGACTGAGCATGGGATTGATGAAACAACAACAATGGTGTTAGGGTGTTGTTGTGAACTAAACTACGTAAGAAGTTGGTGTTCGGTGTCACTCTTGAGAGATGTATATAGTGGGGAGTCGTAGTATCTTTATGAAAGTTGGTGATCTGGTGTTGTTGAAGTGCAGATTCTGGTGGCATTAGGAAGTGAAACAATGGTGGATGCGATGAACTAAACAAGGAAGTTGCAGATGGGGATGATTGAATTATGGACTGGGTTTTGTAGTTGCAAGAAACTGAGCATGAATCGAAGTATGGCGGTGACATTGTCCTAAAACCAATCTTTGCGCAGAAATAGTGCGAAAACGGAGTGAAAATGGCGAGCCGGTGAGCATAGTTCCGGTAGTCGGATTTCAGAGGTTAAAGTGTCGATCGCAATATTTCAGTGAATCGCGAGGGGGGTATGAGTCGGATCCAAGAATTGATGGCCGGACATATGAGCTACGGGTCACGCTTTTGGGTACGTTTTCGCAAGAATAGAAAATTGGATTTATATGGGTTATGCAAATGTTTGAAATGCAGGAAAGCAAAGCTGAGTTGCTGGGAGTATGCACTATCTAGTGACAGTTTCTAAGGAGAAAAGAGATCGGAAAAAGTTTTCCGGTGACCGGATTCCGGCGCCGGCTACCGGATTCCGGTGATGGCGTCAGCACTCCGGCGACCAGTTTTGGACCCAAAATTTCCATAGACATATTTCTCACATCTGGGCTTGGTGGACTAGTAGATGGACGTGGACTTGAAGATTTTGAAGACTTTGACCTATTTTTGGAAAGCAAAGGGCTATAAAAAGAGAGTTTCTACAACAAAGAAAGGAGGATTTATTCTATTCTTGGAGCTTTTGCAGAGAACAACTTCTAGGGTTTGCTTTCTTTTATGTTTCATCTTCTTCCTTTGAATATTTTGATGATGAACTCCATGAATATGAGTAGCTAAATACAATAATTGGTTATGGGATAAAAAGTTGATTTCTTCAAGCATGATTATTTGATTCTATGAATTAGTTTTGTCTCAATTTTATTGTTTATGATTCATCGTTTATATTATCATATGATTTGAATGCTAGTTTGGTTGAGTCCGGAATCAATTGGATTTGTTTTCATCTCTATAGCTATATTAGGGTTTTCAATACGTAAAAGTTGTTTGTCCCTGATTTCTAGTAGCAACTTTGGTTAATACTTGTAGTGATACATATTTTTAATCGCATATGAATCATAACCTTTGTTAAAACGAATTAGTGCTTTTACACGTTTGTTTGCATCGATTAGTCTTATTTTATAGAACTTATTGCTCTTAGGGAGTTAAATCTAATTGTGCTTTTACACTTTAGGTTGCTTTTTAAGAAGATTTCACGATAGCATCTTTTAATGTTGTTTGTGATAAAATCATGAAATAAACGAGATATTCTTGCGATCAAGATATCTTAGGACTTTTGATAATTGAGAGATTAAATACCAATTCTAATCATAGATGAATAATACATGTTTGTGAATGATACTATCCGTTAACCAATATATTCTCCTTATTGATTATTCCAATTATTTACTTTGCTTTATTTAGTTTTATTACTTTGATAAACACAAAAACACAACTTGGGTTATTTGGTTACATAAGAATCTGAAAATTGCATAACAACAATCTCCTCTCTGTGGATAAGAACTCTTTCTTATCGAATACTATATTCATATTAGTAAAGTGAGGAAGTGAAATTATTTTTGACGCATACGACACGCATCAATTAACCATTGATTAGATATAGAACAATATGCATACTTGTATTCTAACTGTTGCAAGTTATTCCAAGTATGGGAACCATAATATGCAAACCCGTATGCGTACTGGTTTGATAGTTGAAGTCAGGGAACTTAGTATGTACACCCGTATGCATACCGGCGTAACAGTTCAAGTCCGGGAATTCAACTGATTTTGGTTGTACGAAAGTATGCGTACCCGTTCGGATATTGGCGAACCCAGACCAAGTCCGGCTACTTAGGTATGCATACCCGCTTTCATACTTGAGTAGGTTATGTTCTAAAATCGGTTTGTTAATGAACTAATACATTTATAAAATAAGGGATGCAATCTTTTGCAAACCGTGGCTATAATGTTTATGAATTGATTCAAGTAAATCAAAGTCGATTTTGCTTCAATTGTGTCTTGTATACTTCTATGAGACAATTGAAAAACTTTATAACTAGTTTCATTTGAACTAGTTGTGATTAAGATGAACAAGGTTGATATGAAAGTGTTCATATGGATAACTTCGGTTAACTATTGTTGAGCCAACAAGGTGTACATGTTTGGGTATGGTTACTCATATCTAAATGAAGTCACTTTTTATTTGTGTGTAATAAGTTAAGTTCGATCTAACGGTTCAAAGATATTATCTTGAGTCTAATCAGTTTTTCATCTAACGGTGAATATTGAATGCTTTGTTACCAAGGTAGCATTAATTGCAAACCATGATTTGGATACTATATAAGGGAGAACTCTAGCAACTGGGAAACCTAATCCCCACACCTCCTGTGTGATACTAGTTACAACTAGAGTCGATTCTCCTTTAACCTAGGTTTTTCTTAAAACCATTAAAGGTTAAAGAGTTAAAGACTTCATTGGGATTGTGAATCCAGACCCAACTATTTTCTCTGTAGTTGCGTGTTCTGATCTTGCTTTGTTATATCGTATTGAGTACTATCTTTTCTAAGATTTTCTCGAGATTTAATCTCCGATAAGCAAAATAAAAAGTAGTCACAAACATCGTGTTCTCATCGTTTCTTATTCCATAATATATTATTTCGCTACCATAGGATTAATATTATTATGAGGTGATTGATATTACTAGGTTGTTCTTCGGGAATATAAGTTCGGTGTATCAATTGGTTCATGTTCACCTTGATTTATCAAAAAACGGAACAAAAATCATTGGTATTTCTGTGGGAGACAAATTTTTCTATTCAATAGACTTTTCTATGTGATACAAATTTGTTTATCAAGTGTTCGACTTTGGGTTGTAGCAACTCTTAGTTGTGGGTGATATCATCTACGAGAATCAAGTACGTAGAGTCCGTTTAGGATTCAGAGGTGTAAGGAACGTGATTGTACCTTGATCAGTGTGAGATTAGTTAGGGCACAACTACATTCCATTCCGAAGTTAACTTGCAGTATGTTAGTTTCTGTAGTGTCTTAATACAATGTGGTGTTCAAATCTGGATTAGGACCCGGGGTTTTCTGCATTTGCGATTTCCTCGTTAACAAAATTCTTGGTGTCTGTGTTATTTCTTTTTCGCATTATATTTTCTATATAATTGAAATATCACAGGTTATGCGTAGTTCAATCAATTAGACAATCCAACCTTTGGTTGTTGATATAAATTGATTGACACTTGACATTGATCTTTGGTACCGTTCAAACTGTTTCTCATAATAATCAGGCTCACAGATTCTATCTGTTTGATTTGCTGATTACATTGAGAAACAGAGATACAACTCTTGGATATATTTCCATTGATTAAGTATGATTGTCTAATTGATTCTCTTAGAAATTATATTGGAGTTTGTCCATACAGATTTCCTAAATGAAATATTGGATGTGATTGTTAGACACCCTATTTTTCAATTGGTATCAGAGCAGGAAAACGCTATAAACGTAATAAGTTTGTGTTTGACTGATCCCTAAAGTCTATCCTTATGGGAAATTACTTTGGGAAACTTGTTCTGGGCATTTGTAGTTCACGCTAGAATTCCTTAAAGATTGTTCGGAGCTTATTATCCACAAGACCTATGGCTTCTCAAGATAATATCGTTCCATCTAAACATTGGAAAACTTAAATGATGAGTAATAATCTAAAGGAAAAATTAAAAGTTATTCTAAGAAAAATCGTTCGAGAAAACGTGGTCAAAGCTCAAAGATATGGGATCTCACTAGATTAATTCTTAATCTTTTTGAGGAATTCTATCGTGATGGATCAATTGACAAAGATCTATTTAAAGCTTTTGAAAACATTTTTAGATTCTTAATTAATTCGATTGAGGAAAGGAATCATTCTGATAAAAGCTTCACACTACTCAAATCATGTATTCATGGGGTACGAACTAAGCTTACTACCAACTCATGTGAAATTGATAAAAATATTTCGGGAGAGTTTGGTGTAGGTTCCAATTATCGGAAAACGTCATTCCTTGGTCATTAGAAAAAGGATTTAAAAAATTCTATTAACCCTGAGTATCATCATTATTATGATTATAATTTTGGTACATTTCATAAATATCAACCTGAGAAGTTGCATGAGGATCACTCTGCACATCTAACCTCTTGGTAAAGAGCTTGGATCAACCCCATTTGTATATAACTTGAGATGGGGAAAGTAACGGTTTGATTAATTTTGTGTTTGGGTTATTTTATTTTTTAAATCTTTTCTTTGAGAAAAACTCCTTGACAATTTTTCCCCACCCAAGGTAAAATAAAGTGATGTAGTTTTTTATAATATCCTTTTTGCTGCACTATAATGATTCCTTCAGTGTGAGAACCTTGGCCGTTGAAAGTTTTAAGAAATCCTGCATTCTTTTTGTGGGTCGCGGTTCTTGAACGGGTCCAAGCCCATTATTGGGTATGTCAGAATTATGACATGCGTACCGCTTTTCTTCTTTCTCTTGTCCGCGTACGTGAACTTTTCTAGGGTTCATGCATCATCTCCATTAAATTCATCTTTGGAGATTCAAAAGAGGCTAAGGGTTTTCCTCACCTTGAAGGAGCATATCAAGTAAGTTTTTCACTCTCTTAGTTCTCTCAATTTCTAGATATCATGGGGAATCTCAAGGTTTCAAAAAACTTGGATTCATCCTCTTCTATCATGATTATACCTAAAAATCAAGACTCACTTAGAATTAGATTTATCAATGAGTCTAGTAGCAAGATATTTGAAAGGATTTCTTCTAGTGGTTTCATTCTAGAAAACAAATTGGATTTGGTTGTTGGTCATAAAGAAGATTTGGTTTGTTTTGAAAATTTTAATATTGGAAATATGTTTAATGGTCTTGGTGAAGGATTTGACACTCTCACAAGAATCTTCTATGCTAACATCCATGATGTTGATCTCGATGACATGGAATTCAAGACCATGATAAATAGAGAAAGGATTCTTCTTAATAGAGAGTTGATTTCAAGGATTACAAAAATTCCTTTGGGTAATTTTCCACTTCCGAGACCAAGGGAGCAAAGACCATCATATGAAACCATTTCTAATGGTCTTTGTTGCAAGAGATTGGATTGAAGGGAAATTTTCTATTAATTATCCTAATCTTGCTTTGATGTCTTTCGGAAAACTTGGTATATCTAATCTTTGGAGTCGTGAGTTTGCGGAGTTGGTCTACTTCCTTTAATTGAGTTCTAGAAGTCTTGATATTTGTGGATTTATCATTTTTCAAATGCTCTCAATAACGTCATCGAACAAGAAGTTAGGCTTTCCTTGCTTAATTGAGAAGATTTGTCAAGCATACTCTATTGCTCCTATTGGCAACTCTATTGGAACTCCCAAACTTGTTCATCCTTATACTTTCAAATGTATGAAGGAGAATGCTAGCAAGAGATAAAGATTTAAGTCCCTTGATGGTTCTTGTGATCCTACCACCTTGGGTCTTCTTCATCAATTTCCCAAGGGTGTGTCTAAGATAAATTCCAAGGTAAAATATGTGAAAGAACAATTATGTGTGATTACCACTAGTTTCCCGAAATCAAGGAAGATATGGATATTGTTCAAACCTCTTGGATGGTGTCCGATGATGAAGATGATGAGTAAATTCTCTATCTCTTGTTATGATGTCTAGGAAACTTCCACTACACCATTTTTCCAAAACAACAACTAAAATTTGCAACATCTCTTACGAAGTTGCGAATTCGCAACTGATTTTGAAACTGCTCTAAAATTCGCAACTATTTTTTGCGATTGAGAAATTTGAAACTGCGCTCAGCAGTTGCGAAATTTTGAGCCTTGTTGCAGTTCGCAACTGCTGATCACGCCACAAGTGCTGCTCGACCATGTGCAAAGTAATAACTGAACTGCAAGTGTGCGAATAATCCGTGTGCAAGGTAACACCTTAAAACCCTAGATTCTATCATTCTATCCCATTTTCTCTATTTCTATTCCAGAAACAACTCCCTCCTTTTCCTCCTCCCCCTATTCGTACTTATGAGATTTTTTTTACTTTCTTCTTCTTAAGATCTCACAACTTAATCACCCTCTAATAACTTCATCGGGTATTGCTTCCTCTTCTTCTTCTTTAATTTTTCAACGAGATCCATAAACAATATCATTTCGTGAATATATGCTCTGAATCGACGAAGAAATTTTAATGGAGATCATCAACAACATAAAACGAAGATTCATAAACAAAAATGAATCGAAGAATGGGTATAATCTGTCCTTATGGTTCTAGTTCAATAGATTGACATATCCATCTTGATTTGAAATTTCAAAAATAAAAGTTTTCTATTTTGTAACCTAATAGCTTCGATTTCATCTTATCTCTCTTTTCTAATTCATGATAAAAGTTGAGGTATGCATTAATTTTATCTTGATCTTCCTTTTGAGATATAATTTTCGAGAAAAAAATACCATAAAATTTCTAGGGTTCATGATTGAATTCTTTTAGAGTTTGCATCCACTCAAACTTAATTTGGGCTTGTTAATTTTGTGTGTTCTTTGTCATTAACTGAATAGAGTTGGATTTTCGTTTGGTTGGATACGGGTGATAGAAGATACTCAGTTCATTCAATCTATATTTGGCTCCTTACATCAGGTCATCTAAACCTTCATCTTTAATGTTTGGAACTCTACATTATATGTGACTCTTTTCATTTGGTTTCTAACAAACTTAGATTAGTAATGGATTTGTTGCAGAGACCCATCAAATGAAATTAGAGATTTATCGACAGTGAGGAAGTTCTTTTTCTCTCGAACTACCATCCATCAAGGTAATAACATTCATTCTTTCCAAGTAGCACACAATTTTTCCTTATGTTAAATCTGTTATAACTTTTTCTATTATCACTTCATCATTTGTATTAGTTTCATCTCAAATCTTGCAGATAAATCCTATGATGTGCTCATGGGTGTGATGTACTTGACAGACACAGGGCTTACAACAAAGGAAAGTGAGTGTTTAGCTTCGAAATTCCTTTATTTTTGGTTCTTTATTTTGAGGTTTGTTTTTCCAGTGAACAATTAGTTTTCGTCCTCACTTTGCAGATATTATTGTAAGACTTATACTCGATCAAAGTACTACAAGGATGAAAAAACTTGGAATGAGATGTGTGACCTTGCATTTCCCTGCACATCTGGTGCTGTAAATTTGGTCAGCTCAGGTTGGCAGTATATTTGTATAAAGTAAAAAATATTATAGTGAAACCGTCATAACTGTTTCTCACTTATTTTGGTACTCGTATCTCTCATAATTGTGCATCATGATTTGGTTCACAGACTCAACTATGACTTGTACTCCTCAAGCAGTTGATGTACTGAGGAAATTTATTGTTTATATTCTGTGTTGCAACGATACGGATAATGTATCCGATACAAGATACCAATACGTTACTCCGATACACCAACAGAAAAATTACAATACGGCGATACAGCATACTCAATATTAATATGTAGAAATATATCATATATGGGATAGAAACTTAAAAAAATACATACATCTGTTTGCATGATCAAAACATATATAAGTTAGTAAACTTAGCAAAATACATGCATAGTTGTATAGGCAGTACAAAAAGTCAAAAAGTCACTACATAAACTTCAACTGTCCACTTATCTTTTTGGTCTCACTGAAAAGTTTCAGACCTGTAGCTCAACTGTCCTCTGAATCACCACTTGGTGGCAGAGTGTAACTAGGCATATCAAGGCCTAAATTTGCTAATTCTTGTTCGATGAGGTGCTCTCAGACTAGATTCATCATTTTGAACATCCCAATATTGAGTTGGCCCTTTGGTATATCTATCTTCTTTTCTAGATAACAATCTGAGACTACTATGAACATACACCAGATCTTCTGCTCTTTGTGGATCAAGCTTGTTGCGCTTTGCATTTTGAATTTGTGAATACGTTGACCAATTTCTCTCAGCACTAGAAGCTGTGCATGGTTGGTTCATCAACCTGTCAGCCAACTTAGCTAGCAAAGGTGCAGAAGATCCATAATTGTTCCACCATGATGCAGCATCTTCTGTATTCCTATCTCTTTGAGAGATCCAACTAGCAAAGCCCCCGATCGCATCCGAGAAAATGCACCATACTGGTCTCAGTAATTGCCTTTCTATCTTCTGTGCTCGTAAACAATCTCTCGAAGCAAGTATTTCTACCATTTGATAATTCCTCGTCACGATGTGGAGGAACACGATTCAATCCACCTTCAATCCATTCGTCACTGTAGAATTTTGGGTTTAAACAATGAGCCAAACATATTAGCGGATTGTTGCTCTTGTTCCAGAGATAAGTGGAGGAGGTAAATCAGAGAAATGTTTTGAGAGAATTATTGAGTGGAGGGGTTGATGACAGCTGTTGAGAAAATATCTCTTTTTATTATTTAAGATAAAGATAAAGTTAAAGATAAATATATGGACAGCTGTTGAGGCTTATCTAAAAACAGATTATACACTTTGAGAATCAAACGTATTGGACGTATGGATACGTGTATCCATACAAATACGTATTGATACACCAAAAAAATAAATTAGTACGTATTGTTGCAACACAATTTATATTGTTCCTGGCTGTTGGCAGTGGATGGGTGTATGGTAACTATCTAATGAGATTTTGTCTTTGGTGTATATAACTTTGATTACTAACATGCGACGAGAAAGATAATTGACTACTAGGTTTACAATTGGTATAATGGATCTGTATGTGTTGATCCTAGGGATGCTGTGTATATGGTAAAAAATTCAATATGTTGCCTGGAAAGCTGACAACATGTGATACTTTAGAAGCTACTATTATATATGTGTTAATATAGTTTCTAGCATGTTTATTAAAGAAGAAAGCTGACCTCTTGCAATCCAGGGATTATTCTTAAGCTAAACTTTTTGAAATGTCATTTGTCATTTGATAGTACCGCAAACGATCCTCGATGTGGGAGACTAAAATGTACTCTCCAAGGAAATTACGCTAATGACTGTATGAAGCTAATGTACGCTAATGTACTCCTTGATAAAGATACCCA
The DNA here is from genome assembly GCA_023529315.1 of Papaver bracteatum. NCBI lineage: Eukaryota > Viridiplantae > Streptophyta > Magnoliopsida > Ranunculales > Papaveraceae > Papaver > Papaver bracteatum. Next base: position 762,839 of record JAJJWX010003836.1, on the reverse strand, counting down.
GGTATGAAGCAACACCAGAACCTGTTGGTTCATGTTTATTATTGATACATGGTGGCATCATATCTCTACTTCAATATTGTATAGTTCAGTTTTAATTTATACCATGCATTTATGTTTATGTCTTTATCTTCTTCTCATGTTTACTGATCAGGTGCATTGTTCTACTTTGCTTATGGGTTTACATATGTAGATTTATGAATCTAACTGTAGATTTATGTCTTGTGTCATAAAACTTAGTAATTTAACCAAGGAAATTTTGTTATAAATTTATGTTTTGTATTTAAAGGTTTTCATTTTGGCTTGAACTGTGGCCTGAATGTTCGCCTGAAAATGTTGCAGGGAACTGACTAGGTCAACAGGAGATTGCCTTGACCTTTTTTTTACAGTTGCAAAAATTTAGCAACGGCTATAAGTTGTTACTAAATTTTGAACCAGAATAACAAAATCCGGTCCGGCTAAGAGGATCCGTTCTAAGTTTTTTTGGTTCAAATTTCGCAACGGATGTAAGTCTGTTGCGAATTTCTAATTTAGCAACAGCTTCGAAAATATAGCAACAACAACAAACTGTTGCTAAATATATTCGCAACAGCTAAAACAGTTGCAAAGTCAAGAAAAAAACAGTTGGCTGAACCGAAAACCGTTGCGAAATAAATTTCGCAACGGCTTAAGAGCTGTTGCAAAAAAATGCAACGCTATGTTTCGCAACGGCTGTCTACTGTTGCAAGTCCCTTTAGCAACTTCACGCGGCCGTTGCTAATCCCCAAAAATGATGTAGTGTTCTTATGAGAATTTATTCTTGTGTTTCAAGAAGGATAACTAGGGTTTGTAATAACAATTATTGTGAGTACTGTTAGAGCACTTCTTGGTTAAACTTACAAGCGTTTCTATCTCAACCTTGTTGTCAAGTTTGGTTAAACTTGAGCATTAGATTTCACGGAGTTCATCGACTGAAGACGAAGAACTACTAAGGATAGCTTATGGAACTTCATCAACAAAAGTTATGTGGAGACTTGAACTCATCTATCACTCAAAAATCTATCTACTCTATCTCCTATTTGAGACAAAAGGCGTATAGATATATAGACTTCAATTATACATATTTGATATTTTGAGCTGAGTTTAACTCGCGTACATATTTCTCGAAATATGTGTTGGTAAGCTTTCTCTTTAACCAAGTTCATCTTATATTCTTGACGAAATTCAAAAGATGATCATGTGAAAATCGCCTGGTAATATCTTACATGATTTGTGTGAGACAGTTATTTGATGTAAACTCGGAATGTTTCGTATTAATCATTCGATCACTTGAAAATTACTTTGAAGCTAATAGTTTGTGTGAGATACCTATTGTCGTCTTCCGAGTTTAGAACAATTGGATATAAGCATAGTATGCGTACTTGCATCTATGTAATCCATGTTCGGGTATCATGGCATGCATACTCATATGCGTACTACTTGGTTTTGGGAAAGTCCGGGAACCTTGTACGCATACGCTTACTGGCGTGAGGTTCAGTTCCAGGAATTTCTGCTGAGTTTAGAAGGTATGCGTACCAGTTCACGTACTGGCGAACCCAAACTTAGTCCGACCATTTAGGTATTCGTATCCATTTTCATTGAGTGGATAATATAAAAAAATCGGCTTGTTCATGAACTAATACATTTATATAATAAGGAATGCAATCTTTTTCAAATTGTGGCTATAATGTTCATGACTTGATTCAAGTGAATCAAAATTGATTTTGCTTCAATTGTGTCTTGTATACTTCTATGAGAATATAAATAATTGAACAACTCTAGAACTAGTTTCATTTGAGTCATTTGAACTAATATAGTTAGATGAATAAGGTTGATATGAAAGTCTTCATATGGCTAACCTCGGTTAACTATTGTTGAGCCAACAAAGGTGCACACGTTTAGGTATGGTTACTCATATCTATATGAAGTCACTTTTTATTTGTGTGTAACAATCTAACGATCCAAAGATATTAGCTTGAGTCTAATCAGGTTTTCATCTAACGGTGAATATCAAATGCTTTGTTACCAAGGTAACATTGATTGCAAATCCTGATTTGAAGACTATATAAAGGAGAACTCTAGCAACTGGGAATCCTAATCCCCACACCTCCTGTGTGACACTAGTTGCGACTAGAGTCGATTCTCCTTTAACCTTAGGTTTTTCACGAAACCCCGTAGGTTAACTACTAGAAGACTTCATTGGGATTGTGAGCCAGACCCAACTATTTTCTATGTAGTTGCGTGTTCTTATCTTGTTGTTTTCTATCATGATTGAGTACTATATCCTCTAAGATTTACTCGAGATTTATTCTCCGATAGGCAAGATAAAAAGTAGTCACAAACATCTCTGTCTCATCGTTTATGATTCCATAATATCTTGTTTCGCTACCATATGATTAAGATTATTGTGAGGTGATTGATATTTCTAGTCCGTTCTTCAAGAATATAAGTCTGGTATATCAATTGGTTCCTATTCACCTTGATTTATCAAAAGACAGAACAAAACTCACAGGTTTATCTGTGGGTGATAGATTCATCTATTCAATAGAATTTTCTGTGTGAGACAGATTGGTTTATCAAGTATTCGACGTTGGGTCGTAGCGACTCTTAGTTGTGGGTGAGATCAGCTAAGGGAATCAAGTGCGTAGAGTCTTGATGGGATTCAGAAATGTAAGGAGCGCGCAACTATACCTTAATCAATATGAGACTAGTTAGGGATCAACTACATTCCAGTTCGAAGTTAACTTGGTGTATATGCTAGTGTCTGTAGTGGCTTAATACAATATGGTGTTCAAATCTGGACTAGGTCCCGGTGTTTTTCTGCATTTTCGGTTTCCTCGTTAACAAAATTTATGGTGTCTGTGTTATTTCTTTTCCGTATTATATTTTTTCATCTAATTAAAATATCAAAGGTTGTGCGTAAGTTCAATCAATAGTGAATCCAAACTTTGGTTGTTGATTAAATTGATTGACACTTGGATATTGGTTTTTGATATCGTCCAAGTTATTTCTTATATTTAATTGGGCTAGCAAATTCCTATTTGTTTGATTGCGGATTAAATTAAGAAATTGAGATATAACTCTTTGATATACTTTTCATAAGATTGAGTCTGATTGTCTAGTTGATTTTCTTAAAAGTATATTGGAGTTAGTCTATATAGATTTCCAAGCGAAATATTGGGTGTGGTTGTTAGACCCCCGCTTTTTTCAATTGGTATCAGAGCTGGCAAACACGTTTAAGACCTCATAAGTATGTGTTTGTAGCAATATGACTCTATGGACAGTAGTGTTATCTCTGACAACGCAACACCAATTCATAAGAACTCTGATTTAGTTCAAAGTCTTGAGTCCCCTGATAAATGTCTCATATCTTCTCCATTGACTGAAACTGTGTTCGACTGGGAAAGAAGCCTAGTTGAAAAGTTGGACGATATTTTAGATGAAAGTGATTCAGAAGAGGGACAAGGTGTTGACGAGGAAGTGTCACAATATATCAATCTCTTTGACCATCTCATAGAGAAAAACAAGTCAACAACTTGCTTGGATGAATATCTGGCACCTCTTTGTCAAGAAAACAGGAAGTTGAGAAAATTCTTTAAGGGATATGATATTGTGGTTACAAACTCTTACAATATATTCTTATATAACTATGTGATTATTAAAGAAGAACTATTTCGTTCCCTAACGTATCTTTCAAGTCGTGCATATTGAAAACATAACTACGAAGCATGAATGAATATACTCTAGTTAGAAATAGTATTAAGAAATACAATACGAAGTATAACGCTTATATTTTGGACTTCGTATATAAGACATCGACATAATCGTTTGAATGTTGTTATTATTATGTATGGGTATGAGGTGAAGATTTCATCCTAGGAAACAATGTTTTACATTCGTTTAAAGGAAGTAAATTCATGAACTTGTTTTACGAATCGAAAGGGAAATCACTAGTATTATTGGTATTGTGATTCATTGCATATCTTTTTAACTACCAATATGTGTGATTAGTATAACTGCTCATGACTTGTTTATGTTCTTAGTAAAACTATTCACAAGGCCTGACTTTTGTAGTGGTATGACTTTTATTAGTGAAACCGATCTTAAGTAATCACCTGAGATGGTATGATCGATTTAGTGTTATTGGTATGACCAACTCTGGGTAAAGGGGAACCGATCCTATTAAGAGGTGCAACCTATCATAAAGGGGGAATCGATCCTTGTATGAGGTGCAACAAGTTTTTAGTAGATGGGGGAACCGATCCTATGGACATGTGCAACACGTTTTTAGGAAAAGGAGAACCGGTCCTATGGACATATGCAACAAGTACAAGTTAGATACCATATATATGTGGGAACCGATCCTAGCACCTAGTCAACCGAATTTTTGGAAAGCTAGTGTGACTAAATCCAGTACCCACATGGAGGTAAAACCGAAACTTGTTTTGGTAGAACCGTGAAACCCATGTTTGGTAATTGAGTGTTCTTGATCAATCACATAGTTCTTAAAAGTCAGATAAACCAATTCTAAACTTGTTTGGAAGTGTGGCGAATCGGTTTCAAGATTTTAAGTATGAAAGATGACTTACAAAGTAAAGATGTCGACATACTTTGAACATGTGCAGTAACTCTTATCTTTAATTGTTCAAAGATATTCCTTAAAAGCTAAAGGAAAATCCCGGATTGAAAAATAAATTGAGAATCTTTTATTTAAGGTTTTTAATTTTATTTTTGGAAAATAAAAATTAGTAATGTGTATTTACTAGTTGGAGATTTTTCAAGAGATTTTCGGTCAAAGTTTGGACAAAGCATTTCCAGGAATTATGGAAACCGAATCTGGAATTATATTGCATATCTTGAGAATATTTTCGGTTTTGGAAATTCCTTGGCGTCCAAACTTCCTTGTCTATAAATATCAAAGTTTTGCATTTTGAGCAAACTTATCCTCAGAGCCAGAAAAACTACCTAGTTGTGTTATTACTGGTGGAGCCGCCTATTCCGAGAGGAAAGTAACCTAATTAGGCGAAATCTCTTACGGCCGCTCAGTTTAAAGACTTCTTTGGGATTGAGAAGCTCTATTAGTACCGTTGGTGGGAAACTAGATAATTGCGGTTTATCTTTTGTTTTCGATTGATTTGATTGACTAACAGTGGTTGAACTTTGATTGCACCTAGTTTGTTTATGCTTGATAATCTTCCCTTATGATATAAGATTCACTCAAACTAGATCGAAGTTTTGACGGGGATCTTTAAATTGTTTATAGATCTAAAGACGTCTTGTGATAATCCATTGTTAACATACTACGTTATGTGTGTGATTGATCACAAGAGACTCAAGTTGATTGTGTGCAGGTGTTTATTGAAGATCTAAGAAGATTTGAATACAAAGAAGTCTTTGAAGATTTATGATTTGGGTTCATAATCTTTGATACTTATTTCGGTTAAAGAGGATCCAACTATAATCGGTTTATCCTTGTGGTAGATTGGATTGATTAGTTTTGTAGATCGACATCAATACAATTCTTTTTGAATAAAAGTATTAATTGCAAAATCTTAACAATTACTTTGGTAGTTGTTGATAAGATAGATCTACGGACCTGACAAAGGAGTTTATATTGATATAAATAGAAGAGCCTTTTTTCGAACTCACATCACTTGGTTGAAAAGAGTTGATACCAAACAGATTTGTTGTTCCTTTGCTGTTTGGAATACGAACCAAATGAATTTTCCAAGTACGTGACTTATTACAGGTTGGAGGCGTGGGAATACAGACGCAACTAGGTGAACTATATATTTAGTTGCTTGGTATCAACTATACGAAGTTAGTTTGATTTTGTATAGCGGCTTAATCCTGAGAGTATTCAATTCTGGACTAGGTCCCGGGGTTTTTCTGCATTTGCGGTTTCCTCGTTAACAAAATCTTGCTATGTCTTTTAATCTGTTTGGTATCTTGCATTCTTTTTGTGGGTCACGGTTCTTGAACGGGTCTAAGCCCATTATTGGGTATGTAAGAATTATGACATGCGTACCGCTCTTCTTCTTTCTCTTGTCCGCGTATGCAAACTTTTTTAGGGTTCATGCATCATATCCATTAAATTCATCTTTGGAGATTCAAAAGAGGCTAAGGGTTTTCCTCATCTTAAAGGAGCATATCAAGTAAGTTTTTCACTCTCTTAGTTCTCTCAATTTCTAGATATCATGGGGAATCTCAAGGTTTCAAAGAAGGTTCAAAAAACTTGGATTCATCCTCTTCTAGCATGATTATACCTAAAAATCAAGACTCTCTTAGAATTAGATTTATCAATGATTCTAGTAGCAAGATCTTTGAAAGGATTTCTTCTAGTGGTTTTATTCTAGAAAAGAAATTGGATGTGGTTGCTGGTCATAAAGAAGATTTGGTTTGTTTTGAAATTTTTAATATTGGAAACATATTTAATGGTCTTGGTGAATGATTTGACACTCTCACAAGAATCTTCTATGCTAACATCCATGATGTTGATCTCGATGACATGGAATTCAAGACCATGATAAATAGAGAAAGGATTCTTCTTAATAGAGAGTTGATTTCAAGGATTACCAAAATTCCTTTGGATAATTTTCCCCTTCATAGACCAATGGAAGAAACACCATCATATGAAACCATTTCTAATGGTCTTTGTGGTAAGAGTGTTGATTGGATTGATGGGAAATTTCCTACTAATTATCTTAGTCTTGCTTTGATGTCTTTCAGAAAACTTGGTATATCTAATCTTTGGAGTAGTGAGTTTGCGGACTAGGTCTACTTCCTTTAATTGAGTTCTAGAAGTCTTGATATTTGTGTATTCATCATTCTTCAAATGCTCTCAATGACGTCATCCAACAAGAAGTTAGGCTTTCCTTGCTTAACTGAGCAGATTTGTCGAGCATACTCTATTGCTCCTATTGGAAACTCTATTGGAACTCCCAAACTTGTTCGTCCTTATACTTTCAAACGTATGATGGAGAATGCTTGCAAGAGATAAAGATGTAAGTCCCTTGATGGTTCTTGTGATCCTACCACCTTGGGTCTTCTTCATCAAATTCTCAAGGGTTTGTCTAAGATAAATTCCAAGGTAAAATGTGTGCAAGAACAATTACGTGTGATTACCACTAAGTTTCCCGAAATCAAGGAACATATGGATATTGTTCAAACCTTTTGGATGGTGTCCGATGATGAATATGATGATTAAATTCTCTATCTCTTGTTATGATGTCTAGGAAACTTCTTATGAGAATTTATTCTTATGTTTTAAGAAGGATAACTAGGGTTTGGAATAGCCATTATTGTGAGTATACATAGCTATTTACAACGATTTTCATCTTGCAATGTTTTTAGATTTATTTATTTAAATTCTAAAGTTTATTTAGAAGATGATTTTGCAGTATTAATCTTTATGGTTTTATATATTGCAACTTGTTATGGGATATGTGTGTTTGTGAAAAAGCGGGGGTCTAACAACCATACCCAATATTTCGTTTGGCAATCTGAATAGACAAACTCCAATATACTTTCAAGAGAATCAACTAGAAAGTCATACTCAATCTAGAGAAAAGTATATCAAAAAGTTTTATATCCCTATCTCTTAACTCAATCTGCAATCAATAAATAGGAATTTGCGAGCCCAATTGAATATAAAAGAAATAACTTGAATGGTACCAAAAACAAATGTTCAAGGATCAATCAATTTCAATCAACAACCAAAGATTTGATCTATTCAATGCACAACCTGTAATATTTCAATAATATAACAAAATATAACGCGGAAAAGAAATAACACATATACCAGAATTTATGTTAACGAGGAAACCGCAAATGCAGAAAAAACCAGGGACCTAGTTTAGATTTGAAAACCACACTGTATTAAGCCGCCACAGAGACTAGCCTACTACCAATGAACTTCAGACTGGAATGTAGGTGAACCCTAATCAATCTCACACTGATTCAAGGTATAATCATGCTCCTTACTTCTCTGATCCTATCAAGATACTACGAACTTGATTACCTTAGCTGATCTCACCCACAACGAAGAGTTGATATGACCCAAAGTCGAAGGCTTGATAAACAAATCCGTCTCACATAAAAAAGTCTATTGGAATAGATAAATCTGTCTCCCACAGAAATACCTACGATTTTTGTTCCGTTTTTTGATAAATTAAGGTGAACATGAACCAATTAATATACCGGACTTATATTCCCGAAGAACAGCCTAGAAATATCACTCACCACACAATAATCTTAATCGTATGGTAGTGAAACCAGATATTATGGAATCACAAACGATGAGACGAAGATGTTTGTGACTACTTTTTATCTTTCCTTTCAGAGATTAAATCTCGAGTCAATCTTAGAGAAGATAGTACTCATTCATGATAGAAGATGCAAGATCAGATTATGAAAATACAGAAAATAGTTGGGTCTAGATTCACAATCCCAATGAAGTCTTTAAGTCGTTAACCTATAGGGTTTCGTGAAAAAACTAAGGTTAAAGGAGAATCGACTCTATCTTATGCAACTAGAATCACACATGAGGTATGGGGATTAGATTTCCCAGTTGCTAGAGTTCTCCTTTATATAGTTTTCAAATTAGGGTTTGCAATATAAGTTACCTTGGTAATAAAGCATTCAATATTCACTGTTAGATGAAATCCTGATTAGATTCAAGCTAATATCTTTCAACCGTTAGATCGAAGTTAGCTTGTTATACACAAATGAAATGTACCCTCATTTAGGTTTTTATAACCATACCTAATCGTGTACACCATGTTGGATCAACATTAGTTAACCGAGGTTAGCTATATGAACACTCTCATATCAAACTTATTCATGTTAAACATAACTAGTTCAAATGACTCAAATGAAACTAGTTAAAGAGTTGTTCAGTTGCTATATTCTCATAAAAGTATATTAGAACACAATTGAAGCAAAATAAGTTTGATTCACTCGAATCAATTCATGAAAATTATAGCCACGGTTTGCAAATAATGCATTCCTTATTATATAAATGTATTTGTTAATAACAAAACCGTTTTTAGAACTTTAACAATTCAAGTATGCAAACGGGTACGCATGCTTGAATAGCCGGACCAAGTTTGGTTTTCGCAGGTATGCGAATGGGTATGCATACCTCCAAACCTAGGAGAGAATTCCGATCACAAACCTACGCCAGTATGTGTATGGGTACACGCACTAAGGTTCCCGGACTTCTCAAACCAACATGTACGCATACTATGGTTCCCGGACATGGATCTCATATATGCAAGAGTTCACAACATGTTTATAATCCAATGTTGGTTGAGTGTTCTAAACTCTTATACCAATCATTGAAATTTTCTTAGAGGATGAAAATAGTCGTTTTCACACACTATTAGCATCAAAGCAATTTTCAAGTTATTGAAATAATCTTAACGAAACATTCCAAGTCTACACCAAATGATTGTATCACACAAACCATGTAAGATATTACTCGGCGATTTTTACATGATCATCTTTTAACTTTCATCAAGAATATAAGATGAACTTAGTTGAAGTGAAATATTACCAACACATATTTCGAGAAATATGTAAGCGAGTTAAACTCAGATCAAAATATCAAATGTGCATAATCGAAAACAATATAATAATATGACTTATGTCTCACTATAGGAGATAAAGTAGAAATAGACTTTCCAAGTGATAGATGAGTTTTAGTCTCCAAATACCTTTTGTTGATGAAGTTCCACAAGCTCGCTTTAGTAGTTCTTCGTCTTCATTTGATGAATGCCGTGAAGTATAATGCTCAACTACACAATCTATCCTAGTTCGAGACATCACTATAAGTAGACTAGAAATCAAGACTTATAGTTTTGATCACTAACATTGACAAACAAGATTGAGATATCAATGCTTGCGATTTCTACTGAGCAGTGCTCTAACAATTTACGTCTGTGAACTATGATTGTCCCATAAATTCTCAAAAGCTAATATCATATGTCTATATGCAAATATTGATAAAAGATAGAATGGACTTTTGGCAACAAAAGTTAAGCCTATTATGTCATTATGCAAATATTGATGGAAGATATGATGAACTTTTGTTTACAAAGATTAAGTCTATTACATGTCTTTATGCAAATATTGATGAAAAATAGAATGAATCTTTGAATATTCCGCAATATTGGTCTTTCTATGATCTACATATTTGTGTAAATACTGCGTGGCTCCGTAAGTTCTCTGATCTACATTTAGTTTCGGCTATATAATTGTATCTAAATAAAGTTGATATGTTCTCTTTTGGTCATGAAGTATCTATATGGAAATTTTAATAGGATCCCACTAGTTTTCGTACATTTGCCAATTTTTATTGATAAAAAGGGGGAGAATTAATATGTAGTTCACACTACAAATACATATTGTTGACGGATCATTATGTAAGGGGGAGTGGCTTTCATGTGAGATAAAGTATTGACTAAGGGGGAGTGATACATATCACCATAGTATTGTTGTCAAAGTTGTGATACAATTGGACTTTGATGTTGTGTAATAATTAATACTATGACACTGAATAAAAATGATTGAGAGCAACTATTTTCTAATTATTATAGCTACGGATCTTCAACAACTATGATGCTGAGTTGAATACATTCAGAATCACTGGAGTACTTGGAAGGGACAAAGATTTCGAGTAATGTTGAAGAACCAAGGAAATCGAGCATTTGGATTGAGAGCTACAAAGTTTATTTATTTTGTCACTAAAATTGACAAAGGGGAGATTATTAGAGCATTGCTTGGTCAAACTCGCAAGCATTACTATCTCAAGGTTGTTGTCAAGTTTAGTTTTCAAAACTATAAGTCTTGATTTCTAGTCTACTTGTAGCTAAGTCTCGGATTAGGATAAAAAGTTTAGTTGAGCATTAGACATCATGGCGTTCATCGATTGAAGACGAATAACTATTAAGGAGAGCTTGTGGAACTTCATCAACAAAAGGTATGTGGAGACTTGAACTCATCTATCACTCAAAAGTTTATCTATTCTATCTCCTATTGGAGACAAAAGTCGTATAGCTATATAGACTTCAATTATACACATTTGATATTTAGAGATGAGTTTAACTCACTTACATATTTCTCGAAATATGTGTTGGTAAGCTTTCTCTTTAACCAAGTTCATCTTATATTCTTGACGAAATTCAAAAGATGATCATGTGAAAATCGCCTGGTAATATCTTACATGATTTGTGTGAGACAGTTATTTGATGTAAACTCGGAATGTTTCGTATTGATCATTCGATCACTTGAAAATTACTTTGAAGATAATAGTTTGTGTGAGATACCTATTGTCGTCTTCCGAGTTTAGAACAATTGGATATAAGCATAGTATGCGTACTTGAATCTATGTAATCCATGTTCGGGTATCATGGCATGCATACTCATATGCGTACTACTTGGTTTTGTGAAAGTCCGGGAACCTTGTACGCATACTCTTACTGACGTGAGGTTCAGTTCCAGGAATTTCTGCTGAGTTTAGAAGGTATGCGTACCAGTTCACGTACTGGCGAACCCAAACTTAGTCCGAACATTTAGGTATTCGTATCCATTTGCATTGAGTGGATAATATAAAAAAATCGGCTTGTTCATGAACTAATACATTTATATAATAAGGAATGCAATCTTTTTCAAATTGTGGATATAATGTTCATGACTTGATTCAAGTGAATCAAAATTGATTTTGCTTCAATTGTGTCTTGTATACTTCTATGAGAATATAAATAATTGAACAACTCTAGAACTAGTTTTATTTGAGTCATTTGAACTAATATGGTTAGATGAATAAGGTTGATATGAAAGTCTTCATATGCCTAACCTCGGTTAACTATTGTTGAGCCAACAAAGGTGCACACGTTTAGGTATGGTTACTTATATCTATATGAAGTCACTTTTTATTTGTGTGTAACAATCTAACGATCCAAAGATATTAGCTTGAGTCTAATCAGGTTTTCATCTAACGGTGAATATCAAATGCTTTGTTACCAAGGTAACATTGATTGCAAATCCTGATTTGAAGACTATATAAAGGAAAACTCTAGCAACTGGGAATCCTAATCCCCACACCTCCTGTGTGACACTAGTTGCGACTAGAGTCGATTCTCCTTTAACCTTAGGTTTTTCACGAAACCCCGTAGGTTAACTACTAGAAGACTTCATTGGGATTGTGAGCCAGACCCAACTATTTTCTATGTAGTTGCGTGTTCTTATCTTGTTTTTTTCTATCATGATTGAGTACTATATCCTCTAAGATTTACTCGAGATTTATTCTCCGATAGGCAAGATAAAAAGTAGTCACAAACATCTCTGTCTCATCGTTTATGATTCCATAATATCTTGTTTCGCTACCATATGATTAAGATTATTGTGAGGTGATTGATATTTCTAGTCCGTTCTTCAAGAATATAAGTCGGGTATATCAATTGGTTCCTATTCACCTTGATTTATCAAAAGACAGAAAAAAACTCACAGGTTTATCTGTGGGTGACAGATTCATCTATTCAATAGAATTTTCTGTGTGAGACAGATTGGTTTATCAAGTATTCGACGTTGGGTCGTAGCGACTCTTAGTTGTGGGTGAGATCAGCTAAGGGAATCAAGTGCGTAGAGTCTTGATGGGATTCAGAAATGTAAGGAGCGCGCAACTATACCTTAATCAATATGAGATTGGTTAGGGATCAACTACATTCCAGTCCGAAGTTAACTTGGTGTATATTCTAGTGTCTGTAGCGGCTTAATACAATATGGTGTTCAAATCTGGACTAGGTCCCGGTATTTTTCTGCATTTGCGGTTTCCTCGTTAACAAAATTTATGGTGTCTGTGTTATTTCTTTTCCATATTATATTTTTTCATCTAATTAAAATATCAAAGGTTGTGCGTAAGTTCAATCAATAGTGAATCCAAAATTTGGTTGTTGATTAAATTTATTGACACTTGGATATTGGTTTTTGATATCGTCCAAGTTATTTCTTATATTTAATCGGGCTCGCAAATTCCTATTTGTTTGATTGCGGATTAAATTGAGAAATTGAGATATAACTCTTTGATATACTTTTCATAAGATTGAGTCTGATTGTCTAGTTGATTTTCTTAAAAGTATATTGGAGTTAGTCCATATAGATTTCGAAGCGAAATATTGGGTGTGGTTGTTAGACCCCCGCTTTTTTCAATTGGGATCAGAGCTGGCAAACACGTTTAAGACCTCATAAGTATGTGTTTGTAGCAATATGACTCTATGGACAATAGTGTTATCTCTGACAACGCAACACCAATTCATAAGAACTCTGATTTAGTTCAAAGTCTTGAGTCCCCTGATAAATGTCTCATATCTTCTCCATTGACTGAAACTGTGTTCGACTGGGAAAGAAGCCTAGTTGAAAAGTTGGACGATATTTTAGATGAAAGTGATTCAGAAGAGGGACAAGGTGTTGACGAGGAAGTGTCATAACATATCAATCTCTTTGACCATCTCATAGAGAAAAACAAGTCAACAACTTGCTTGGATGAATATCTGGCACCTCTTTGTCAAGAAAACAGGAAATTGAGAAAATTCTTTAAGGGATATGATATTGTGGTTACAAACTCTTACAATATATTCTTATATAACTATGTGATTATTAAAGAAGAACTATTTCGTTCCCTAACGTATCTTTCAAGTCGTGCATATTGAAAACATAACTACGAAGCATGAATGAATATACTCTAGTTAGAAATAGTATTAAGAAATACAATACGAAGTATAACGCTTATCTTTTGGACTTCGTATATAAGACATCGACATAATCGTTTGAATGTTGTTATTATTATGTATGGGTATGAGGTGAAGATTTCATCCTAGGAAACAATGTTTTACATTCGTTTAAAGGAAGTAAATTCATGAACTTGTTTTACGAATCGAAATGGAAATCACTAGTCTTATTGGTATTGTGATTCATTGCATATCTTTTGAACTACCAATATGTGTGATTAGTATAACTGCTCATGACTTGTTTATGTTCTTGGTAAAACTATTCACAAGGCCTGACTTTTGTATTGGTATGACTTTTATTAGTGAAACCGATCTTAAGTAATCACCTGAGATGGTATGATCGATTTAGTGTTATTGGTATGACCAACTCTAGGTAAAGGGGAACCGATCCTAGTAAGAGGTTCAACCTATCATAAAGGGGGAATCGATCCTTGTATGAGGTGCAACAAGTTTTTAGTAGATGGGGGAACCGATCCTATGGACATGTGCAACACGTTTTTAGGCAAAGGAGAACCGATCCTATGGACATATGCAACAAGTACAAGTTAGATACCATATATATGTGGGAACCGATCCTAGCACCTAGTCAACCGAATTTTTGGAAAGCTAGTGTGACTAAATCCAGTACCCACATGGAGGTAAAACCGAAACTTGTTTTGGTAGAACCGTGAAACCCATGTTTGGTGATTGAGTGTTCTTGATCAATCACATAGTTCTTAAAAGTCAGATAAACCAATTCTAAACTTGTTTGGAAGTGTGGCGAATCGGTTTCAAGATTTTAAGTATGAAAGATGACTTACAAAGTAAAGATGTCGACATACTTTGAACATGTGCAGTAACTCTTATCTTTAATTGTTCAAAGATATTCCTTAAAAGCTAAAGGAAAATCCCGGATTGAAAAATAAATTGAGAATCTTTTATTTAAGGTTTTTAATTTTATTTTTGGAAAATAAAAATTAGTAATGTGTATTTACTAGTTGGAGATTTTTCAAGAGATTTTCGGTCAAAGTTTGGACAAAGCATTTCCGGGAATTATGGAAACCGAATCTGGAATTATATTGCATATCTTGAGAATATTTTCGGTTTTGGAAATTCCTTGGCGTCCAAACTTCCTTGTCTATAAATATCAAAGTTTTGCATTCCGGGCAAACTTATCCTCAGAGCCAGCAAAACTACCTAGTTGTGTTGTTACTGGTGGAGCCGCCTATTCGAAGAGGAAAGTAACCTAATTAGGCGAAATCTCTTACGACCGCTCAGTTTAAAGACTTCTTTGGGATTGAGAAGCTCTATTAGTACCGTTGGTGGGAAACTAGATAATTGCGGTTTATCTTTTGTTTTCGATTGATTTGATTGACTAACAGTGGTTGAACTTTGATTGCACCTAGTTTGTTTATGCTTGATAATCTTCTCTTCTGATATAAGATTCACTCAAACTAGATCGAAGTTTTGACGGGGATCTTTAAATTGTTTATAGAACTAAAGACGTCTTGTGATAATCCATTGTTAACAAACTACGTTCTGTGTGTGATTGATCACAAGAGACTCAAGTTGATTGTGTGCAGGTGTTTATTGAAGATCTAAGAAGATTTGAATACAAAGAAGTCTTTGAAGATTTATGATTTGGGTTCATAATCTTTGATACTTATTTCGGTTAAAGAGGATCCAACTATAATCGGTTTATCCTTGTGGTAGATTGGATTGATTAGTTGTGTAGATCGACATCAATATAATTCTTTTTGATTAAAAGTATTGATTGCAAAATCTTAACAATTACTTTGGTAGTTGTTGATAAGATAGATCTACGGACCTGACAAAGGAGTTTATTGATATAAATAGAAGAGACTTTTGTCGAACTCACATCACTTGGTTGAAAAGAGTTGATACCAAACAGATTTGTTGTTCCTTTGCTGTTTGGAATACGAACCAAATGAATTTTCCAAGTACGTGACTTATTACCGGTTGGAGGCGTGGGAATACAGACGCAACTAGGTGAACTATATATTTAGTTGCTTGGTATCAACTATACGAAGTTAGTTTGATTTTGTATAGCGGCTTAATCCTGAGAGTATTCAATTCTGGACTAGGTCCCGGGGTTTTTCTGCATTTGCGGTTTCCTCGTTAACAAAATCCTTCTATGTCTTTTAATCTGTTTGGTATCTTGCATTCTTTTTGTGGGTCACGGTTCTTGAGCGGGTCTAAGCCCATTATTGGGTATGTAAGAATTATGACATGCGTACCGCTCTTCTTTTTTCTCTTGTCCGCGTATGCAAACTTTTCTAGGGTTCATGCATCATCTCCATTAAATTCATCTTTGGAGATTCAAAAGAGGCTAAGGGTTTTCCTTATCTTAAAGGAGCATATCAAGTAAGTTTTTCACTCTCTTAGTTCTCTCAATTTCTAGATATCATGGGGAATCTCAAGGTTTCAAAGAAGGTTCAAAAAACTTGGATTCATCCTCTTCTAGCATGATTATACCTCAAAATCAAGACTCTCTTAGAATTAGATTTATCAATGATTCTAGTAGCAAGATATTTGAAAGGATTTCTTTTAGTGGTTTTATTCTAGAAAAGAAATTGGATGTGGTTGCTGGTCATAAAGAAGATTTGGTTTGTTTTGAAAATTTTAATATTGGAAACATGTTTAATGGTCTTGGTGAATGATTTGACACTCTCACAAGAATCTTTTATGCTAACATCCATGATGTTGATCTCGATGACATGGAATTCAAGAACATGATAAATAGAGAAAGGATTCTTCTTAATAGAGAGTTGATTTCAAGGATTACCAAAATTCCTTTGGATAATTTTCCCCTTCATAGACCAATGGAAGAAAGACCATCATATGAAACCATTTCTAATGGTCTTTGTGGCAAGAGTGTTGATTGGATTGATGGGAAATTTCCTACTAATTATCTTAGTCTTGCTTTGATGTCTTTCAGAAAACTTGGTATATCTAATCTTTGGAGTAGTGAGTTTGCGGACTTGATCTACTTCCTTTAATTGAGTTCTAGAAGTCTTGATATTTGTGTATTCATCATTCTTCAAATGCTCTCAATGACGTCATCCAACAAGAAGTTAGGCTTTCCTTGCTTAACTGAGCAGATTTGTCGAGCATACTCTATTGCTCCTATTGGAAACTCTATTGGAACTCCCAAACTTGTTCGTCCTTATACTTTCAAACGTATGATGGAGAATGCTTGCAAGAGATAAAGATGTAAGTCCCTTGATGGTTCTTGTGATCCTACCACCTTGGGTATTCTTCATCAAATTATCAAGGGTGTGTCTAAGATAAATTCCAAGGTAAAATGTGTGCAAGAACAATTACGTGTGATTACCACTAAGTTTCCCGAAATCAAGGAACATATGGATATTGTTCAAACCTTTTGGATGGTGTCCAATGATGAAGATGATGAGTAAATTCTCTATCTCTTGTTATGATGTCTAGGAAACTTCTTATGAGAATTTATTCTTATGTTTTAAGAAGGATAACTAGGGTTTGGAATAGCCATTATTGTGAGTACACATAGCTATTTCCAACGATTTTCATCTTGCAATGTTTTTAGATTTATTTATTTAAATTCTAAAGTTTATTTAGAAGATGATTTTGCAGTATTAATCTTTATGGTTTTATATATTGCAACTTGTTATGGGATATGTGTGTTTGTGAAAAAGCGGGGGTCTAACAACCATCCCCAATATTTCGTTTGGCAATCTGAATAGACAAACTCCAATATACTTTCAAGAGAATCAACTAGAAAGTCATACTCAATCTAGAGAAAAGTATATCAAATAGTTTTATATCCCTATCTCTTAACTCAATCTGCAATCAATAAATAGGAATTTGCGAGCCCAATTGAATATAAAAGAAATAACTTGAATGGTACCAAAAACCAATGTTCAAGGATCAATCAATTTCAATCAACAACCAAAGGTTTGATCTATTCAATGCACAACCTGTAATATTTCAATAATATAACAAAATATAACGCGGAAAAGAAATAACACATATACCAGAATTTATGTTAACGAGGAAACCGCAAATGCAGAAAAAACCAGGAACCTAGTTTAGATTTGAAAACCACACTGTATTAAGCCGCCACAGAGACTAGCCTACTACCAATGAACTTCAGACTAGAATGTAGGTGAACCCTAATCAATCTCACACTGATTCAAGGTATAATCATGCTCCTTACTTCTCTGATCCCATCAAGATACTACGCACTTGATTACCTTAGATGATCTCACCCACAACGAAGAGTTGATATGACCCAAAGTCGAAGGCTTGATAAAAAATCCGTCTCACACAAAAAAGTCTATTGGAATATATAAATCTGTCTCCCACAGAAATACCTACGATTTTTGTTCCGTTTTTTGATAAATCAAGGTGAACATGAACCAATTAATATACCAGACTTATATTCCCGAAGAACA
The DNA here is from genome assembly GCA_023529315.1 of Papaver bracteatum. Lineage (NCBI taxonomy): Eukaryota > Viridiplantae > Streptophyta > Magnoliopsida > Ranunculales > Papaveraceae > Papaver > Papaver bracteatum. The sequence continues at coordinate 744,607 of JAJJWX010003836.1, read as the reverse complement.
GCCTAGAAATATCAATCACCACACAATAATCTTAATCGTATGGTAGTGAAACTAGATATTATGGAATCACAAACGATGAGACGAAGATGTTTGTGACTACTTTTTATCTTTCCTTTCAGAGATTAAATCTCGAGCTAATCTTAGATAAGATAGTACTCAGTCATGATAGAAGATGCAAGATCAGATTATGAAAATACAGAAAATAGTTGGGTCTAGATTCACAATCCCAATGAAGTCTTTAAGTCGTTAACCTATAGGGTTTCGTGAAAAAACTAAGGTTAAAGGAGAATCGACTCTATCTTATGCAACTAGAATCACACATGAGGTATGGGGATTAGATTTCCCAGTTGCTAGAGTTCTCCTTTATATAGTTTTCAAATCAGGGTTTGCAATCTAAGTTACCTTGGTAAGAAAGCATTCAATATTCATTGTTAGATGAAATCCTGATTAGATTCAAGCTAATATCTTTCAACCGTTAGATCGAAGTTAGCTTGTTATACACAAATGAAATGTACCCTCATTTAGGTTTTTATAACCATACCTAATCGTGTACACCATGTTGGATCAACATTAGTTAACCGAGGTTAGCTATATGAACACTCTCATATCAAACTTATTCATGTTAACCATAACTAGTTCAAATGACTCAAATGAAACTAGTTAAAGAGTTGTTCAGTTGCTATATTCTCATAAAAGTATATTAGAACACAATTGAAGCAAAATCAGTTTGATTCACTCGAATCAATTCATGAAAATTATAGCCACGGTTTGCAAAGAATGCATTCCTTATTATATAAATGTATTTGTTAATAACAAAACCGATTTTAGAACTTTAACAATTCAAGTATGCAAACGGGTACGCATGCTTGAATAGCCGGACCAAGTTTGGTTTTCGCAGGTATGCGAATGGGTATGCATACCTCCAAACCTAGGAGAAAATTCCGATCACAAACCTACGCCAGTATGTGTATGGGTACGCGCACTAAGGTTCCCGGACTTCTCAAACCAACATGTACGCATACTATGGTTCCCGGACATGGATCTCATATATGCAAGAGTGCACAACATGTTTATAATCCAATGTTGGTTGAGTGTTCTAAACTCTTATATCAATCATTGAAATTTTCTTAGAGGATGAAAATAGTCGTTTTCACACACTATTAGCATCAAATCAATTTTCAAGTTATTGAAATAATCTTAACGAAATATTCCAAGTCTACACCAAATGATTGTATCACACAAACCATGTAAGATATTACTCGGCGATTTTTACATGATCATCTTTTAACTTTCATCAAGAATATAAGATGAACTTAGTTGAAGTGAAAGATTACCAACACATATTTCGAGAAATATGTAAGCGAGTTAAACTCAGATCAAAATCTCAAATGTGCATAATCGAAAACCATATAATAATACGACTTATGTCTCATTATAGGAGATAAAGTAGAAATAGACTTTCCAAGTGATAGATGAGTTTTAGTCTCCAAATACCTTTTGTTGATGAAGTTCCACAAGCTCGCCTTAGTAGTTCTTCGTCTTCATTTGATGAATGACGTGAAGTATAATGCTCAACTACACAATCTATCCTAGTTCGAGACATCACTATAAGTAGACTAGAAATCAAGACTTATAGTTTTGATCACTAACATTGACAAACAAGATTGAGATATCAATGCTTGCGAGTTCTACTGAGCAGTGCTCTAACAATTTACGTCTGTGAACTATGATTGTCCCATAAATTCTCAAAAGCTAATATCATATGTCTATATGCAAATATTGATAAAAGATAGAATGGACTTTTGGCAACAAAAGTTAAGCCTATTATGTCATTATGCAAATATTGATGGAAGATATGATGAACTTTTGTTTACAAAGATTAAGTCTATTACATGTCTCTATGAAGATATTGATGAAAAATAGAATGAATCTTTGAATATTCCGCAGTATTGGTCTTTCTATGATCTACATCTTTGTGTAAATACTGCGTGGCTCCGTAAGTTCTCTGATCTACATTTAGTTTCGGCTATATAATTGTATCTAAATAAAGTTGATATGTTCTCTTTTGGTCATGAAGTATCTATATGGAAATTTCAATAGGATCCCACTAGTTTTCGTACATTTTCCAATTTCATGTGAGATAAAGTATTGACTAAGGGGGAGTGATACATATCACCATAGTATTGTTGTCAAAGTTGTGATACAATTGGACTTTGATGTTGTGTAATAATTAATACTATGACACTGAATAAAAATGATTGAGAGCAACTGTTTTCTCATTGTTATAGCTACGGATCTTCAACAACTATGATGCTGAGTTGAATACATTCAGAATCAATGGAGTACTTGGAAGGGACAAAGATTTCGAGTAATGTTGAAGAACCAAGGAAATCGAGCATTTGGATTGAGAGCTACAAAGTTTATTTATTTTGTCACTAAAATTGACAAAGGAGAGATTATTAGAGCACTGCTTGGTCAAACTCGCAAGCATTACTATCTCAAGCTTGTTGTCAAGTTTAGTTTTCAAAACTATAAGTCTTGATTTCTAGTCTACTTGTAGCTAAGTCTCGGATTAGGATAAAAAGTTTAGTTGAGCATCAGACTTCATGGCGTTCATCGATTGAAGACGAATAACTATTAAGGAGAGCTTGTGGAACTTCATCAACAAAAGGTATGTGGAGACTTGAACTCATCTATCACTCAAAAGTTTATCTATTCTATCTCCTATTGGAGACAAAATTCGTATAGCTATATAGACTTCAATTATACACATTTGATATTTAGAGCTGAGTTTAACTCGCTTACATATTTCTCGAAATATGTGTTGGTAAGATTTTGCTTTAACCAAGTTCATCTTATATTCTTGACTAAAGTCAAAATATGATCATGTGAAAATCGCCTGGTAACATGTTACATGATTTGTGTGAGACAGTCATTTGATGTAGACTCGAAATGTTTCTTATTGATCATTCGATCAGTTGAAAGTTTCTTTGAAGCTAATAGTTTGTGTGAGACAACTATTATTGTCTTCCGAGAATATTTCACCGATTGAAATGAGAGTTTAGAACAATTGGATATAAGCATAGTATGCATACTTGCATATATGTAATCCAAGTCCGGGAACCATGGTATGCATACCCGTATGCATACTACTTGGTTTTGTGAAAGTCCGGGAACCTTGTACGCATATAGGTACGCATACTAGAGTGAGGTTCAGTTCCGGGAATTTATGCTGAGTTTGGAAGGTATGCATACCAGTTCACGTACTGGCGAACCCAAACTTAGTCTGTCCATTTAATTATGTGTACCCATTTGCATACCTGAGTGGATAATGTTCTAAAATCGGTTTGTTCATGAACTAATACATTTATATAATAAGGAATGCAATCTTTTGCAAACCATGTCTCTAATGTTCATGACTTGATTCGAGTGAATCAAAATTGATTTTGCTTTAATTGTGTCTTATATACTTGTACGAGAATATAAACAATTGAACAACTCTAGAATTAGTTTCATCCGAGTCATTTGATCTAGTTATGGTTAAGATGAATAAGGTTGATATGAAAGTGTTCATATGGGTAACCTCGGTTAACTATTATTGAGCCAACAAAGGTGCATACGTTTAGGTATGGTTACTCATATATAAATGAAGTCACTTTTCATTTGTATGTAATAGGCTAAGTTCGATCTAATGGTTGAAAGATATTAGATTGAGCCTAATTAGGATTTCATCTAACGATGAATATTGAATGCTTTGTTACCAAGGTAAAATTGATTGCAAACCCTGATTTGAAGAATATATACATAAAGGATAACTCTAGCAACTGGGAATCCTAATCCCCACACCTCGTCTAAGATTTTCTCGTCTGGTTGAAAGTTTTGATTGCAAACTGGTTGAAAGTTTGTAAAATTGATTGCAAACTTTTGATTGAGTACTATCTCGTCTAAGATTTTCTCGAGATTTATTCTCCGATAGGCAAGATAAAAAGTAGCAACAAACATCTTTGTATCATCGTTTGTGATTCCACAATATCTTGTTTCGCTACCATACGATTAAGATTATTGTGAGTTGATTGATATTTCTAGGCCATTCTTCAAGAATGTAAGTCTGGTATATCAATTGGTTTCTGTTCACCTTGATTTATCAAAAGACAGAACAAAACTCATAGGTTTATCTGTGGGATACATATTTATCTATTCAATAGAATTTTCTGTGTGAGTCAGATTGGTTTATCAAGCCTCCGACTTTGTGTCGTAGCAACTCTTAGTTGTGGGTGAGATCATCTAAGGGAATAAAGTGCGTTGAGTCGTGATATGGTGTAGTTTTACAAGTGGAAGTGAGGAATTCGTTGCTCGAACTCTTTTAAAGATTTGATTTCAGATTTATAAACAACAATACTAAGACAAACTAATTAAAATTGATTTTTGGTTACCAAGGTGAGATGAATCTAGGGTTTTGGATTCCACTACTTCCAATATTCGTAAACTCAATAACAATTTCTTTGACAAATACTCTTACTTTACTCAAAACAGTTTTGAACCCAATCTCATGATTTGGAAGATATAACATTACAAGCTCTTTTTGTTATGACTTTAGTCGCTATTCTAAGGCCTAATTTTCCTTCGCTTATAAAAGAATGGTAGAAACTACCCAAAACAATTTTTACGAAGCATATATAGAAGAGAATTATTTTAATAATTTAAAAGCACAAGATTGGAGTATTTTTGTCAAAGAAGATAATTACTAAAAATTACGCATCAAAAATAGCTTCTTACAAAACCCTAGAAAGGAAATTTAGCTTCTCATGGATTGAGAATTGAAGAAAATTTCATTAATCATTGTATTCAAAAAGATATAAATATGTCTATAATGATATCCAGTCGCTAAAGGTCTATAGCTACTGAGTTGAAATGTTCAGCTAACAAATGGCTCAGCGGCTGAATGTCTTTCTCTACTGACTGAAGAACGATATACAGTTTGTGTGGTTAAACAACGACAACCTCTGCGACTGTTCAGAGCGTACCTTTGTTCTTCGTGTTCTTGATTAACAGCATCAGCATCAAATTTTCTAACCTTATGATATTTCGATTCCTAACTCTATATTCCTTCTCCAAGGTATCCGTCCCCCAACTCTGATTTAATCCAAGGCTATATATACACTACAGAACCCTAAATTTCTTCGATAAAATCTCTTCTTTTCCTTCACGGCAAGCTACGGATTTTTCTCCACCTCCCTGTTTTAGCACAACCACCAAATATGACGAGATCTTCTTCTTTTTTTAGCTCCAATACACGTCATTCTTCCTTTTGTACATGGAAAGAACATTATCCTGTACCAAATCCCTTGAAAATCTCCATGTAACTTCCCAGAATATTCAAAACATACCAAGTTTCTTCCTCTTTCCCTATTTAACCAAACTCTACGTTGCAGCCATATCAAATCGATTTCAACACACTTACATTCCTTGTTTGAATGAAACAGGTCATTCGGCAACCAATTCCGACCAAAAGTCCGATTAAATTTCAGCCAAATCACTTCCACAAATATACGCAGGTGAACATCCAAAACCCATGAACCCTGTTTTGCTCCAAACAAACGATACGTCCCAAATCAGTCAATTAAATCACTCATACAAGGCATGTTTACTCAATTCAAGTCCAATCCAACTGAAACCAGTGATTGAATCTCCTCAAAATTCGTCAAAAAATCGGACCCCTAATTCTTCCCGTGAAAAAAAACTTTCCCGCTAATTTCAAAATTCAATCTGTTTGCTTCAAACCATCGTTCTAGCCAATTTTGTTCCAATCAGACGACCATACCAGGTCCGTTTAATCTTAAGAAAGATACCCATTCAATCTCAGCACTTTTCAGTAGAACACCATCAATTCTCAAACCCTAATTATGTTCTTCTTTTCCCGCCAAAATTCGTAATTCAAATGAAGAATATGACTTTCCCCTTATCCAACAGCGGTGTCCCTTTAGCAATTTGGGCTACGTTTAGCAATTTTTGGGGTTGCGAATAACAATTTGTGGGGTACAAAGATGACTTTTGGGATGTATATAGTGAAAAACTCATGGGTGACTTTATCAACTCTTCCGCGTGCCTTTATCGACTATTCTGGGACATTTCTGGGTGCTTTTAGTAGTTTCCCAAGCAACCATCTCTTACTTCTCATATTCACTTCTTTTATTCAATTTCATCACTAAGGTTGCCATGCTTTTCAGACAAAACTTGCATCACTAAAGCTGACATGCCTTTCAGATAGAGAAGAAGTAAATAATGAGAAATAAGAGAATAAGTCGCCTCCAACAGCAGTTGCACATGAAATGACACTTTAGCCATTTTCAACGATGTTTCTTCTTCTTTTTCTCCAAAGTACCTAAAACTCAAAATCAAACATAAAATACATAATTTACAAGAAAACTTAACAAAGAAAGCATAAACAATAAATAAATATCAAGGTGTTTTAGACACCTATCAAATCCCCCCACACTTAGACTTTGGTAGTCCTCGAGCAAATCAAACTAAACTAATTTTAAAATATATAACTCCCTATCGTTTAGGATACGGTCACACTTAGCACGTATAACAAGCCTTTAAACCCCTAGGTGGCCCTAGTGGACGAGTTATAGTCTCGGGAAGGTTTACCAGAGGTGTACCTACAAAACCTTTATTCCAAACCCTAGCTATCCGTGAAGAACTCAAGAATGACACTAAAGAACCTCCTTGGTAGGCCTACTTTCATTGGTTACAAAAGTAAGTACCCGGATGCGAGTCATATTCATATATAAGTGACAGAGTTCTATTCAAATAGTCGTACTATGGACCATCAATAATCAGAATCACACAAATGAATAGATTAAGAAGATGGATTATAGAGATAGATAGTTCAAAACAATGTTGTCTGAGGTCAATGGTGTTTCCCATATCTGTATGAAGGCCTCCGCCAAGATGAACCTATGAATCCTAATGGATTGATATACTGGACTAGACTAATATCAACACTGCTTGGCATATACAAGGGAACCAGCGGTCGATAATCTTAATTCTAGATCAACTCAACTGGCATATACAAGGGAACCAGCGGTCGATTTTATTCCACAATAATACACTTTTCATTTTTTTTAACTGCATGATTTGATCTTTTGGATCCAAGCGCATGCTTCTTTTCAGCAGATTACATGATAGTTTCCATGGATCCTGCGTTCCATGCTTGTTTAGGAGACAAAGATAGGGAAAACACACACATATTGCTATCCAAGTGTTTTTTTTTCCAACTTTATTACGTTTGGTATGATTGGTCTGGTCTATTTATTATTTAGTAACTCAATCACTCTATTCTATCTAGCAGTGGTAACAATTCGATATTTTGGGCCCCACCAAATCACTTAGAGAAGCATATAATTCAAATAAAATAAAATAAAAACAAAATGTAGTGTGATGATTCCATTGTAACACCTGAACTCTGTCTTTTTATGAATAGACTTTGTTATTGGGTTCCTCAACTCCTACAACCAAGATGTTTCCATCCACTTAGACTGGTTAGTGTCATCCTAAATTGGCACAAATTCTAGGCTCTGGAGTTTATTATTTTTTATATACTTTATTTATTTTTTTATTTATTATAAACTAATTAAAATTTTTTCCCTCACCCACAAACTTAAACCTAACATTGTCCTTAGTGTTTCAAATTATAGTGCAGTACCAAAAATATAAGTAACAAGAGGAATAAAGAGGTAAGTCAAAAATATAGTACCTGGATGAAGCGTAGCAATCCTTCCACAGGAGCAAGAAAGAAATAAAAGAAATAAAAATAAAACCAAACTAATGTACAACAACGTCCTCCATAAGGACCTTAATATCACCATGTGTGGGTTGCCTCCCCTTAGCGCTAAGTTTAGTGTCTTCAACCAGAGGTTATGACCTGTTCAAATTAATCCTGGTAGACAGGATCTCTTAGCTCTGATTCTTCAATTGCATGACTAGGTAACTCCAAGAATGGTTTCAACCGTTGACCGTTAACCTTGAAAGTTTCTCCGTTCATAGGATTTTCAACTTCAACTACACCATGAGGAAAAACAATTTTGACAAAATATGGTCTGGTCCAACGAGACCTTAATTTACAAGGGAAAATATGTAGACGAGAATTGTAAATGAGAACTTTATGACCTGATTCAAATGTCTTTCGAATAATCGATTTATCATGAAATATTTTTGTTTGCTCCTTGTAAATTTTCGCACTCTGGTAAGAATCATTACGAATTTCTTCTAACTCATTGAGTTACAGTCTACGATGATCACCAACAGTAGATAGGTCAAAGTTTAGCCATTTAATGGCCCCATAAGCTCGGTGTTCTAATTCTACAGGCAAGCGGCAGGCTTTACCAAAGACAAGTCTATACGGAGATATCCCAAGTGGAGTCTTAAAAGCGGTTCGATAAGCCCACAATGCTTCTATTAAGCGTAAAGACCAATCCTTTCGGGTAGGGTTTACGGTCTTTTCTCAAATCTGTTTAATTTGCCTATTAGCCACTTCAACTTGGCCACAAGTTTGTGGGTGGTAAGGTGTATAAACCTTATGGGTAATAGAGTATCTCTTCATGAGCGTCTCAAGAGATCGGTTACAAAAATGGGAACCTCCATCACTAATGATTGCTCTAGGCATACCAAATCTAGAGAAAATATTGTCTCTAACAAACTTGATCACTACGTAGTAATCATTTGTCTTGGTAGCGATTGTTTCCGCCCTCTTAGACACATAGTCAACAACTAATAAGATGTAAAAGTTTCCATAGGAATTGACAAAAGGACCCATAAAATCTATACTCCACACATCAAATATTTCTATTATTAGTATATGACTAAGTGGCATCATATTACATCGGGTCATCTTTCCTAACTTTTGACATCTATCACAACTTTGACAAAATAGGTGGGAGTCCTTAAATAGAGTTGGCCAATAAAGACTAGATTGCAAAACCTTAGAAGTTGTTTTCTTAGAACTAAAGTGACCCCCACAAGCTCTAGAATGACAAAAAGTCAGGACACTAGAGATTTTGTTTTCAGGAATACAACGACAGATGATATGATCGAGGCAATATTTGAATAAGTACATATCATCCAAATAAAAGTATTTAACCTCATGAAAGAATTTAGCTCTATCCTGTTTAGACCAATGGTCGGGCATTTGACCAATTACTAAATAATTGACAATGTCTGCAAACCATGGTAACAAAAAGATGGAAAATAATTGTTCATCAGGGAACGTGTCAAGGATCGGTTTCTCGTCATCTCTAGTCTCATCAAGGATATGGGATAAATGGTCAGCTACTATATTTTCGGACCCTTTCTTATCACGAATATCTAGAGTAAATTCTTGGAACAATAATACCCATATGATTAGCCGAGGTTTTGAGTCCTTCTAGGAAAGGAGATATTTGAGTGCGACATGATCAGAGTAAACTATGACCTTAGACCCTAGGAGATATGATCTAAATTTCTCCAAAGCAAAAACGATGGATAAATTTTTTTTCTCAGTGGTTGTATAATTCAACTGGTCATCGTTTAGGGTCCTACTAGCATAATAAATCACACTAGGTACTTTATCACGTCGTTGGCCAAAGACAGTACCAACCGCATAATCGGACGCATCACACATGAGTTCAAATGGAAGGTCCCAATCGGGTGGTTGCATGATAGGGGCAGAAGTCAATAATGATTTTAGCTTCTCAAAAGTCGCAACACAGGCTTCATCAAATACAAAGGTAGTATCTTTAGCAAGTAGGTTCGAAAGGGGTAAAGCAATCTTGCTAAAATCTTTGATGAAACGACGATAAAATCCAGCATGGACAAGGAAATATCTAACATCTGTTACATTCTTAGGTGGTCTTAATTTCAAAATTAATTCAACCTTGGCTTTATCAACTTCTATTCCCTTAGAGGACACCACATGTCCTAACACTATTCCAGATTTAACCATAAAATGACACTTTTCCCAATTAAGGACTAAGTTCTTTTCTTTACAACGTTCTAGAACTAGTGTAAGGTGGTGCAAGCATTCATCGAAAGAGGATACAAAAACCGAAAAATCGTCCATAAAGACCTCTAGAAATCGCTCAACCATGTCCGAAAAGACACTTAGCATGCAACGTTGGAATGTTACGGGTGTATTACACAACCCAAAAGGCATACGCCTGTAAGAAAAAGTACCAAATGGACATGTGAAGGTTGTTTTCGCTTGGTCCTCCAGTGCTATAGAAATTTGGTTATAACCAGAGTAACCATCTAGGAAACAATTATAGCTGTGGCCAGCTAATCTTTCTAACATCTGGTCGATTAATGGTAAAGGAAAGTGGTCTTTGCTAGTTGATGAGTTCAGCTTACGGTAGTCTATACAAACTCTCCACCCGGTAGTAACACGCGTAGGGATCAATTCATTATTCTCATTCGAAACTACAGTAATCCCAGACTTCTTTGGGACAACCTGGATAACACTGGCCCATTTACTATCAGAGATGGGGTATATGATACCCGCATCTAATAACTTAAGCACCTTTGTGCGGACAACTTCCTTTATATTAGGATTTAAACATCTCTGCATTTTTCTTGAGGTTTTGACACCTTTTTCTAGGTAGATGTGGTGTATACAATCAGCAGGACTAATTCCTTTCAAATATGCTATAGTCCACCCTATTGCGGTCTTGTGCTCACGAAGAACACTAACTAGTATACTCACCTGATCGGTCTCTAAGTCAGAGGAAATTATGGCAGGAAGAGTATTCTCATTACCAAGAAATGCATATTTCAGTGTATATGGTAGCGGCTTTAATTCAAGGGTGGGTTCCTTAACTGATGAGGGTAAGGGTTTATCTATGGTCGGCGGAAGAGGTTCAGGTTTACGCTGCCATTTTCCATAATTCATTACTGGCACAGAATCTAACAACAAATTAACTTCTTTAAAATGACTATCCACATCATAATAGGCTCCAAAGTGGGCCAATCAGGCCTCTAAAGGATCGCTAACACTATTGGTGGTAAAGGTATTCTTAACTAGAGAATCAATCATGCATATAGACTCATATTGTTCGGGGTCCGTTGGGGATTGTAACGCCTTAAATACGTTCACTAAGATTTTCTGATTCCCAAAATAAAATTCTACTAGGCCAGTTTAACAATGTATGACTGCATTTGCAGTAGCTAGAAACAGACGACCTAGGATGATTGGGATATTGATATCTTGACTAGAGAAGAGTTGATCATCTAAAATCACAAAGTCAACAGGATAAATAAAGTTTTATACCTGAACCAAAACGTCCTCAATAATTCCACGTGGGATTTTGACTGACCTATCAACTAACTGTAGTGTTATCCTAGTTGGTTTAATCTCCCCTAGTCCAAGTTGTTCATATACCGAGAAAGGTAAAAGATTCACACTAGCCCCAAGATCTAATAGAGCATTGTCTATCGTTTGGGTACCTATGACACATATGACAGTAGGACAACCAGGATCTTTAAATTTGACTGGGTACTTTTGTGATATTATGGAACTAACTTGTTGGGTCAAAATGCCTTTTTATGGACACTAGCATCTCTCTTGACGGTGCACATATCTTTTAGGAACTTGGACATAGCCGGTACATGTTTTATTGCATCTAACAAGGGCAGGTTGACCTTAACTTGCTTAAAGATGTCTAGGATTTCAGCATATGTATTAGGCTTTTTCTTAGCGAGTCTTTGGGGAAATGGAGCACGTGGTATGTACACTCTCTCAGGGATATCTTCCTCACTTGGACTCATAGCACACTCAGGCCCATTAGGGTTTTTAGACGAAGTTTGGTTAACCTCAGTATCTTCAGCTGAACTATTATCCTTAGGTGGTTCTACCGAGTTCTCTAGAGTATTACCACTCCTACGGGTGATAATAGCTTTGACATGTTCATTATTTTTAGAACTACCCGACCCATTAACCTGGTTAACCCCTTTAGGATTTGGAGTCGTTTGACTAGGAAATTTCCCGTTTTCCCTATCATTTAACTATTTGACAGTTGACTTACCTGATTTTCTATGTTGGCAATAGCTCGGTCACTGTTTTGTTGGTTACGTTGAACTTCATCGAACCTTTGTCCTAAAATTTTAAAATTTTGGGTAGTCTCGGCATTATTTCGGGTACTACCTTCAATAAAGAATCTAAAAGCTTCCTCTAGAGATAACACCTTTTGTTCAACTGGGCTCGGTACTTGGACTTGAGGTTGGTTCTTAGGGAATCCTGATGGTGGGTTTCTAGATGGGCTACCTTGGTGGGTACCTTTAGATTACGAATGATTAGGGTTATGTCTCCAACCAGGGTTATAGGTATTAGAGTATGGGTCAAACTTGGGCCGACCCTCATATTTAGAGTTCATACCACCGTCTAGGATACTAACATGGTCACAGGTAGTTTCACTAGGATAAAACAGGGGACATTGAGGTCCTATATGACTTTGATCACCACAAATGGTACATTTATATGTTTTAAGCTCACTATTACAGCTCATAGTCTGGTTTGACCCTTGGTTCATCTCTAAGGCCTCTAGACACCTAAGGATATCTGACCCATTATCGACTCTATTAACCCTATGGATAGGGTTCCTAGTTATTTCGGGCTCCCTCATTGAAGCCCATTGACGAGTCTTTTCAGCTAACTCGACCAACTCGTCAAAACATTCATCTGGTTCTTGATGGGTAAATTCTCCACCACTCATTGTTTTTAACTGCATTCGGGTTTCACTATCAAGGCCCTCATATAAGATTTGGGCCATGTGGGCTTTCTCAAAGCCATGGTGCGGGCATTGGTATAAAAATTCATTAAACCTTTCTATGTAATCATGTAGGATCTCACCTATTTTCTACTTAAAGGTTTGGATAGATTGCCTAACAACAACAGTCTTGTGGTGTGGGTAAAACTTCTTAAACGAAAACCTCTACAAGTCCATCCCAGGTAGTGATTGTTTTAGAAGGAATGATATGATACCACTCATTGGCCCTCTCTTGAAGAGAGAAAGGGAACAGACGTAACCTAAGAACGTCTTTGTTGATATTCAGATAACTTATGGTGTCACAAATCATCTCAAAGTCTCGGATATGGGTATACGGGTTCTCATTCTCTATCCCCCTAAACTTACGCAGCATGCCAAATGTCCCAAGTTTAATATCAAACTTAACGGTAGTGGCCGGTAAAACAACCCCAGGTTCACGTATAACTCTAGACGGGTTCAAACGGTCCCTAAGAGTTTTGGTTGGTGGAACCTCACCATCATTTTCATTAACCATCTTGGAAAAAATCGAAGTACCACCTATATCAGTGTAGCGGGTCGAAGTCAAATTAAAAAGGTCGTTTTCCTCAAGTCTATTTCCTACTCGTTTCCAATGGCGCATACACAAGCAAGTATATTATTGTTCAGCAAGAAATCGTGCACATGCAAATGCAGAGTTTACTAAATTAGGTAAGCTTAGGCTACCTCAGCAAAATATACCAAAAGGTACGAGGCTGAGGCTTGTGGAATTTCGGCTGGTAACTCCCAAATGGTCCAAGCACGGGTTCAACGTACTTTTCCACATGTTTCCTAAATTCGATAATCTGATGATGCAATTGGTGTGTGCAACGTGTATTTTTTTTTTTCAAAAATAAAATAAAATAGATATACACAAAAAGGAAATAAAACCTAAAAAAAAAAAAAAAAATTTGGGCTTTGTTACTTACCTCTTTTGGTAGGCAATTCCGCAATAAATATAGAATATTACATGCACAATAAAAACAAGAAAAATACCAAAGTAAAATAAAATAAAATAAAATAAAAATTTCTATTTTTTTTAATTTAGTAATAATATTTCTATTTTTTTTAAATAAAATTAAACAAAAACAAAATAAAAAAGAAAAAAGAAAAAAGAAAATAAAAATAAAAATCTAAAACCTAACCTACAGGCAAGTCCGCGTTGGCGGCGCCAAAAACTGGTGTAGTTTTACAAGTGGAAGTAAGGAATTCGTTGCTCGGACTCTTTTAAAGATTTGAGTTCAAATTAATAAAGAAAAATACTAAGACAAACTAATTAAAATTGATTTTTGGTTACCAAGGTGAGATGAATCTTGGGTTTTGGATTCCACTACTTCCAATATTCGTAAACTCAATAACAATTTCTTTGACAAATACTCCTACTTTACTCAAAACAGTTTTGAACCCAATCTCATGTTTTGGAAGATATAACATTACAAGCTCTTTTTTATGACTTTCGTCGCTATTCTAACGCCTAATTTTCCTTCCCTTATAAAAGAATGGTAGAAACTACCCAAAATAAATTTTACAAAGCATATATAGAAGAGAAAATTTTTAATAATTTAAAAGCACAATATTGGAGTATTTTTGTCAAAGAAGATAATTACTAAAAATTACTCATCAAAAATAGCTTCTTCCAAAACCCTAGAAAAGAAATTTAGCTTCTCATGGATTGAGAATTGAAGAAAATTTCATTAATCATTGTATTCAAAAAGATATAAATATGCTTACAATGATATCTAGTCGCTAAAGGTATATAGCTACTGAGTTGAAATGTTCAGCTAACAAATGGCTCAGCGGCTGAATGTCTTTCTCTACTGACTGAAGAACAATATACAATTTGTGTGGTTAAACAACGACAATTTTTGCAACTATTATGACCGTACCTTTGTTCTTCGTGTTCTTGATTAACAGTATCAGCATCAAATTTTCTAACCTTATGATATTTCAATTCCTAGCTCTATATTTCTTCTCCAAGGTATCCGTCCCCCGACTTTGATTTTATCCAAGGATATATATACACCACAGAATCCTAAATTTCTTCGATAAAATCTCTTCTTTTCCTTCACGGCAAGCTACGATTTTTCTCCACCTCCCTGTTTTAGCACAACCACCAAATATGACGAGATCTTCTTCTTTTTTTTAGCTCCAATACACGTCATTCTTCCTTTTGTACATGGTAATAAAATTATCATGTACCAAATCCCTTGAAAATCTCCATGTAACTTCCCATAATATTCAAAACATACCAAGTTTCTTCCTCTTCCACTGTTTAACCAAACTCTACATTGCAGCCATATCAAATCGATTTCAACACACTTACATTCCTTGTTTGAATGAAACAGGTCATTCAACAACCAACTACGACCAAAAGTACGTTTAAATTTTAGCCAAATCACTTCCAAAAATATACGCAGGTGAACAGCCAAAACCTATGAACCCTGTTTTTCTCCAAAAAACGATACATCCCAAACCAGTCAATTAAATCACTCATACAAGGCCTGTTTACTCAATTCAAGTCCAATTCAACTGAAACCAGTGATTTAATCTCCTCAAAACCCGTCAAAAAATTGGAGCCCTAATTCTTCCAGTGAGAAACAACTTTCCCGCCAATTTCAAAATTCAATCTGTTTGCTTCAAACCATCGTTCTAGCCAATTTTGTTCCAATCAGACGACCATACCAGGTCTGTTTAATCTTAAGAAAGATACCCATTCAATCTCATCACTTTTGTCTCAGTAGAACACCATCAATTCTCAAACCCTAATTCTATTCTTCTTTTCCCGCCAAAATTCAAAATTCAAATGAAGAATATGACTTTCCCCTTATCCAATAGCGGTGTCCCTTTAGCAATTTTGGATACGTTTAGCAATTCTTGGGATTGCAAATAGAAATTTGTGGGGTACAAAGATGACTTTTGGGCTGTATATAGTGAAAAACTCTTGGGTGACTTTATCAACTCTTTCGGGTGCCTTTATCGACTCTTCTGGGACATTTCTGGGTGCTTTTAGTAGTTTCTTGAGCAACCATCTCTTACTTCTCATATTCACTTATTTTCTTCAATTTCATCACTAAGGTTGCCATGCTTTTCAGACAAAACTTGCATCACTAAATCCAACATGCCTTTCAGATAGAGAAGAAGTAAATAATGAGAAATAAGAGAAATAAGTCGCCTCCAACAGCAGTTGCACATGAAATGACACTTTAGCCCTTTTAAGCGATGTTTCTTCTTCTTTTGCTCCAAAGTACCTAAAACTCAAAATCAAACATAAAATACATAATTTACAAGAAAACTTAGCAGAGAAAGCATAAACAATAGATAAATATCAAGGTGTTTTAGACACTATCATGCTGGGATTCAGAGATGTAAGGATTGCAATTGTACCTTGATCAATGTGAGATTGGTTAGGGATCAACTACATTCCAGTCCGAAATTAACTTGGAGTATGCTAGTGTTTGTAGCGTCTTAATACAGTGTGGTGTTAAAATCTGGACTAGGTCCCAGGGTTTTTCTGCATTTGCGGTTTCCTCGTTAACAAAATTTCTGGTGTTTGTGTTATTTCTTTTCCGTATTATTTTTGTTCATATAGTTAAAATATCACAGGTTGTGCGTAAGTTCAATCAATAGTGAATCCAAACTTTGGTTGTTGATTAAATTGATTGAAACTTGGATATTGGTTTTTGATACCGTCCAAGTTATTTCTTATATTTAATCGGGCTCAAAAATTCCTATTTGTTTGATTGCGGATTGAATTGAGAAATTGAGATATAACTCTTTGATATACTTTTCTTAAGATTGATTCTGACTGTCTAGTTGATTCTCTTAAAAGTATATTGGAGTTAGTGATCCATATAGATTGCTAAGCGAAATATTGGGTGTGGTTGTTAGACCCCCGCTTTTTCAAGTATACATAGCTATTGCCAACGAAATATTGAGATATTGAGATAACACACCTCTTGCTCCAAATGATATAGATTATTGAGGAGAGAGACGCTCTCAAACAGTAATTTTTGAGGAGAGAGACGCTCTCAAACAGTAATTTTTTTTTTTTCAAACTTCAAACCCATTTTCAAATCAACAGATTAGATCAAGCTTCAAGTAGTAATGGGATTTCATCTCCAACACTGGATTTCGGTGGATTCATCCGTTCAAACTTGGTTTACAGGTTTTATTTTTATTTATTTATTTATTTTCTTTTGATTCGTTTATTCATTACTTATTTTTTTTTTTTTTTTTTTTTTTTAAGTAGCGTTTGGTCTTCAAGTTCTAAAGTGTTTGCAGTGATGGAATATTTCTTTATTTTTAAGATCCGTCTGGTTGTCATGCCCGTTTTTCCAAACCTTCATTGCCGCTACAGTAACATATGCTACAGCACTACAGTAACATATGCTACAGTAAAAATCGACATTAACATATTTTTAAGATCCGTCTGGTTGTCATGCCCGTTTTTTTTTTTTTTTTTTTTTTTTTTTGTGATCTGCATGGCAAGATCAACAGGAACTCCATGTAACCGGTTGTCTTCTTCACCTCCCCTATCCGTCTCTCCTTTACCTCCCACGGAAGATGTTACAGGTATTGATAATATCTGCCATTGCCCCTTCAAGGGAGTTCATGGGTGTTTGGATGGTAAGAAAGGCAGGGGATATGCTAAGGGGTCTATCATCAAGCATCTCCACGACAAACACTTTTCTTCTGAGAACATCAAGGAACAATGCAGAGACTTAATGGCCAATTCACAGCACATTCGTCACGCTTGGGAGAAGCTTCTCAACTGCTTACGCATGTGGGTGTGTTGCAGATGTCTTCATCTTCACGCTTGGAGGATGTCTTGCAAAGGGAATGAGGGATTGATTCATGGTGATGTAGTTGCTGGACCCTTCAATGGTGAAGGTGTTGATTTCCTCTTTAATGGGTTAGTTTTCTCTACCGAGAGCAGCATCGCTATTGTGGAGGGGGTTTCAGATGTCGCTGTAGGTGCTTCTGATGGGATTGACGATGGTGCTGAGTTGCCTTGCTCCCTTTCTACCGAGATGCTTAATTATGTACTCTTACGCCAGTTCCAGACCGTAACTTGTATCCCCCACAAGTGTCGTCTATAATTTTCGAGAGCCTTAAAATGTTGCCTTGACAAGGTGATAGCCAATCCAGCTAGCACGTCTGCATGGATTCAGCTCATTTTGCTCCCTATTTGCACACTAACGCTTTACAAACCCAAGAACGCGGCTGAGGCGAGGTCTTGTAAGCGTAAACGTCTTCAAGTGGCAGCTATAAATAATGCCTTATCTATTTGGAGGGAGCCTGATGGGTGCCGCACTTTGGTGGACAAGTTATTACAGACTCCAGTCCGGCCTAGACAGAGTGATGTGAAGAAGCTAGAGTCTGCCAATTTAACGGCCTGTCGTCGAAAGATAAGTTGTGGTCATTTTGGAGATGCCATCCGTGTAATCTCTTCAGGAGGTGTGGCGCCTTGCAATAAACAGACCTACTTGGAATTACAAGATAAACATCCGGTATCGCCTCCTCCAGCTGTTCCTTGCGAAGAGACTACTGCGGACTCAATCGTTGTTGATTGCAGAGAAATATTGGGGGCTGTTAAGAGTTTTCCCAAGGGTACATCTTGCGGTCGAGACGGGTTGAGGGCTCAGCACTTAGTCGATGCGATGAGTGGACCTGCTGCTGCTATCACTGACATCTTACTTGCTTCGATTACGGGGGTTGTCAACCTTTGGTTGGCTAGGAAATGCCTAGCGGAGTTGGGAGAGTTTGTTGCTAGCGCGCCTTTAACTCCGTTACTCAAGCCTGGAGGTGGTCTTCGTCCTATTGCAGTTGGCACGGTTTGGCGTAGATTGGTTTCCAAGGTGGCTGCCTTTATTGTTGGGAAGGATTTGGCTTCTTACTTAGGGGATTACCAATTTGGAGTTGGTGTTTTTGTTGGAGGTGAAAGTATTTTACACGCTGTGAATAGTCTCCTCGAGCTGAAAGGACACTCATACAAGATGTCAATGCTGCTTATTGACTTCTCTAATGCGTTCAACATGGTGAGCAGGTCTCAACTCATCAAGGAGGTTCGTCTTCATTGTCCAGGTATTTCTCGATGGGTAGAATTCTGTTATATGCGGCCTGCGAAATTGTATTACGACCAATATATTTTGTCGTCTGCTCTTGGAGTACAGCAAGGTGATCCTCTCGGTCCCTTATTGTTTGCCTTAACTCTTCACCCTCTTGTGAAGAATATTTCTTCTAGCTGTAAACTCGATTTACATGCTTGGTACCTTGATGATGGTACAATCATTGGTGATACGCTTGAAGTGTCCAAAGCTCTGCGTATTATTGAAAATGAAGGCCCAGGTAGAGGTTTGCATCTCAATGTTAAGAAAACAGAAGTATTTTGTCCTTCCGTCGATCCCAGAAGTGTTGATTATGGTGTTTTCCCTCCCGAGATTTGTAGACCGTCTAATGGTGTTAAACTTTTGGGAGGTCCTATGAGTTTGGACTTGAACTTTATTAGTGATATGATGCTGAGTCGAGTGGACAACACTCTTCAACTTATGACTGCCATCAAAAAGCTCAAGGACCCCCAAAGTGAGATGCTATTACTTCGTAATTGTACGGGTGTTTCTAGATTATATTTTGCATTACGTACTACCAATCCTGCTGCCCTTCAGCAAGCTACTGAGATCTTTGACGAGCATTTGTTCAAGTATTTGAGGCTCCTTATCACCGGTGATGGCCCTGGATTTGGGCCTTTACATCAGAGATTATCTACTTTGCCTATCAAGGATGGTGGCTTCGGCATATACACCATGGAAGACACCCGAGCCTACTGTTATATCGCATCTCAATGTCAGACGGCTTCTGTGCAAAAGGCGATCCTTGGTGACCTTTTCCATACCAACAAAGGTAATGTTTATCGGCTGGCTCTACAGAATTTTATTCAGGTATGTGGATTGCCTTCTTCTTATTGCGTTGATGATACTGCCCCCTCCTCCATGCATTCCTTGGCAGTTACTTACTTTGATGCAATTAAGAAGAAGATCCCAGACCAGTTTTCTATGTCTTCTAGAGATTCCATTTTATGGCAGTCTAACCAAGTTAAGCATGCTCAAGATTATTTATTGGCGATTCCTATCAGCGGGCTTAACCAATGCCTTGGGCCGAGGCAGTTTAGAGCTGTCCTTTGCTACCGATTGGGTATCCCTTTGTTTGTTGAGAATGGGTCATGCTCTAGATGTAACAAGCATATGGATATTTATGGAGATCATGCACTCCACTGTGCTAAAGATGTTGGGTATAAGTTCAGACATGACTTTGTGTGTGATATAGTTGCTGACATTTGCTACAAAGCTAATGTACTTGCGCACAAGGAAGTTTCTCTTGGGCTTCAGACGGATGACGGCAAAGATCTAAGACCAGCTGATATCCTCGTTCTTAACTGGGAAAATGGTAAGGATGTTTGCATGGATGTTACGGGGGTTTCTCCATTCGCGGTGATGGCATTCGCTCTTTTGCTCCGGCAAAGCCATTTCTAATCTTGTTGCTCGAAAACACACTAAGTATTTGGATAAGTGTGTTTCACTTGGTTATGGTCTGGGTGTTTTAGCTTTCTCTACCTTAGGAGAACTAGGTGAGGATACTTTATGTTTTTTTAAGCGTCTGAAGAACTGCTTAGTTAATAATGACGCTAGTAGTGGTGTTGGTAGCTTTATTTTCCATAGATTAGGTATCGCTATTCAAAAAGGTGTTGGGTCCCAGCTTGTCGCTAGGTTGCCAACCAAAAGTATGTAATTTTCTCTTAATCAATTAAAGTTAATGCATGATATTAAAAAAAATAAAATATATATATATAGATTTAGAAAAAAAAAATCTTGAAATGTTTTTAGATTTATTTGAATGATTTAGAAAAAATAAATCTTGAAATGTTTTTAGATTTATTTGTTTAAATTCTAAAGTTTATTTGGAAGATAAGTTTGCAGTATTAATCTTTATTGGTTTTATATATTGTAAAAATAATTTTATGGGATATGTGTGTTTACGTCCGTGAACTATGATTGTTCCATATATGTCAAAAATTAAGTCTATTATATGTCATTATACAAATATTGATGGAAAATAGAATGAACTTTTGATAACAAAGATTAAGTCTATGGTATGATTATGCAAATATTGATGAAAATAAAATAAATCTTGAATATTCTGCAGTATTGATCTTTCCCTGATCCACTTCTATGTGAAAGTACTGTGCGGCTCCATAAGTTCTCTTATGTTGAGAATTTCCGATTAAATTAATCATAGGTTCTCTTGTGGTTAATTTAATTGAGTTTTCTGGATACAAATTCATGTTTCATGTATTTTGTTAATGTCCAAAGAAATCCTTCTTTTCTTGTAAAAGAAGGTCGCTCTTGTTGTTCTTTCGGGAATGACATTTTATGGGGGAGAGTTCTTAATTGAACTTGTGCTTAATTGCCAAATCTTTGTGGGGAGTGCGGCTGTGGAATATTGTAGAAGTTATCTTGTATCTTTATAAACTCCTTGATGAAGACACTAAGTTTCGACTATGTGAAATCATTAAAACAAAGTTGATATGATCTCTTTTAGTCATGAAGTATCTCTATGAAAATTTCATTATGAACCCCTAGTTTTCGTACCTTTGCCAATTTATATTGACAAAAAGGGGGAGAATTATTGTGTAGTTCACACTACAAATACATATGGTTTACGGATCATTATGTAAGGAAGATTGGTTTTCATTGTGAGATGAAGTATTGACTAAGGGGGAGTGATACATATCACCATAGTATTGTTGTCAAAGTTATGATGCAATTGGAATTTGATGTTGTGTAATAATACTATGACACTGTATAACAATATGAAAAAACGGGGGGTCTAACAACCACACCCAATATATCTCTTAGAAATATGTATGGACAACTCCAATATAATTCCAAGAGAATCAACTAGACAGTTAGACTCAATCAATATAAATATATTGTGAAAAAGTGGGGTACAACAACCTCACCCAATAATTCGCTTAACAATATGTATGGACAAACTCCAATATATTTTTAAGAGAATCAACTAGACAGTCAGACTCAATCTTAATAAAAAATATATCAAAGAGTTATATCTCAATTTCTTGATTCAATCCTTACTCAAGCAAATAGAAATCTGCGAGTCTAATTGAATACAAGAAAATTAACTTGAACGGTACCAAAGACCAATGTTCAAGTATTAATCAATTTTAATCAACAACCAAAGGTCTGATTTCCCAATTGATTGATTCATAGCACAACCTGTGATATTTTAATATATAACAAAATATAATGCGCAAAAAAAAAAACACAGACACCAGAAGTTTTGTTAACGAGGAAACCGCAAATGCATAAAAACCCCGGGACTTAGTCCAGATTGAACACACATTGTATTAAGCCACTACATACACTAGCCTACTACAAACTAACTTCGGTATGGACTGTAGATGAACCCCAATCAATCTCACACTGATCCAAGGTACAGTTGCGCTCCTTATGTCTCTGATCCCAGCAGGATACTACGCACTTGATTCCCTTAATTGATCTCACCCATAACAAAGAGTTACTACGACCCAAAATCGAAGAATTTAATAAAAAAATCTGTATTACACAGAAAAGTCTACAAGAATAGATAAATCTGTCTCCCACAGAAATACCTACAAGTTTTTGTTCAGTTTTTTGATAAATCAAGGTGAACATGAACCAATCAATAAGCCGGACTTATATTCCCGAAGAACATCCTAGAATTATTAATCACCTCACAATAATCTTAATCGACTAGCGAAACAAGATATTGTGAAATCACAAACGATGAGACGAAGATGTTTGTGATTACTTTTCTATTTTTCCTATCGGAGAAATTAATCTCGAGCCAATTTTACAATTGTACTCAATACGATAGAAACAACAAGATCAGATCACGCAACTACAAAGATAGTTTGGTCTGGCTTTACAATCCCAATGAAGTCTTCAAGTCGTTAACCTGCAGGGTCTCTATGACGGATCAGAGAATTTTTGCTTCCAGCGTGTCGGGTTACGGGTCGCTTGGCAAGCTCCGAACCTCTGATACACCACTAAAGAAATTTTGTTCATTCATAACCCTGCACACTGTAGAAATATCATTAGTCACAAAGTCAGAATTCTATGAGCATATGTCCCATACCATAATACTCATAAAATTCGACAAGGGTTCCAATTTCAAAAATAAGAGACGGCCAATTGCCTAAAATAAGAGTTGGCCAATTGCCAATAATAACATATGGCCAATTGCAGAAAATAAAAGATGGCCAATTGCAGAAAATAAAAGATGGCCAATGGATAAAACAGAAATCAGAGACGGCCAATTTCCGAGAAACATAAGACGACCAATTGCCAAAAAAACATCAGACGGCCAATTGCCGAAAAGAAGAGTCGGCCAGTTGCCAACCCAAACAAATTCTATGGCCAATTGCCAATGTCAGGTAGTTCTGGTTACCAGCCATCATTGGCCAGTTGCCTATGACACATACTTGCCAAGATTGCAATCATCTCCGAATAGGTGGTATGAACTGCCGAAGCAGCAACCAGCACTTTCAGATGATATGAACAATTTTGTAGATTTATGCTGAACCGCATAGTGGCTGCCTACGTACCCTCTCCGTTGCTTGAAGGGATCAAACACGGCCGTAGTTCGTCGGTTGTTTAAGATAGTATGAACTACTCATACTCGTAGCAACTATCTCTCACAAACTATCAAGTAAATTTAGAAGTACTGATGAACAAAAACCAAATTTAGAAGTACTGATGAACAAAAACCGCCAGCAGACCCTACAAATAGGGAAATATGGATATCTAGAAAGGGATAGAAAATTAAACGAGAATGAAATTCGGTGGATATACAATAGCCTGCAAAGCACCATGAATCATTGAAAGGAAAAAAAAAACAGTGATTATCACTATAAGATTTGTATTACTAGACTAATCAATCCACCAGAATTTACCATTAACTTAGCATTTATTTTAATCTTGCCCTACACTCGAGTATTTACTACTTAAGGAAAATGGTCAACTGATGACTAAAATGAAAATGAACAATAGGCATCATCAACACTTGTTCATGTATTGACAGGCCACTATATAGAGGGATATATGTTTAAAAAAGGAGGAAAAAGAAAGCAAGTCAGTAAACACACTAACCCCTGCAAACTTCTGATATTAGAAGTGGCAATACTAATCGCAGTCTATACCAACGTACAAGTCCCAATGGATAGTACCAACATACAAGTCCCAATTTATAGTATGGCAGTACTACAACATTTTCATCAAACAATATTAAAGCTTATATAAAAGTTAGACACCACAAAAACAGCAAATGAGGTGTACGTACAAGAAAATGATTAACACACTAAAGTATTGCTCTTGTTTGTCTAAGCCAGTAACTACTATCCATTCACCCTACACCAGTAGCTATTACTGAGTCCCAAATCATCAAAATCCAAACTTATAAATTAAAGGGAAATATTTCACTAGGATAAAAGATAAAGGACCCAAATGATAGCTTTTATAACAAAATATTATAGGCATCATCTAGTCTCATTCCACACATGCCGTGAAGGCAGATAATCAATTGAGGACATGGACTCTCACATGCACATATATTAAGATTTCTTTAGCAAATGAACCCAAGCAATTCTGAGGTCCAATACATCTGTGCATCCACAAAAATTAAAGTACATATAGATAAACAACTAGATTCCTTCTCACAGTCAACAATAACGAGTAAGAAAATTGATGCTTAGTTTTAATCATACATCCCATGGTAAAGACGAGATTCTTTGGGACTTGATTAACATTTCCATATCAAGACTTGAAAATAAATAGTGTGTAATTAAAGTCCCATACTATTCAGTGATCGTATATGCACGTAATCAGCCCCTCGAAATTCTAACTCGCTGCATATTTCTAACGCGTATTGAAAGTTATTTAAGGATATCATTTTAAAGACTACTTGTATCAGCATCATCACCAGTATACGAACGGTATCCATAAATTTGTATCCAACAATTGATATGATGTAAGCCAAACAATTAAATCACGACTCAATAGTCTAGCTTAAGTTTTCTATCCAAACAATTTAGTTTGGCTATACAAGAGCCCAAGGCTAGTGCCCGTCATAACCCAGATGGTATTCATATGAGCATGGAGAATGAATATACCCAATCCGAAAACAGTGTTCACAAACGAAACAGAGAATGTTATTAAGTCCGTACCAAAATATGTTGTCGGTCAAAACTTAGAAAATGTGCTTGAAGTGTGTTGCATAGTGTCATTTTTATCATTTAAACCAGAGAACCAACACATAGGCTAAATACAAATGCTATGTCAAGTTAACACTACACATAAAATGAAATGAAATATGGATATACTTACTGGAGTCTGACAAATACCAGCAAGGCATTAGTATGATCCTAAGGTAGGTCCTCAACAGCCCATAACGATCACCTTGGCAAACTTTTAAAAGTGGCCATTCATCACGACAACCAAGTCTCCAAACATACTCTAAGATTAAAAGATATTCAGTTCACATTACTCTATAAACAAAATTCATTTCTCAAAAGCCTTTCTGAAATACCAATATAATGCCGACTACAAATCCTAATTTTAAATTGAAGATGCATGGTCATTTCATCGATTCAACTATATATATATATATATAGTTCACTAACAGTTCGAAATATAGATGAGACAAGTCCCACAGTGAAACCTAAGGTAGTGTATATACATAACTGAAAGGCTCCTTAAATTTTTAAGCACAATAATTTAGCTCAGGCTTAACTCGGTCCTATTAGGTGTGGCAATTGCATTCACACAATAAACATTTATTCAAGAAATATACAGACCAAATGAGAATTTAAGAAATATACATAAATTCATCACATCAAAATTCATAAAACGTGTAAGGAAAGTAATAAGAACCTCTAACCATTTTCTCTTCTTTCGAGCATGTCATCGAACATGTTATGCGTGCTTTCATGTTGGTGAAAAGATGAGTTTCCTGTGGTATTTTTGGCCTTTATCTATAGCTCTGCTTCTCTGCAAACTTGAATTGGTACAGCCTATCAATCCTAGTACTACTGGGACTCCAAGACATTCATAAATCCAAACTATTCATCACCATAGATCACCAACAATAGCTCACAGCTTGTATTTTTTTTTTCACCATTTCGAGAGTTCAAAACCCTTACAAATCTGTACCCTTACAAGGACCCAACATTTCTGATCCTATAGAACTTTTAAATCTCTATGAATTTCATTCATTCTTTGTCTACTCAGGCGGCAGCAGCATCAGGTATAGACTGATTTTCACAGCAAGGATTCATGGCAAGACCCAATACCAACTCTACTAATACCAGGAATCAAATGAATCTTCTTCATCTCACCCCCTCTTAACTCTCTGCAGATATTTCACTCTCCATTCTCCGTTAGAAAAATGTAAACCACAATTCTCTCTTTTTATTTTCTTTTCGATCAAAACAAGGAGAGGAGTAAACACGTGGCTACTATATGCATGATTATTATTATCCGACTAAGAAGACTCCTATATTTGGGCCCCAACATATTCGTAAGAGCAACTGCAGCGGAGCGACTATAACCAAAGACTAAAAATCAAAAAAATTTGAAAAAAATAGGTTTACTCCATGCACAAACATTACGGTGGGAAAACCAAATTTGGTGGGGTGCAATTTTAAAGTGCGCCTGAATCAGGCAGACTATCAAATTACGCCCCATTCATTTTTTTTTTTTTTTGTCAGGCGTAACTTATGAATTACGCCCACCATCAGGCGCACTCAAAACCTTACGCCCCACCATCAGGTGCAACTTATACTTACGCCCAAATCAGGCGCAATCAAAACCTTACGCCCGACTAAAACCAAACCAAAGACCAAATATACTCTAGTATTTGGTTTTAGTATAGTATTTGCTCTTTACTCCTCTCCGCAGCGTCTGGGTTTTAGTCCAAATATTTGGTTTTAGCCGATGACTGTGGTTGCTCTAAGGCAACCTAAAGTGTCAAAAGATTTTAGGCACTCCATTTGCAAAAATCGGGTTAAACCCGGGAAATTTTTTGGGCTTTACAGTCTCGATAGAAACCTAAGGTTAAAGGAGAATCGACTATAACTTATACAACTAGTATTATACATGAGGTGTGGGGATTAACTTTCTCAGTTGCTAGAGTTCTCCTTTATATAGTCTTCAAAACATGGTTTGCAATCTAAGTTACCTTGGTAACAAAGCATTCAATATTCACCGTTAGATGAAAACCTGATTAGATTCAAGTTAATATCTTTCAACCGTTAGATCGAACTTAGCTTGTTATACACAAATGAAATATACGTCATTTAAGTTTGTGTAACCGTACCTAAATGTGTACAAGTCGCTGGTTCAACAGTAGTTAACCAAATGGTTAGCCATATGAGCACTTTTATATCAACCTTATACATCTTCACCATAACCAGTTCAAATGACTCAAATGAACTAGTTCAAGAGTTGTTCAATTGCTTAGATATCATAGAAGTATACAAGACACAATCGAAGCAAAATCGGTTTTGATTCACTCGAATCGATTCATGAAATTTATAGCCACGGTTTGCAAATATGCGTTCCTTAGTTTATATAAATTTAAGTTCACGAATAAACCAATTTTAGAAAGTAACACACTTAAGTGTGCGTACGGGTATGTGTACTTAAGTAACCGGATTTAAGTTTGTTTTGGTTTCTAAACTCAGCAGAAATTCACGGACGTGAACTTTCCGCCAGTATGCGTACATGTATGCATACTTAGGTAACTGGATTGAGTTGGTTTTGATTTCTAAACTCAGCAGAAATTCACGGACGTGAACTTCCGCCAGTATGCGTACGGGTACGCATACTTACCCAGTCTCCATCAACCATTTAGTACACACACAAGTATGCGTACATTTTTGGTTCCCGGTTTTGGATATATACACTAATGCGCGAACACATTATATGCTTATATCCAAAGATGGTTACATGTTCCAAACTCTTAAGTAACCGGATTTGAGTTTGTAACCGGATTTATGTGCGTACGGGTATGTGTACTTAAGTAACCAGATTTGAGTTTGTTTTGGTTTCCAAACTCAGCAAAAATTCACGGACGTGAACTTTCCACCAGTATGGGAATGGGTACGCATACTTAGGTAACCAAATTGAGTTGTTTTTGATTTCCAAACTCAACAGAAATTCACGGACGTGAATTTCCGGCAGTATGCGTATGGGTACGCATACTTACCCAGTCTCCATCAAACATTTAGTACACACACAAGTATGCCTACATTTTTGGTTCCCGGTTTTGGACTTATACACTAATGCGCGAACACATTATATACTTATATCCAAAGATGGTTACATGTTCTAAACTCTTTATTTCAATCATTGAAACATTCTTAGAGGATGTTAAATAGAGGTTATTTACACACTATTTTTCATCAAAGCAATTTTCAAGATATTGAAATAATCAACATGACTTTCATCACTTGTAAAGATAAACCTGGCCAAAGAGAAATCCTACCAACACATATTTCGAGAAAAAGATAAGCGAGATAAACTCGGCTAGAAATAGTATATGTGTATAATCAAAGTCTATATAGCAATACGACTTTTGTCTCAAGAGAGGAGATAGAGTAGATAGACTTTATGAGTGATAAATAAGTTCAAGTCTCCACATACCTTTTAGTCGATGAAGTTCCACCAGTTCCTTGAGTAGTTATTTGTCTTTGTATGATGAACGCCATGGAGTCTAAAGCTCAATTACACTTTATATCCTAGTCCGAGACTTAGATATAAGTAGACTAGAAATTAAGACTTATAGTTTTGGCAACTAAACTTGACAACAAGCTTGAGATATAAACGCTTGCGAGTTCGACCGAGTAGTGCTCTAACAATCTCCCCCTTTGTAAATTTTAGTGACAAAACTATCAATACATATGGAATACAAAAAAAAAAACTTTGCAGCTTCTCTTACACATGCATGATCTCCTTGGTTCTTCAATATTACTCGAAATCTTCGTCACTTCCAAGTACTCCAATGATTCCAAAGGTTGTAAGTTCAGCATCATCGTTGTTGAAAATCCGTAGCCATAACAATGAGAAAACAAAAGCTCTTAATCATTGTTACACAATGTCATAGTATTATTACATAGCATCAAAGTTCAATTGTATCACAACTTTGACAATAATGCTATGGTGATATGTATCACTCCCCCTTAGTCAATACTCCATCTCACATGGAAACCACTCCCACTACAGGAGAAATATACATCTACAACTTGAATTTTACAACTCTTTGCTAAAAGTCGTAGAAAATATCATATTTTATAACTTTTTTCAAAGGAAGAGTTGTAGAATGACATCACTACCAACCCTAGGACCAAAGGGTTGCGACAAGAAAAAAAACGACAACACTTTAAGCAAAACCGTTGTGACGAAAATTTATGGTGGGTTCATTTGCAGAATTCACTGTTTCCAAGAATTTATAATTCCGTGGGATTACAAATTCCGGGATTCATGTAAATTCCTTGTGTGTTTGGTAAATCAATTAAAATTCCTAGGATTTATAGAGTTTTCTTGTATTAAAGTCTTTGTACAGTTTGGCATTACCCTTAAATTTTAAAATTGCATATATATGCGATTTAGAGTTAAAAAAAAGTGGGTCCATAAATCCCTTGATAAGTTTCCAGCAAATCTTAGAGGGGAGGGGTCGGATTCCATATGAAGGATTTGCTGGAAAACTGAATCCCGAAGGAAACGTGATTCCAAGGATTTGGCAACCAAACATTCAGAGGGAAACATAATTCTACCAAATCCCCTGAATCCATAAATTCCACCTTTAAAATTCTACATCCAAACCCACCATTAGCTTTAACAACCTTCCCCCGGAAATATAATGAATAATCCTATCATAACTTTTCTCAAGAGTTGTTGAATAAAAACAAAATATGATGATAAAAACTAGTGTTGAGGGGATTCGAACATGAACCTACTATGCGTTAGTCTAATGCATCAACCATCCTTACACTTCACAAGTTTTGGTTATTTATTCATTTTTTTAATGAAAATGTATAAGAACCTTTATAAGAGTTGTTGAAGTAGAAATATAGGATGTTGGAAAATGAGGTTGGGGGATTTGATCCTCAGCCTCCTGTGTGCAAGTCCACTCCATCAACCATGCCTAGACTATCATAATTTTGTCAGGTTTGTGGTTCTTTTTTACACTAACTTTATGACAACCTTTGACAACTTTTATAAGAGTTGTATAAACAAAATACGATGTCCAAAAATCACGCTCAAGTGACTGAGCCGTAAACAACCGAAGCCTTCTATGTAAACTGAAAAAGCGAGGGTCTAACAACCACACCCAATATTTCGATTATCAATCTGTATGGATAACTCCGAGTTAGTTTCTAAAGAATCAACTAGACTCAATCAATAGAAAATACTCAAGAAGTTATTATCTCAATCTCTCAATTTTATTTACTCAAGAAAATATGATTCGCGAGTCTAATCAAAGAGAGATAACTTGGATGGTACCAAATACCAATATCCAAGTATCAGTCAATTTAAATCAACAACCAATAAGGTTGGATATTCTAATTGATTGAACAACGCACAACCTATAGTATTTCAATTATATAAAAATATAATGCGGAAAAGAAATAACACAGACACCAGAATTTTGTTAACGAGGAAACCACAAATAAATAAAATCCCCAGGACCTAGTCCAGATTAAACATACACTGTATTAAGCCTCTACAGATACTAGCCTAATCCAAATAAACTTCGGTCTAGACTGTAGTTGAACCCCAATCAATCTCACACTGATCCAAGGTACAGTTATGCTCCTACGCCTATGATCCCAGCAAGATACTGCGCACTTGATTCCCTTAGATGATCTTACCCGCAACCAAGAGTTTCTACGACCCAAAGTCGAAGACTTTAATAAACAAATCTGTCTCACACAAAAAAGTCTACAAGATAGATAAATTCGTCTCCCACGAATAAACCTATGAGTTTTGTTCCGTCTTTTGATAAATCAAGGTGAACAGGAACCAATCAATAAAACCAGACTTATATTCCCGAAGAACAGCTCAGTTTTATCAATCACCTCATAATAGTCTTAATCGACGCAGCGAAAAAAATATATTGTGGAATCACAAACGATGAGACGAAGATGTTTGTGATTACTTTTATTTCTTTCCTATAGGAGATAGATATCTCAAGCCAATTATTACAATTGTACTCGTACGATATAAATAACAAGATCAGATCACACAACTACAAGAAAAGTAGTATCGGTCTGGCTTCACAATCCCAATGAAGTCTTTAAGTCGTTAACCTGGTTTTAGAATAAAAAAAAGCATAGGTTAAAGGATAATCGACTCTAGCTTAGCAAACTAGTATCACACAGAATTTGCGGGGATTAGGTTTCCCAGTTGCTAGAGTTCTCCCTTATATAGTCTTTCAAATAAGGGTTTGCAATCAATGTTAGCTTAGTAATTAAGCATTCAATATTCACTGTTAGATGAAAACCTGATTAGATACAAGCTAATATCTCTCAACCGTTAGATCGAAACTTAGCTTTCCATACACACATGTACTTGACGATTTTGGGTTTGTGTAACCGTAACTAAACGTGTACAATAAGTGGTTCAATATTAGTCAACCAAATGGTTAGACAAATGATAACTTTCATATCAACCATATTCTTCTTCACCATAACTAGTCCAAATGACTCAAATAAACTAGTTAGAGAGTTGTTCAATTGCTATGAGATCTCATGTACTACACAACACACAATTGAAGCAAAAACGATGTGATTCACTCGAATCGATTCATGAACTATAAAGCCACGGTTTGAAATAGCATTCCTCAAATAATTTAGATAAGTTCACGAACATCATTTTTAGCAACTCTTTGTCTTTTGCATACATTCTCCCTTATGCTCTTGAAGGTACATGGACGAACAGGTTTGGGTACCTCAAGAGAGTTGCCAACAAAATCAACACCACAATCATGACAGATTTGACTAATCAAACAAGGATAGCCTAACATCTTGATAGGAGAAGTCATTGAAACCATTTGATAAATAATGAACCCACAAATATCAAGACTTTAAACACCCGATTTAAGGAAATAGACTAATTCTGCAAACTCATGACTCCACCAAGAATTCTCAATTGTGGAGGGACAAAGATTAGGGATGCCAAGTTTTTCAAAAGCCATCATTGCAATACTAAGGTCATTAGTAGGGAACTTCCCTTGATTCCAAGATACCTTCTTGCCACAAAGCCCAATAGAGATATCATCACATGATGGACGTTCATCACTTGGTCTAGGGAGACGCTCGTTTCCCAACGGAATGTTGGTAATCTTCGAAATTAATTCTCTATCAACAAGAAACCTTTTTCTATTTACCATGGATTTGAATTCCATCTTATTAAGATCAACATCATGAATGTTGGCATAGAAAATCTTTGTGAGAGAATCAAATCCTTGACCAAGGCCATCAAAGATATTTCCAAGATTGAATTTTTTGAAAGAAGCTAAAACCTCATCATATCCATTAGATATATCCAATTTGTTTTCTAAGATAAACCCTTTTTATGAAATCTTCTCAAAAATTCTAGCGTATGAATCATCCACAAACCTAAGAGAATTTTGGTCACAAGGAAGGTCCTTACTAGAGGTATTTGAATCTTTGGAAATCCTTTTTTGATCCCTTAGAATTCATCATTAGGTCTAAGAAATTGAAAGGAACAAGAGGAAATTACTTACTTGGAGTGATCATGAACACCTTTCTCTTAATTTCTCCAAAAAATCTTTAATGGATACAACACAATAAACCCTAGAAGTTCACGTACACGGAAGAGAAAGAGGAAGATGAGTGTGCGAACTTCCTTCTTAAAATACCAATGATGGGCTTGGACCCGTTTGCGAACTTCAACTCACAAAGAACAAAGGAAGGTTTTGTTAGACATTTGCATATCAAGGATTATGCATTCCGCAACATGAAGGATGCACTAGGAAGCTTAATTTGAAACCTGTACACAATTCAACCATTTCTTGCCCCATTTCAAGATATATAATATGGGGTAGTGCCAGTCTTGTTACCAAGGGGCATAATGTGCAGAGAAATTCTCATGCACCATTTTCAGTTGATCAGTGTGATTAGTCCCTGTAATTTAATCAGCATAATGATGATAATCAGGGGAGTCTGAGCTTCCATTCCTTTGCTTGATATGCCTACAAGGAGGACTCTTCCGTTTTCCAATTTGTACAATATTATTTAAAGGTTTAATATATACAGAACCCTTTTTGGAGTGATTCTTAGACTTAACAGAATTAAGTTTCTCTAAGGATCTAAAAATGTCTTTGAATGCTCTAAATAAATCTTTATCAGTTGATCCATTATGATAGTATTCCTCATAGAGATTAGTAGTTAATCTAGTGAGGTTCCATATCCTTGAGCGCCATGAACGTTTCCTCAATTTCTCCTCCTTTTTAATTTTTTCTTTAGATTGACTCATATCATTTAAAACTTCCTTCTCAGATGAAATAGGATTATCATGAGTTACCAGAAGTTTTGACCATAATGGATCTTGATCAATCTTTAAGAATTTCTAGCGTGCGTTACAGATGCCAAGAGCAAATTTTCCAAATAAATTTCCCATGGGGAAATTTTTAAGGAATGGACAAACACAAACTTATCAGGTTTAAAGTGTTTGCCTGCTCTGATACCAATTTAAAAATCGGGGGTCTAACAACCACACCCAATATTTCGATTAACAATTTGTATGGACAACTCCGAGTTTTTTTTTCTAGAGAATCAACTAGAATCAATCAATAGAAAATACTAAAGGAGTAATTATCTCAATATTTCAATTTGATTTACTCAAGAAAGTATGATTCGCGAGTCTAATCAAAGAGAGATAACTTGGATGGTACCAAAGACCAATATCCAAGTGTCAATCAATTTAAATCAATAACCAATAAGACTGGATATTCTAATTGATTGAACAACGTACAACCTGTATTATTTCAATTATATAAAAATATATTGCAGAAAATAAATAACACAGATACCAGAATTTTGTTAACGAGGAAACCGCAAATGCATAAAAACCCCGAGACCTAGTCCAGATTAAACATACACTCTATTAAGCCGCTACAAACACTAGCCTACTCCAAATTAGCTTCGGTATGGACTGTAGTTGCACCCCAATCAATCTCACACTGATCCAAGGTACAATTATGCTCCTACGCCTCTGATCCCAGCAGGATACCACATACTTAATTCCCTTAGCTGATCTAACCCACAACCAAGAGTTGCTACGACCCAAAGTCGAAGACTTTAATAAACAAATCTGTCTCACACAGAAAAGTCTACAAGATAGATAAATCTGTCTCCCATGAATAAACCTATGAGTTTTGTTCTATCTTTGATAAATCAAGGTGAACATGAACCAATCAATAAAACCAGACTTATATTCCCGAAGAACAGCTCAGTTTTATCAATCACCTCACAATAGTCTTAATCGATGCAGCGAAAAAAGATATTGTGGAATCACAAACGATGAGACGAAGATGTTTGTGATTACTTTTATATCTTACCTATCGGAGATAGAAATATCAAGCCAATTATTACAATTCTACTCATACGATAGAAATAACAAGATCAGATCACACAACTATAAGAAAAGTAGTATCGGTATGGCTTCACAATCCCAATGAAGTCTTTAAGTCGTTAACCTGGTTTTAGAATAAGAAAACCAAAGGTTAAAGGAGAATCGACTATAGCTTAGCAAACTAGTATCACACAGAATTTGTGGGTATTAGGTTTCCCAGTTGCTAGAGTTCTCCCTTATATAGTCTTTCAAATAAGGGTTTGCAATCAATGTTAGCTTAGTAACAAAGTATTCAATATTCACCGTTAGATGAAAACCTGATTAGATACAAGCTAATATCTCTCAACCGTTAGATCGAAAACTTAGCTTTCCATACACACATGTACTTGACGATTTTGGGTTTATGTAACCGTACCCAAACGTGTACTATAGTTGGTTCAATATTAGTCAACCAAATGGTTATCCAAATGATATCTTTCATATCAACCATATTCTTCTTCACCATAACTAGTCCAAATGACTCAAATGAACTAGTTAGAGAGTTGTTCAATTGCTATGAGATCTCATGTACTACACAAGACATAATTGAAGCAAAAACGATGTGATTCACTCGAATCGATTCATGAACTATAAAGCCACGGTTTGCAATATCATTCCTTGGATAATTTAGATAAGTTCACGAACATCGTTTTTAGACATAACCACTCAAGTTCGCGGACTCAAGTTAACCGGTTGGATATCACAAACTCCAGCAGAAATTCTCGGGTTCGAGAACTTCCGTCAGTTCGCGGACTGAAACCGAGCTACAACTCCAGCAGAAATTCTTGGGTTCAATAACTACGCACGTTCGCGGACTGGGTTGACTGCTCAAGTTCCGGTTTCACTTGATCAACAAAGTTCGCAAACTTTGGTTCAAGTGCTAAGGACATATATATATATATATATATATATATATGTGCTAGCTACCACAACAATGTTTATATCCCCCAATGGTTATATTGTCTAAACTCTTATTTCAACCATTGAAACATTCTCAGAGGACGTCATATAGTTTTTATTCACAAACTATTTTTCGTCAGAGCGATTTCCAAAGTGATTGAAACATAACATGACTTTCGTCACTAGGTAAAGATAAACTTGGCTAAAGCGAAAGCTTTACCAACACATATTTCGAGAAATAGATAAGCGAGATATACTCAGCTCAAAATATCACATGTGTATTTTCTTAGTCTATATAGTAATACGACTTTTGTCTCAAGATAGGAGATATAGTAGATAGAATTTTGAGTGATAGATAAGTTCAAGTCTCTACATACCTTTTAGTCGATGAAGATCCACTGGTTCCTTGAGTAGTCCTTCGTCTTGTATGATGATTGCCATGGAGTTCTTGAGCTCAACTACACTTTATATCCTAGTCCGAGACCTTAGCTATAGTAGACTAGAAATCAAGACTTTATAGTTTTGATCACTAACATTGACAAACATGCTTGAGATAGTAACGCATGCGAGTTCGACCGAGCAATGCTCTAACATAAAAAAATCACATACATTCTACAATGATAATGCACTTTTTATTAAATTTTTGTCATGGAAGATTAAATTTTTTCACTTCTGCAAAATTTTATTCACTTCTACTAAATTTTTCTCTATTCTGCTAAAATCTATTTTGGTATGCACTTTTGCTAAAAAAAAATTTGGTATTCCATACAGCCATGCTCCTTGAGGTACGTAAGCTATGTCCATCTTTATCGCTGTGGGTTGAATATTTGCATGGACAGCCTGCAAAATTGTATGTGGGAGATTATTTTATCTACTCGTCTACATGAGTACAGCAAGGGGACCCTTTGGGGCCATTGTAGTTTGCTTTAGTGCTTCATCAGCAAATAGCGAAGATAAATGAACAATATATGCTATCCTTACAGGCTTGGTACCTTGATGATGGCACTGTTATTGGTGACACCGCAGAAGTGGACAAGGCACTCACTATTGTTCAGACAGAAGGGCCGGGACTTGGGCCTATATTGAATATTAAGAAAATAGAAATTTTTTGGCCCTCTTGTGGTGGACGAAAGGTAAGGGATGGGATGTTTCCTGCTGAAATCTCAAGGCCAAATAATGGGGTCAAATTATTGGGTGGTGCGGTTAGCCTTGATGATGGGTTTGTGAAGGGACTTTCCATTAGGAGAACTGAGAAGGCAGTAGAGTTAATGCAAGTTTTATCCAAGCTCCGCGATCCCCAGAGTGAATTATTTCTTCTCCGTGCGTGTATGGGCATCTCTAAGCTACTCTTTGGGCTTCGTATTTGCTCTCTAGAATACACTACAGAAGCTATGGATATTTTTGATACATGATTGAGAAAGGTGGTAGAGGGTATTGTGGTTTGTGGATGGCATTTTTTTGGGATTTACAATGGAGGTTATCCACCGTACCTATTAGATATGGGGGCCTGGGCTTATACACTACTAAGGAGGCATCATGTTATGCCTTTCTTGCGTCACAAGTGCAATCCTGACATTGAGATAGCAACGCATGCGAGTTCGACCGAGCAATGATCTAACATAAAAAAATCACATACATTCTACAATGATAATGCACTTTTTATTAAATTTTTGTCATGGACGATTAAATTTTTTCACTTATGCAAAATTTTATTCACTTCTACTAAATTTTTCTCTATTATGTTAAAATCTATTTTGGTATGCACTTTTGCTAAAAAATTTTTTGGTATTCCATACATCCATGCTCCTTGAGGTACGTAAGTTATGTCCATCTTTATCGCTGTGGGTTGAATATTTGCATGGACAGCCTGCAAAATTGTATGTGGGAGATTATTTTATCTACTCGTCTACATGAGTACAGCAAGGGGACCCTTTGGGGACATTGTAGTTTGCTTTAGTGCTTCATCAGCTTATAGCGAAGATAAATGAACAGTATATGCTATCCTTACAGGCTTGGTACCTTGATGATGGCACTGTTATTGGTGACACCGCATAAGTGGACAAGGCACTCACTATTGTTCAGACAGAAGGGCCGGGACTTGGGCTTATATTGAATATTAAGAAAACAGAAATTTTTTGGCCCTCTTGTGGTGGACGAAAGGTAAGGGATGGGATGTTTCCTGCTGAAATCTCAAGGTCAAATAATGGGGTCAAATTATTGGGTGGTGCGGTTAGCCTTGATGATGGGTTTGTGAAGGGACTTTCCATTAGGAGAACTAAGAAGGCAGTAGAGTTAATGCAAGTTTTATCCAAGCTCCGCGATCCCCAGAGTGAATTATTTCTTCTCCGTGCGTGTATGGGCATCTCTAAGCTACTCTTTGGGCTTCGTATTTGCTCTCTAGAATACACTACAGAAGCTATGGATATTTTTGATACATGATTGAGAAAGGTGGTAGAGGGTATTGTGGTTTGTGGATGGCCTTTTTTGGGATTTACAATGGAGGTTATCCACCGTACCTATTAGATATGGGGGCCTGGGCTTATACACTGCTAAGGAGGCATCATGTTATGCCTTTCTTGCGTCACAAGTGCAATCCTGGGGTCTACAAGATCACATATTAAGGGATGGTGGAGTGGAAGGCATGTATAACAATTTTCATAAAACCTTGGATGCATTACAAGCAACCCTTCCTGATTATGACTTTAGCAGCTTTACCAGTAAGGACACCTCCCCCCCTAAAGCACAAAGTAACCTGACGAGTGCTCTTTTTGGTAAAGTGGTTAAAGACATGGATCGAGTTTACGAGTTATCAGACATGCAGAAAGATGTTTTTGGGTATTTGCAGGCAGCGCATACTCAGGACTTCCTTATCGCTATTCCAATTAAGGGTCTTGGACAGAAGATGTCGCATATGGAGTACCGTTCCATCCTTAAGTACAGGTTAATGATTCCTTTATATACCACAGATTCTCGCTGCCCTGCTTGTTTCACAGGATGCTTAGACATGTATGGGGAACATGTAGTCAATTATAAGGTAGACACTGGTTTTAAATATAGACATGATCATGTGAGGGATACTCTATATGATGTATTATGGCAAGCGGGTATTTCAGCGAAGAAAGAAGCGTCTGTCAATTTATTGACAAACCCACTTGAGGGAAGATCCACACTCAGGCCAGCAGATGTTCTTATTTTTGGATGGGATAATGGAAAGCATGCATGTGTTGACCTCACTAGGGTTTCTCCGTTAGTAGGCATTGTACATGGCACCTTTACAGTTGGCCAAGCAGCACTAAGGGCTGCCTCAAGTAAGATAGTGAAGCATGAGAAAGCATGTATTGATAATGGGCATGCTTTTATCCCCTTTGCCTTTGATACTTTTGGATTTTTGGCTCAAAAGGCGGTTGGACTCCTCAATAAAGTTTAAAAGGTTATGCACAGTAATGTCATGACCCCGGCTTGGAGAGAGTTTATTTTTAAAAGGATAGGTTTTGTAATTCAAAAAGGGCTTGCGGCGCAGCTTGTTGCTCGCTTGCCTGCTACGTGAGTTTTTTTTTCTTAAGTTTTATTGTCAATAAGATAATTTAAATTCAGTATTCCAATGAAAACCATTTTCTAGAACCCCCTTTCGCAACCTTTAATAAAGGTCATCGTATGATAACGATAAAAACATTCGAGCCAGGTTCGGTATCGAAGTTGACGAAAAGGGTGTGTTTAAGGTTTTGGGGAATATTCTAATGGAATCTTACCTGTAGATAGGTGGATTCATCGCTCTTACGAATTTTCCAATTTAAAATAGTCCACTCACGACTAGGTTTCGAGTTCGGAGCCAGCTTACATAATGATCTGAAAACCATATGTATTTGTAGTGTGAACTACACATTAATTCTCCCCCTTTTTGTCAATAAAATTGGCAAAGGTACGAAAACTAGTGGGATCCTAATGAAATTTCCATAGAGATACTTCATGACCAAAAGAAAGCACATATCAACTTTTTAGATGCAATCATATAGCTGAAACTAAATGCATTCATCAAGGAGTTTATAAAGATACAAGATAACCCCTATAATATTCCACAACCGCACTCCCCACAAATATTTGGCAATAAAGCACAAGTTCAAATAAGAACTCTCCCCCATATAATGTCATTCCCAAAAGAAAAACAAGAGCGAATGGACAGAAGATGTCGCATATGGAGTACCGTTCCATCCTTAAGTACAGGTTAATGATTCCTTTATATACCTCAGATTCTCGCTGCCCTGCTTGTTTCACAGGATGCTTAGACACGTATGGGGAACATGCAGTCAATTGTAAGGTAGACCCTGGTTTTAAATATAGACATGATCATGTGATGGATACTCTATATGATGTATTATGGCAAGCGGGTATTTCAGCGAAGAAAGAAGCGTCTGTCAATTTATTGACAAACCCACTTGAGGGAAGATCCACACTCAGGCCAGCAGATGTTCTTATTTTTGGATGGGCTAATGGAAAGCATGCATGTGTTGACATCACTAGGGATTCTCCGTTAGTAGGCATTGTACATGGCACCTTTACAGTTGGCCAAGCAGCACTAAGGGCTGCCTCAAGTAAGATAGTGAAGCATGAGAAAGCATGTATTGATAATGGGCATGCTTTTATCCCCTTTGCCTTTGATACTTTTGGATTTTTGGCTCAAAAGGCGGTTGGACTCCTCAATAAAGTTTAAAAGGTTATGTACAATAATGTAATGACCCCATCTTCGAGAGAGTTTATTTTTAAAAGGATAGGTTTTGTAATTCAAAAAGGGCTTGCGGCGCAGCTTGTTGCTCGCTTGCCTGCTACGTGAGTTTTTTTTTCCTTAAGTTTTATTGTCAATAAGATAATTTAAATTCAGTATTCCAATGAAAACCATTTTCTAGAACCCCCTTTCGCAACCTTTAATAAAGGTCATCGTATGATAACGATAAAAACATTCGAGCCAGGTTCAGTATCGAAGTTGACAAAAAGGGTGTGTTTAAGGTTTTGGGGAATATTCTAATGGAATCTTACCTGTAGATAGGTGGATTCATCGCTCTTACGAATTTTCCAATTTAAAATAGTCCACTCATGACTAGGTTTCGAGTTCGGATCCATCTTACATAATGGTCCGAAAACCATATGTATTTGTAGTGTGAACTACACATTAATTCTCCCCCTTTTTGTCAATAAAATTGGCAAAGGTACGAAAACTAGTGGGATCCTAATGAAATTTCCATAGAGATACTTC
This sequence comes from Papaver bracteatum, assembly GCA_023529315.1. Taxonomy (NCBI): domain Eukaryota; kingdom Viridiplantae; phylum Streptophyta; class Magnoliopsida; order Ranunculales; family Papaveraceae; genus Papaver; species Papaver bracteatum. The sequence goes on along the minus strand of JAJJWX010003836.1, from coordinate 703,898 downwards.
ATGACCAAAAGAAAGCACATATCAACTTTTTAGATGCAATCATATAGCTGAAACTAAATGCATTCATCAAGGAGTTTATAAAGATACAAGATAACCCCTATAATATTCCACAACCGCACTCCCCATAAATATTTGGCAATAAAGCACAAGTTCAAATAAGAACTCTCCCCCATATAATGTCATTCCCGAAAGAAAAAAAAGAGCGAACTTACTTTCACGAGAAAAGAAGGATTTCTTTGGACAACAACAACTCATATAAGAATATGAATTTGTATCCAAAATACTCAATTGAATTAACCACAAGTGAACCCATGATTAATTCAACCGGAATACTCAACTAAATTAACCACAAGAGAACCCATGATTAATCCAATTGGAAATGCTCAACATAAGAGAACTTACGGATCCACACAGTATATACATAGAAGATATGGATCAGGGAAGATCAATACTGTGAAATATACAAAGATTCATTCTATCTTCCATCACTATGTGCACAATGACATACAGTAAACTTAATCTTTGTAAACAAAAGCTCATTATTTCTTCCATCAATATTTGCATAGTGATATAAAAGGCTTAACTTTTGTTTTTGTCAAAAGTTCATTCATTTTTTTTATCAATACTTGCATATCGACATACGAAGGACTTAAGTTTTGACAACATATGGGACAATCATAGTTCATGGACGCAAATACATATCCCATAACAAATTGCAATATATAATACCATAAAGATTAATACTGCAAAATCATCTTCCAAACAAACTTTAGAATTTAAACAAATAAATTTAAAAACATTGAAGATGAAAATCGTTGGACATAGCTATGTGTAATCACAATAATCGGCTATTCCAAACTCTAGTTATTCTTCTTAAAAATACAAGAATAAAATTCTCATAAGAAGCTTTCCTAGACTAAATAATATCAATAAGTTAAAAACAAAGACAGTCTCCCAACCCATCAAAACCGAACACGAAGTGAAATCACATAGACGTTTCAGAATCCTCACGATCCTTGAGGTCTTTGAGCTTGTGATTGATATCATCCACTGCATCTTTAGAGATGATGTCCTCATTTAAAAGCTCTTTAACATGTGTCTTTATGAAACCAAGGTTAGAAGTAACCTTTTTCAACTCAGTTCTTAACACATCAAGACTCTTCAAGTATCAACGAGCTGCAGTTTTGCTTCCTCAAAACATTTAAGAAAATCATGAACCACTTCAGCATAAACCATATCTTCATTCTCAACATCCTTATGTGTATAGGAATAGTAACATGAGGCATTAAGATGATCATATTCTACTAGGGTTCTTTTCTTCCTCCCCTTGGACTCGAAACCAATACCTCTATCAAGAAAACCGCTAGAGCTAGAAGAAAACATTCTTGACAAATCACAAAATAACCCTGAGTATGCGTACGTGACTCAAGGGGTTTGGTATTTAAATGGTTTCTTAGGGAAGGTAACTTTTAGGGTTTCCAAAATTGATTCGTGACAGTAACACGAGTACTCGTACGAATACAACTTGACCCAAAGACAAAAACACATAAGGGTCGCACCCTTATGACTAAGAAAATTTCGCTACGTGAATATTTTCACAAAATTTTGGATCAATAATTTCTATATCTCTGTAGAGAAATAATTTAGAGTGCAAGAGTAGTAGGCAACTTAGTTGTAAATAAAAATTCTTTGAAAACAAGGCAAAAAGAAAGAAAAATGAAGAACATCTTCAGACACATCCAATACTTAAGCAAATTTGTCCGCATACAATACTTTAGCTATAAATGATAAGAAAATAGGTCAACTAAACAAAAAACAATTTTGACAAAAGTATACCTGATTATTAACAAAACTTACTCAACAATATTTTTATGAGTAAGTTCTCAACCCTTATGATTAACTAGCACAAGAATGATCTTTAAGCTTATTATGTGAAAATTTATCATAAAACTTATTGTCATCGAAATACGGGACATAGTTTGAGTTCTTACCAGAAGAATTTTGACTAGAGGCGGTTGATATCCTATTGACGATTTCTTTATAACCTTCAATTATCACCTTTAGGTTATTTCTCATATCATCATTTTTGCTCCCTTCTCCTGACACTCTGTTCACATCAAAAGTAACATTATCTCCCTTTTTGACAGAAGAAAATACTTGATCTCTTCTTTGACGATTTTTGCTGAGACGTCTGTTACGCTTCTGAGCATTTGGGGAACTCATAGAACTGACTTTCCTGGTAGAATTTATAGGGTGAGTACTAAAACCAATTGGTTTAGACATACGAATGTCAGTTACACCTTTGAGGATTAAGTCTAAGGTGTTTTGAAGTCGAACAATGGAATTGTTATTCAACCTAGAGTTGTTCATTTGCTTAACAAACCCTTTTGAATCAAAAAAGAGACATACTTTATGATCATAAGAGTGATTAGAAGGTACCGTCTTAACATCATTGTTTGGATATTTCTTCCTTCCATGTGATGTGCACCATCCTTGATTAGAAAAGGCTATAGGCACATCTTTTCCAATAGAAGGGAATTCCGATTTTACTTCTGGAATTGGAACTTTCTCAGAAAAATATTGACATTGTTTTTCAACAGATTAAATCTATCAACTTGGATTCTAACAAGTTTTAGAATCAGTTCACTCTCTTCAGCTGTTTCCCTTTCGTTGGAGATAAACTCTTTTGAAGGGTAATCAGGATAACACATGTCAGTGAACACTAGGTTCATCTATATTTGAGATTGACGAATCTTTTTTTTTAATAGATATTGTTGAAACAAAACTATGTTTCTGGTGATGCGTTTATTAGAGATATTATTGCCATCCATAGAGTCAGATCGCTACAAACATAGACTTATAAGGTCTTAAACGTGTTTGCCTGCTTTGATACCAATAGAAAAAGTGGGAGGTACAACAACCTCACCCAATAATTCGCTTAACAATCTGTATGGAAAAACTCCATATAATTTTAAGAGAATCAACTAGACAGTCAGACTCAATCTTAATAAAAAGTATATCAAAGAGTTATATATCAATTTCTCGATTCAATCCTTATTCAAGCAAATAGAAATCTGTGAGTCTAATTGAATACAAGAGAAATTAACTTGAACGGTACCAAAGACCAATGTTCAAGTATCAATCAATTTCAATCAACAACCAAAGGTCGGATTTCCCAATTGATTGATTCAACGCACAACCTATAATATTTCAATTATATAAAAAAATATAATGCGGAAAAGAAATAACACAGACACCAGAATTTTTGTTAACGAGGAAACCGCAAATGCATAAAAACCCCGGGACCTAGTCCAAATTGAACATGCATTGTATTAAGCCGCTACAGACACTAGCCTACTACAAACTAACTGCGGTATGGACTGTAGTTGAACCCCAATCAATCTCACATTGATCCAAGGTATAATTGTGCTCCTTACATCTATGATCCCAGCAGGATACTACGCACTTGATTCCTTTAGATGATCTTACCCACAACTAAGAGTTGCTACGGCCCAAAGTAGAAGACTTTAATAAACAAATTTGTATCTACAAGAATAGATAAATCTGTCTCCCACAAGAATATCTGCAAGATTTTGTTCTGTATTTTGATAAATCAAGGTGAACAGGAACTAATCGATAACCTAGACTTATATTCCTGAAGAACATCCTAGAATTATCAATCACCTCACAATAATCTTAATCGACTAGCGAAACAAGATATTGTGGAATCACAAACGATGAGACGAAGATGTTTGTGATTACTTTTCTATCTTGCCTATCGGAGAAATTAATCTCGAGCCAATTTTATAATTGTACTCAATACGATAGAAACATCAAGATTAGATCCTGCAACTACATAGAAGATAATTGGGTATGGATTCACAATACTAATAAAGTCTTCAAGTTGTTAACCTACAGGGTCTCGATAGAAACACTAGTGGAAAATGGAAGTAAAACCACTGTCAGGACAAGAAGTAATATCATTAAAAACGACTGTGTCCATCAGTTTGAATCTAGAAGTGGTTTTTTCCAAAACGACTGTTTCTGGCAAAGGTTGATTTCTTTAAAAAACCAATATTTTTCACAGTTACCTATAAATACTGATAGACACAGTAGCTTTTATTGTGATATTTCATAAAATAAATAAAATTGATTCAGCTGAATCCAAAGCTGATTCAACTGAATCAAAAACTAAAAGTTGAATCACAATTAATAATAATGACTTCAAAACCGAATTTCACAAAATTAAATTGATAGGACTTTAATACTCAATTGGTATTGAAAGCGAACTCAATTTACAATTTCAACTAAATACTGCGAGTTCCAAGTCTGGAAAAAATATATAACACTAAGTTGGAAAACCTTAACCCATGTTCCTATTACAAGCTTTACAACCATAAAGTTTCAAAACATGAAGGTAAGACTTCACCATCTATGTATTCATCTTCTGAAAAACTAGCTCTAATCAGGTCCATTACTCCAGCCCTAAGCTAGAAAAAAAAACCAAGGCTACAACAATTAACAACAGTAAAAAAAGAAGAAAAGAGAAACAAATCTACTCGATACCAGCAGCACCTACACTTACACGTACAACTATCAACTCATAAATTAAAGAAAACACATGAACTGCAACTATTTTGCATATGTAAAATATCTAGTCCATAATTGAGATCCTAACCCAAAATATACACATCGAATTGATAGAAGCCTTAGGAGAAAATCTACTAACTTCGCCAATTGAGATCCTAATTACCTAGCAAACTTGCCAGTTGACACATGTAGAGAGGTTCATAGTTGCATCCATTACCATTCAAATGATCAAAGTTTAATTCCACCTGCAAAAAATTCAAACAAAATGAATTCAAAACAATAACAACATAATACTTGTATATAAACAATTCAACCTGTGAGGACTTGTCGAAAAATTGACAAAATATGTCCTCTTCCTGTTCAATTTTAAGGAAAAATACATTGAATATTAAAAAATAAAGAAAAAAATGAAGCATTGCAGTGAATTTGCATAGTCGTGATAAGTAGCTAAGTAAATCGCATTAAAAAAACAAAAATAAAGATAAAAATGCCACTTCAATGCCAAGATCAATAACCACATGATTCTGTGAAGCAAAAAAATCCCAAAATACTAACATTTGATACTAACAAAAGGAAATAGAAAACGAAGGATTAATATAAATAGGAAGTAATTCACAAAGACTATAGTAGTCTAGATTTCTCTAGGCAGTAAGTGTTCTATAACGGTCTTGTGTCAAGTAGTAAATCTTGTAATGTAAACTTTTGTAAAGTCGGTAAAATGGTTTCATATTAAGAATGTCCTAAAAGGTCAGCAATTGTATTAGCTTAAACATTTTCTAGAGTATTACAAAACCACCAACTTTCTTGACCTAATATATAAATTTCCGAATGTGGTCACCATCAACTCACCCTAATATATCATTCAGGTTATAATACCTAGCTGAACACGTTGCTAGGTGCCAAGGCCCCGCTTGATTCAAATATACTTTTGCTTCATAAAAAACTCTTCCACCTTATATAATACACTGATTGGTTAACTTTATTATATGGAATTGTTTAGGAAGAAGTGGCATTACAGTTACGAGAAAAGCAAAACCATTAAGCCAGATTGTGTAAAATACTATATTCATCTCTTTTATGCATCCAACTGTGGTTATCAAAAAAGGGGACACGGTGAATTCACCTAATAAAATAGATCTGCAACATCAAGGTAATGAAGATCACATAAAATATCTTGCGGTCAGAATCTGATGATTGGTATATATATTTTCTCACATAAAAATCATAGTGGTAATGAAGTCATTCATAGGTGAGCTGCTAACTTAAAATGAAATACATACAGGCTTAGCATGAAACAACATGATATCAAAAATGAAATATATGATTTGCAATATTAGAAGATCACAAACAAATAAAAGAGATAATTATTCTGCACACACGAATAAATAATGAAAAATAACAGTATGTTTAAGACATACCTTTTCTTAATCCAGGAGAAACATATTCCCCTACAAACACAATAGAGCATTTAAAATATATCTTAAGAAGATAACATTAAGTAGCGCATCAGTTCAATACATGGAATTAAAAATTACATAAAGAAAAAAGAAATCAAGTTGATTAATAAACAACTTGAGGAAAATATGATACAATATTGCGTCTTCGCTAGAAAAGGACATGGATGTTCACAAATTCAGACGTGAGTTGCTAAATTTAAAAGTAGAATAATTGACCGTCAACATTTCACAGTTGATGCTAGAAAGTAGGCTAAAAACTAAACTACAACCCCAAGGGAAATTCCCCCCAACAGTGACATAATTTTTTTATTTCATAACATGATCCCAGAGCTACAATAAGTCAATTCATCTCACAATTTCATTCTATGAATTGAGTTTAAAACTGAACTGAAATACAATGCAAGGGCCATTATCTAACATTTTCAGCCCACGTCATAATGCAGATGAGGATTAGAGTATGCATCATCATTACTTGTTGTAAAGGCCAACAACCTTGAGAACTACATTACAGTAATCAATATCAATATGTCAGTAAGATAATACTATGATAGAGGGTGAGGCTTTAAAAGATCGTGTTATATGATTTTTGACCGCTATTGCAACAATTTAGAATATTTTATAGCTTAAACAATGTCCTAGTTCTTATGCAGCAAAAATCTAAAGTCAACCTGTCCAATTAGACATCGATCACTGATATTATATTAATGTGATCTATAAAACCTAAAGCATACAACTTCCCTGTAACTGTTAACGAACTGAAGACAATTGCTACTGGAATATTACATTAATTCCTTAGTTACCTTGCCACCTTTCTCATATTTATCATACTACCAACCACAGTTCTTATAAAAGGATTCTTTAAGTTGCAAAAGTTCAGTGTTGCAAATTTCTCAATCCCTCTACTTGAGTGCTGCGTACCATCCATTATTCCACTTTGATGCCCTAGAAACAGTGGTTGAGACCACCTGACCTTAGAAGTTAGAACCTAATTGCACTATCTACAGTACACTTCCTCAAAGATATACAATCAGTTTTCTCTTCTTACAATGCTCTAACACATCAGACCCAAAAGATACACAACGGTAGTAAGCCATAACTGATCTCTCCTCATACGTTTTTTGACAACTTCGTAATCTGAACTGCATGATACAGTTCCATTAGCAAGTTATTGGCACAGTAATGGGAAAAGCTGAGAAGTGTTAATATTTTTCTAACGAATTTCAGTAAAAATCTAATATTTACAGGTGACTGGACTAGAAATTGATGGATCAAAAGATGTATACACTAAATTTAACGGATGCCACTTCTTAGCTACAATGTTTGTCATCATTAATTGAAACCTCCATATAAGGAATCCATAACAACAGTCCTGTAATATTCTACAGTTTCTAAACATAAATCTGACCAAGACTGTTAGACTGATGATATCAAAATCAAAACTCCAAGTTGTTCCAGATTTTCTAGGTGGGGCTATTAGAAATTAAAGAAAAACATTCTCCAGTAACACTCGAGGAACATTGATCAAACCCTGTATCAAGAATATGTCAAGAAAAGACATGCAAATATTTTTTGAAATTTATATCAAGTAATTATGCACAACGATAATCTAAAAAGAAGATGTGACTATGAGAAAACCATCCCAAGTATGGAAAATCACCCGCTTCGTCGGCCACGACTATTATTGAACCTTCCCAAATTCCAAAGTCAATTTTCACAAGATTAAATGTCATAATGGGGTATTCCAAAATACCTTCCACGGAACTAGATTAACCAGGTGCACGTAATTCCCTACTCTTGTGTTTCCTTCTTGGTCTATATCCACAAACCCTTATGTTCTAGCCTTCAGATCTGAACTTAGTCCAAGATCTCACTTCACTACCTCTTCCATATGCTGAAACATCCAAAACAGATTCATATTAGGGGATACCTCGTAAGCACCAAACCAAACGCAAAACAAAAAAGAAAGTATCCAGACCTTACATCCACTGATGAAAGTAACAAAATCGTCACTCACAGGTGGTTCTCGCTGAATAGAAGAGTGATCCAATAAGTCAGCAGGCGATCAAAGTCCAGCAACACAAATTAATATAGTGAGTAATATTTTTAGAAAAAACGAACTTACTTGAGAAAAGGACAGAGTAATTATAAAACATACCACAGAACATTTACCACCGCTAGCCATAATCATACACCCACAACCAACCTAACAAGAAGCACCACCACAGGAACAACAAAATATAAATAAAATGGCAGGAAAACCCCAATTAACCATGCACAACTTTATTCTATTCAAGAAAACCCACGACTTAAAAGGAGGAAAACGGAAAAACCATATTGAAAATTCAATTAAAACCAATCAAATAATACCCAAATCTACGTATATGAAATCCAAATAAGAAAAAATAAAGTCAAAATTAAATAAGCACTAATTTGAGAAATTGTAATCATAAGAAGTAATAATGTTTCTATACCTTAGAAGTTGTTGAAGACGTTCTTTCAAAACCTTTTTCAGTACAAATGATCGCTGTCGTATACGTCAAAAATAATTTACACTTTCTTACTACTCAAAATATAAATATAGCAAGGGCAAGAAAGGATCGATCCCACAGAGAGGTCTTGGTTGTCAATATGCTTTCGGATTCCTATATAAAACACCGGGGATTTTCTGATTTTTGAAAGTAAAAATAAAATAAAAGCAAATAAAGAAATAATCAAACAAATCAAATAGAAAAGATATTGGTTAAGGATTCATCTTCATTCACTAACATTCTTTCAAAACAATAAGCAGAATTGATATTTAATCTCAACTTATATCAAAAGCCCTAGAATATCTTGATCGCAAGAATATCCCGCTAATCTCCTTTTCTCATCAAAAATCACATTAAAAGATGCGAATATGAATTCTATCTAAGAGAACAACCTAACGTGTGAAAGCACTAATCAAGTTTAATTCTCTAGATGCATTAAGTTCTATGAAATCAGGCCAATCAAAGCAATCGAACGTGTAAAAGCACTAATCCGATTTAACAAAAGGTTATGGTTCACATATGGTTACTATGATATATCACTACAAGCAATAACCATATTTGTGCTACTTGCAATCCGGAATTATCACTTTTGCGTATAATAACCCTAATCTAGCAAAATATATGCATGTGATTTCTACCAATTTGCAACTTGACAAAACTAACATTCAATCATGCAACAATATTAATGGTGAATTATAAACGATAATATGAGACAAAACTAATTTATTGAACAAGAAACATGTTTTGTGAAATCAAATCAATCCATCACCAATAGTAAAATTAGCTCATGCTCATGGAGTTCATAACAAGGATAAAGAGAAGGGTTTTCATGTTTTTAAACCCTAGGCAGAAGTAAAAGTAGAAGAAGAGATATATGATAATCCCCTTTTATATGTTTCTCAATTTCCATAAAGGATACTCCTTCCAAAATTAGGTCTTCTCTTCAAAGTCCATTAGATGAAAATCCACCAAGCCCACAAGTAATAAAAACCCATGTACAAAATATGTCCCAAAAATGCTCGCCGGAAAACTGGGTTTTTGGCCGAAAATTGGCCAGAATCCGGCGAGAAAAATCACCGTCGGCGACCTGAAATCTGTTGTTAGTCCTGAGATGCTGTTGTCGTCGACTGAATCTGTCTCAAACCATTTTAAACCAAAAGCAGCCACACATGACCCTTCCATTCATCTCAAATCTTACCCTATGCATCTCAGTTCCATTTCAGTTCAGTTCTCTTCCAAATTCTTTGTAACTTCTGCAGCTCAATACCAACTCCATGTGCAACTCATCTCATGCCATAACAACTGCAGCAGCACTGCAAACCATTACATCCGAACCCCTTATTTCCTTGATTCTTTCACTTGCCTCGGCACCGGCAACACAACTAATTTATCATTCTAAATCTCAGTTCCACTGACTCCTAAACAACCCTTACAGCTCACATTGCTGCTCCATTTCTAGCTTCAATTCATGTAACTCCATTGCATCTCCTTCTTTGTCTTCTCAGCTACTCGGCACCACCATCGTCTCATGGAGATGCAATGAACCAACACCCACCAGGCTCATTGCCCTTTCAGTTCATAACCTGCACTGCGCGTAACACCATCTCCATCCACCAATTACAGCTCTGCCTCAGATCATTTGCAGCTACACCTCTACCACTTTTGGTCACCACCTTCCCAGACAATCCACTTCACCAAGCTCAGCTCTGCCATAACTCTTCTACTCAGCTGCAATTAATCATCTCCTGCATTCCATTGCAGCTTAAGAACCTCCATGTCCTATAGCTCCCAGAAATCCACCAACTTAGCCCAAAATTCCAGCTCCTGCAATACCAACGTTCGTCTCCTGCACCAGCAAGCCTTGTACATAATCATTGAACCCTGGTTAGCCATCAATGAGACTGTTACAGCTGCTCGATGCACGAAACATCAACCATAAACTCAACCCAAAATCACCAGCTGCAGTACTCCACAACCTTGAGTCTCTATTTCAGTCACAGCTTCTCTTCCTGCCCATTCATCTCAGCTCAATCTCCTCCATGGTAGCATTAGCTTCATAACTTCAATTGAGCTCAAACCCCAATTCAATATCAGTTTTTCCATTGCAGAAACAAATCAACCCTTCATTCCACCAATATCTCCCTGCAATTCTCCTTCTAACCAGTTCACCATTAGTGATTATCAACTGTTCACAACCCAGCTTGAAATGTGAAGAACTGCTTGTTCGGCCAATTATACGAACACCCTGTCTGCATTCTGCTAATGAAACATTGATGTTGATCTCCAATCCACTTTATACCTCCTTCCCTGCAACTAAGAATTCAGCACAAACCCATTCTCATTATCATTCACAAATACTAAACCACACTTCAATGGCCTCATCTGTTCATCTTCATTTAGCTATAATCAATGGCAGCAGTTCATTATCTTGGCTATTTTTTTCTCGACTTGTACTTCACAACATAACTCGAACCCATTCTCTCTTGCTGTTGTAAATTCAAACTCCATAAGAACCCTAATCGCTTATCAACATCAGATCCCAGCGCTGCTGTTGCACAACAACTACTCTATAGAATCAACAACATCGACCACCATCTTCTTCCCCAGCATCAGATTCATCTTCTCCCTGATTCCCATTCATCCACAAAACCCTCAATTTCATCCTTTCTCGATTCATTTCAACAGAAGCAAGCTGCTTTTCTTTCCTCAATTTCGGCTCTCAATGATTAAGAATTGGTTTCTTAGATAGGTTATGAGTTGGAGCTGGATAATGACACCCCACTCATTAGAACCACCCCAGATTGGGTGCCCTTATTCATTTAGCGTATTCCTTTAGCAATAATTTTAGGGTAGCCCATATGCTTGGCCAGGATGTCTTTAATGCTCGTCCAAAAGAATTTCCCCTTAACCTTGATTGAGATCCAGATAGTGTCTTCATGTGAAATGACTGAATTGCCCTTCTTGCTCAAAATGGGTGTTTTCTTCTTCTTTTGCTCCATATGACTCCAAGCAGCTAATAAACTCAAAAGTAAACATAAGATACATAATTCACACGAAAACTCGCAAATAAAGCATACATACTAGATATAAAATTAGGTGTTTATCACACCTATCAAATTCCCCCACACTTAGACTTTGCTAGTCCTCGAACAAATCAAACAAAAATAAAAATACAACAACTCCTTCTCGTCGAGGCTACAGTTACTTTTAGCATAAATAACAAGCCTTTAAACCCCTAGGTGTCCCTAGTGGATGAGTTTTAGTCTCATGAAGGTTTACTAGAGATATACCTACAAAACCTATATTTCCAACTCCGTCTATTTGTGACAAATCAATGAACGAATCCAAAATGACTACAGGAGGAGGTACCTTGTGCAAATTCAATTCATAATTTGTAAATAAAGCTCTAATTAGATAGTCAAACAAGCCACAATACTCGGAAACTAACAAACCACAATCACAATGAAAAGATTAAGAAGATGGATATAGATGTAGATGTTGGCGAATGTTCACAAGTGATCGATGTTTCCCATATCTGTCTGAAGGTCACTACCAAGATGAACCTATGCCTATTGGATTGAGCTACTGGTTTGAATTCTACATCAACTCACTGGCATATACAAGGGAACCAGGAGTGACTTTATTCAACCAATATAATACTTTTTTTTTGTAGACATCATGATTAGATCTTTTGGATCCAAGCGCATGCTTCTTGTCAGCAAGAATGTGATAGTTTCCTTGGATCCTGCATTCCACGCTTGTTTAGGCGACGGAGACAGGGACAACGTTTCACACATACTGCTATCCAAGTGTCTTTTTATTTCGTTTGGTCTAATTTTTTTTATTTTTTTTTAGCAACTCAATCACTCTATTTCATCCTAGCAGTAATAACAATTCGATGTTTAGTGACCCACCAAAGCACTTAGAGAACAATAGATAAATATGGAAAAATAAAAATAGAATGTGATATGGTGATATTCCGAGATATGGTAACAACTATCATGTTAATTGTGATTTCTAAGCTATGTTCATCCCTTTTAGTTAATTGGTTCCTCAACTCCTCTAGCCAAGATGGTTCCATCCATTTAGATTGATAGTGTCATCCTAAAGGCACATTTCTAGGTTTCGGAGTGTATAAAACAACTTTTTTTTTTTTTCGAACACAAGGGAAAAATAACAAGGCTAAAAACTCTATATGAGAACACTCCCCCACACTTAAACTTTACATTGTCCTCAATGTAAAATTTAGTCATTCAAAGTAAAGTTCAAGATGGGAAATTCATAACATGATATATATACACAATATGAAAATAAAATGCATGACAAAAACTCATTACTCCAACTCATAGTTATTTCAGAACAATAGAGGATAAACACTAAACAAGCTATTTAGTTGGCATCTAATCTCAACTCAGCCAATATACACCTCACCGCCAAGAAAAAATTCCATCTACTTAGAAAGGCTAGTGCTTATTCTAAATTGTTCAAAAAACTCTAAAAGTTGGAGTTTTGATATGCAAATATCCAAAATAAGAAAATAAAGATAAAAGACTTAAAAAATAAAAAAATAAAAAAATAAAAAAATAAAAAATAGAGATAGATACACAAAACCAGTGGGTTGCCTCCCATTAGCGCTTGGTTTAAAGTTGTCAGTCCGACATGCAAGTTGAATTCCCCATACACCAATAATCGGAAAAGTTTGGGATCCACCCATAGCACCTGTTTTGCAAGCACTAGCTTCGCACAAATATTAGTACAAGAAAACAGAAACGAAGCTATTAACCGATAAAAGCTTCCCCCACACTTATTCTTGTCTACACTTGGAAGTGCATAAAGAATATATGAGTCGGGTACTTCCACGTTTTTTTGTTCCAAAACCTGCATGGTATGAGAATCAAGCATCTCTAATGGAGGATATCGAGAAACAAAGTCATCTAAAAATATTCTCGAAGCACATACATTCAAACAAATAAGAGGTAAAGGAGAAGAAACAATATGCAAAGGGTTAGACAAACCTCGCATAATCTCTTGTAGCACGGAATCCTCTTCATCCTTGAAAAATTCAAGTGAACTATTCACCTCTTATATATCATGGTCCTCTATCAAACCTTGCAACCATTCTTCATCCGTTTCTGCCTTAACCGGAGTCTCGACATAAACATCATCATTACAATCATATGCAAGCTCAATTGGGTCTTCCACAATATTGGTCATAACTGTCACATTCTCAACATACTCCTCTTCATTAGACTCAAACCTTGTTGCAAAGTTCTGTAAAACACTAGTTTCATCATACTCATGTACCTTTTGAATAGGTGCTTGATCATTATAAATATCAAGAGTTGAGTCAACTACACTAACGTCATCAAATATCTCCAAAAATTGGTCCTTTTCAACACAATCATCTTCGTCTTCATCTTCAGACTCACCATAATAAGAATCGTCGTCGGTTTCCCAACCTTTATCACGACGTCGTTTGAGTTCCATATGAATGGTCCTACTAATTTCATCGACAAGCTCTTCCGAGTATCCATCGTCTTCCAACTTGTATAATTTCTGCGCAAATTTCCGGACGTTCACACGCTTACCACCATTTGATACAATAGGTTCTCTTTCCCATGACTCTTCCCGTTGAAAAGGTGAATGATCATAACTACGATCTGGAGTCGGGTAAGAAGGAATGTTCCATAAATTGGTTTGTGCGACGTTCTCTCTATTACGGTCAAGTTGGTCTAGCCTTTGTTGCATATCTTGCAATCCATGCATAATCTGCATACAACTCGAATAAAGCCAATTAGAAGTAGAATTATCCCACCTAGGTGCTTGACTTACATACCCACTACAAGGTTGTTGTTGGTATGTATGAAAATCACCATAAGGTTCTCTAGGATATGCATCATAGACAATAAATTGGTTTTGATTGCATTCCATAGATGGTGGGTAATTTTCATAGTGTTGAGGAGGTCGAAAGCCGTATCCATTGTTCCAATATGCTCCTTCCATAGAATTGGTACCTGAAACAAGAGTTCTAAAACTATGTCAAAACCATAAAATAAGAAAAACAAAACTAAAAACAAAAATAAGAAACCAAAAACAAGTGACAACCGTTGCCTCCCCGGCAATGGTGCCAAAATTTGATCGGTTGTCAGTCGACACAAATATAATTCACACTTTATTACTACTGAAAATATAAATATAGCAAGGGCAAGAAAGGATTTATCCCACAGAGAGGTCTTGGTTGTCAATATGCTTTCGGATTCCTATATAAAACACCGGGAATTTTCTGATTTTTGTAAAGTAAAAATAAAATAAAAGCAAATAAAGAAATAAGCAAACAAATCAAATAGAAAAGATATTGGTTAAGGATTCATCTTCATTCACTAACATGCTTTCAAAAAAATAAGTAGAATTGATATTTAATCTCAACTTATATCAAAATCCCTAGAATATCTTGATCGCAAGAATATCCCGCTAATCTCCTTTTGTCATCAACAATCACATTAAAAGATGCGAATATGAATTCTATCTAAGAGAACAACCTAACGTTTAAAAGCACTAATCAAGTTTAATTCCCTAGATGCATTAAGTTCTATGAAATCAAGCCAATCAAAGCAATCGAACGTGTAAAAGCACTAATCCGATTTAACAAAGGTTATGGTTCACATATGGTAACTAGGATATATCACTACAAGCAATAACCATATTTGTGCTACTTGTAATCCGGAATTATCACTTTTGCGTATAATAACCCTAATCTAGCAAAAGATATGCATGTGAGTTCTACCAATTTGTAACTTGACAAAACTAACATTCAATCATGCAACAATATTAATGGTGAATCATAAACGATAATATGAGACAAAACTAATTTATTGAACAAGAAACATGTTTTGTGAAATCAAATCAATCCATCACCAATAGTAAAATTAGCTCATGCTCATGGAGTTCATAACAAGGATAAAGATAAGGGTTTTCATGTTTCTAAACCCTAGGCAGAAGTAAAAGTAAAAGAAGAGATATATGATAATCCCCTTTTATATGTTTCTCAATTTCCATAAAGGATACTCCTTCCAAAATTAGGTATTCTCTTCAAATTCCATTAGATGAAAATCCACCAAGCCCACAAGTAATAAAAACCCGTGTAGAAAATATGTCCCAAAAACGCTCGCCAGAAAACTGGGTTTTTGGCCGGAAATTGGCTGGAATCCGGAGAGAAAAATCACCGCCGGCGACCTGAAATCTGTCTTCAGTCCTGAGATGTTGTTGTCGTCGACTGAATCTGTCTCAAACAATTTTAAACCAAAATCAGCCACACATGACCCTTCCATTCATCTCAAATCTTACCCTATGCATCTCAGTTCCATTTCAGTTCAGTTCTCTTCCAAATTCTTTGTAACTTCTGCAGCTCAATACCAACTCCATGTGCAGCTCAGCTCATGCCATAACAACTGCAGCAGCACTGCAAACCATTACAGCCGAACCCCTTCTTCCCTTGATTCTTTCACTTGTCTCGGCACCGGAAACACAACTAATTTATCATTCTAAATCTCAGTGCCACTGACTCCTAAACAGCCCTTACAGCTCACATTACTGCTCCATTTCTAGCTTCAATTCCTATAACTCCATTGCATCTCCTTCTTTGTCTTCTCAGCTACTTGGCACCACCATCGTCTCATGGAGCTGCCATGAACCAACACCCACCAGGCTCATTTCCCTTTCAGTTCATCACCTGCACTGTGCGTAACACCAGCTCCATCCACCAATTATAGCTCTGCCTCAGGTCATTTGCAACTACACCTCTACCACTTTCGGTCACCACCTTCCCAGATAATCCACTTCACCAACCTCAGCTCTGCCATAACTCTTCTACTCAGCTGCAATTAATCAACTCCTGCATTCCATTGCATCTTAAGCACCTCCATGTCCTGTAGCTCCCAGAAAGCCACCAACTTAGCCCATAACTCCATCTCCTGCAATACCAACATTATCCTCCTGCACCAGCAAGCCTTGTACACAATCATTGAACCCTGGTTAGCCATCAATGAGACTGTTACAACTGTTCGATGCACGAAAAACATCAACCATAAACTTAACCCAAAATCACCAGCTGCAGTACTCCACAACCTTGAGTCTCTATTTCAGTCACAGCTGCTCTTCATGCCCATTCATCTCAGCTCAATCTCCTCCATGGTAGCATTATCTTCATAACTTTAATTAAGCTCAAACCCCAATTCAATATCAGTTCTTCCATTGCAGAAACAAATCAACCCTTCATTCCACCAATCTCTCCCTGCAATTCTCCTTCTAACCAGTTCACCATCAATGCTTATCAACTGATCACAACCCATCTTGAAATGTGAAGAACTGCTTGTTCGGCCAATTATATGAACACCCTGTTTGCATTCTGCTAATGAAACATTGATGTTGATCTCCAAGCCACTTTATACCTCCTTCCCTACAACTAAGAATTCAGCACAAACCCATTCTCATTATCATTCACAAACACTAAACCACACTTCAATGGCCTCATCTGTTCATCTTCATTTAGCTACAATCAATGGCAGCAGTTCATTCTCTTGGCTGTTTTTTTCTCGGCTTGTACTTCACAACATAACTCGAACCCATTCTCTCTTGCTGTTGTAAATTCAAACTCCATAAGAACCCTAATCGCTTATCAACATCAGATCCCAGCGCTGATGTTGCACAACAACTACTCTATAGAATCAACAACATCGACCACCATCTTCTTCCCCAGCATCAGATTCATCTTGTCCCTGATTCCCATTCATCCACAAAACCCTCAATTTCATCCTTTCTCGATTCATTTCAACAGCAGCAAGCTTCTTTTCTTTCCTCAATTTCGGCTCTCAATGATTGAGAATTGGTTTCTCGGATAGGTTATGAGTTGGAGCTGGATAATGACACCCCACTCATTAGAACCACCCCAGATTGGGTGCCCTTATTCATTTAGCGTCTTCCTTTAGCAATAATTTTAGGGTAGCCCATATGCTTGGCCATGCTGTCTTTAATGCTCGTCCAAAAGAATTGCCCCTTAACCTTGACTGGGGTCCAGATAGTATCTGCCTGTGAAATGACTGAATTGCCCTTCTTGCTCAAAATGGGTGTTTTCTTCTTCTTTTGCTCCATATGACTCCAAAGAACCTAATAAACTCAAAAGTAAACATAAGATACATAATTCACACGAAAACTCGCAAAGAAAGCATAAATACTAGATATAAAATTAGGTGTTTATCACACCTATCAACAAACCAACCTGGAAAAAAACCAACGTATAATCATTAGAAACCCTAAAACCCAAATCTAAGAATTGAAAACAAAAATTAAATAAAACCCATAGTCTACTAACCTCGTGAAATAGAGAAATCTTTCTAGAACCTTAGATTTCTTCATACTGATTCGGTTTAGAGGAATCTCAAAACTATAAGTGTAAGAATTTGATAGATCTATTTGAAGAATAAGAGGAAGAAAAATCATATATTGATTCCCAATTAACTTATTGTTATGATTGAGGAAAAGAATCGACTGAAACATAGAGAGCGATTAAGTTGTGAGAGAGAAGAAACGGAAGGCTTCCGAAGAAGTACTGCACATACAAATAGATAAAGATAAGAGAAGAGAGAGAGAGGATTATAGAAGTTGCTTTCTCTCATAGTCATTTTTCAAATCCAATAAAAGTTATTAGGGGGTTATATATTTTTTAAAAATACCCTATAAGAAAACCACTGTTTCGGAGACAAGTTTTAATAAAACAACTGTGGATCACAGCACCTATAGTTACATCTCCCCAATAGTAGTGGTTTCATGAATCCCAGAAAGTGGTTAAAAATCTATTTTCCACTAGTGAAACCTAAGGTTAAAGGAGAATCGACTCTAGCTTATACAACTTGAAAAAGCGGGGGTCTAACAACTTCACCCAATATTTTGATTAGCAATCTGTATGGATTAACTCTAATATACTTTTAAGAGAATCAACTAGACAGTGAGACTTAATCTTAATAAAAAGTATATCAAGGAGTTAATATCTCTATCTATAGATTTGATCTATACTCAAGCAAATAGAAATCTGCCAGTCTTTATCAAATACAAGAGAAATAAACTTGGATGGTACCAAAGACCAATATCCAAGGATCAATCAATTTCCAATCAACAACCAAAGGTTGGATTTCAAAATTGATTGATACAACGCACAACCTGTGATATTTAAATTATATAACAAAATATAATGCGGAATAGAAATAACACAAATACCAGAAATTTTGTTAACAAGGAAACCGCAAATGCAGAAAACCTAGTCTAGATTGAACACCACACTGTATTAAGCTGCTACATACACTAACCTACTATAAACTAACTTCAGTCTGTACTGTAGTTGAACCCTAATCAATATCACACTGATTCAAGGTACAGTTGCGCTCCTTACGTCTCTAATCACAGCAGGATACTACGTACTTGATTCGCTTAGCTGATCTCACCCATAACCAAGAGTTTCTACGACCCAAAGTCGAAGACTTTAATAAACAAATCTGTATCACACAAAAAAGTCTACGATAATAGATAAATATGTATCCCACAGATAAACCTACGAGTTTTGTTCCGTCTTTTGATAAAATCAAGGTGAACAGGAACCGATCAATAACCGGACTTATATTCGCAAAGAACAACCTAGAATTATTGATCACCTCACAATAATCTAAGTCGTATGGTAGCGAAACTAGATATTACGGAATCACAAACGTTAAGACAAAGATGTTTGTGATTTCTTTTTATCTTGCCCTATCGAAGTTAAAATATCAAGCCAATTATTCAACTGAACTCGTACGATAGAAAATGGAAAGATCAGGTAGCTCAAATACAAGATAAGTAGTTTCGTCTAGCTTCATAATCCGAATGAAGTCTATAAGTCGTTAACCGACAGAGTCTCGAGAAAAAACCTACGGTTAAAGGAGAATCGACTCTAGCAAACCAACTAGTATCACACAGGAGGTGTGGGGATTAGTTTTTCCAGTTGATAGACGTCTCATTTATATAGTTTTTAAATCAGGGTTTGCAATCTAAGTTACCTTGGTAACAAAGCATTCAGTATTCACCGTTAGATGAAAAACTTGATTTATCCAATATCTTTCAACCGTTAGATCGAAACTTAGCTTGTCACACACACATGAAATGTATTTCATTTAGGTTTGAGTAACCATACCTAAATGTGTACATTTGGTTGGTTCACAAATATTTAACCAATGGTTAGCCATATAAGCACTTTCATATCAACCATATTCATCTTCTTCACAACTAGTTCAAATGACTCAAAAGAACTAGTTGAAGAGTTGTTCAATTGCTTAGATATTTATACATAGACACAATTGAAACAAAATTAGTTTGATTCACTCGAATCAATTCATGAACAATATATCCGCGGTTTGCAAATATTACATTCCTTATTGATTATTGTTTAAGTTCATGAGCTAACCGATTTGAGAAATATAACCAGCTTGGGTACGCATACGGGTATGTGTACCTTAGCTACCGGATTTGAGTTTACAAACTCAGCAGAAATTTTCGGTTCAAAAACTTTCGTGGGTACACGTACAGGTATGCGTACCTAAGGTGACTGGTTTACTAGTTTGCAAACTACAAGCTCAGCAGAAATTCTCGGTTCAAGAACTTTCGCCAGTACGCGTACAAGAGAGATGATTTTCTTTCTTTTACTTCATCTTCTTCATCTCTTCGTCCTCTGTAAATATTCATCGTCTGCAACTTTTTCTCCTTTGATTTTTACGGATTCACCTTTCTGCTACTGTTCTCATTGAATCATCAAGGTTAGTTTTCCTTTATCTTCTTCTGATTTTGGCTAAAATAGAAAATAGTATGGGAATCACACAAAGATAAGCAAAATCAAATAAAACAATCCCAGTAAACAAGATCAGTTTAGGATATTACATAGTGGATGACAACTAAGCTGTCATTTATTTTCGGATCTGGATTGCGATATTCTCGCAAGCTTAGAAGTGTTACTTCACAAACATTCTAAATTTTGTTGGATCATCACGCTTCCCTCGTGTTTAGGCTGACGTCGACTATTACATCATTTCTGAGATTATTCTGCGATGGCTTCGCAACGTTGTTGATGTAGATTTCACAAGTGTGTTGTTGTTGAGATATTCTAATCCTACATCTTGCCT
This sequence comes from Papaver bracteatum, assembly GCA_023529315.1. NCBI lineage: Eukaryota > Viridiplantae > Streptophyta > Magnoliopsida > Ranunculales > Papaveraceae > Papaver > Papaver bracteatum. Next base: position 683,126 of record JAJJWX010003836.1, on the reverse strand, counting down.
CTTCTCATGTCTTCTCTGCGAAGGGGAGAATGTCATGAGAAACCGTTCTTCAAAATGCCGCAACTGTTTATCTTTTTTATATTCTTCTCCCGACAAGATTCTGTGTTTTGACATATATGGGACAATCATAGTTCACGGACGCAAACATACATATCCCATAATAAATTGCAATATATAAAACCATAAAGATTAATACTGCAAAATCATCTTCCAAACCCTGGCGAGAAAGATTAAAAAAATCAATTATTTCCATTATGGCGATGAACTCCAGAGACAAACCCTGGCGATTGAAAGCCATAGTCTTTTAATGGATCGTTCCCATCCCTGGTTCTTTCTCGCTTTGATTCATTTCCACGTTTTATTTTTCTAGGGTTTGTAGCTTCGGCTTTGTTTTCACTTTACTCCCCGTTTTTTCTTTTCGACCTAGGGCTTGGTTTTGTTTTCAGGGTTTTTGCATAATCCCTTCTTTTTTAATGCCTTCTTCAGCGCGATCTTCTGCTACTCGTTCCTTCCAGATCGCTCCTCCATCACCGAAGGTATATTCTTCATCTCAACTTGCCAAGAATTCTCCCACTGAAGTTCAGCAGAATGGACATTTCCATTGTTCGTTTAAACATTTTGATAGCTGCCAGGATGGAGTGAATGGAAGAGGCTATGCAAAGGGTTCTATCCTTCACCATCTGCAAGATAGACATTTTTACTCAGAGGACAATAAGAATAGTTGCAGAGCTCTAATATCTAACGACCTGTAAGTTTATCGTGCTTGGGAAAGTCTCCTTCTCCAAATGTGTATGTGGTTGTGTGGTGACTGTATGAATATGCATGCTTGGAGGAATTCTTGTAAAGGCCAGGAAGATAGTCACACTATCATTGTTGGTCCTGGTTCTTCAGCTGAGTTCCTCATTAACGGTCTGAACATGCCAGCTAGTGAAGATATTTTGGGTTCGATCAGGACAACTGTTGTTATGAGAGACGTGTCATCACATGGAATGAACATGCCAGCTGCTATTATGGGAGACGCATCCACAGAGAAGATAGATGATACGGAATTGGATGAGTCTTTCTACCTTTCTCCTGAGGTTTTGAATGATGTTTCTCAAAGGCAGTTCACTACCATGTCTAGCATACCTCATCAGTGCAGGTTAGGTTTTTCTAGGACTATGAAGACTTGCTTGTATAGAGTGCTGTGTAAACCAGCTGATATGAATGCATGGTTATGACTTTTGCTTCTTCTCATATGTACTTTTGGCGCTCTACGGTACTAAACGTACAGCTGAAGAGAAGTCTAGTAATAGAAAGTGTCTTCAAGTCGCTGCGATTCATCAAGCATTATCAGTTTGGAAAGAACCCAACGGTTTCTATACGTTTGTCTCTAAATTTTTACACATGGCAGGCCACCAGAAGTCTCCTAAACAAGCCGATAAAAAGAAGCCAGAAGCTGCCAACTTGTGTGCTTGTCGGAAGAAGATTAGTTATGGATACTATGCTACTGAAATTTGAGTTTTTTTGTCGAATGGTGTTTCCCCTTGCAACAAAAATACCTTGATTGAATTGCAATATAAACATCCATATGCTCCTCCACCTTCCATTCTGAACGAAGATATTGGTAGTGACCCCATCATAGTTGATTCAAGGGATGTATTGGGTGCCATCAAGAGTTTACCAAAGGGTACTTCTTATGGTCGTGATGGTTTGCTTGCACATCATTTAGTGGATGCATTGAGTGAGGCAAAAACGGCAGTTGCATATGATTTAATGGCGTCGATTATAGGGGTTGTAAACCTTTGGTTAGCAGGCAAGTGTCCTAATGCCTCAGGCGAGTGCTAGTGCACCCCTTACACTATCACTCAAACCATGAGGTGGGCTTAGACCTATAGCGGTTGGTACTATTTAGCATCGATTTGTCTCTAAGGTAGCATCCTTTTCCGTCGGTAAGGTCATGCCATCTTATTTAGGGGATTATCAATTCGGTGTTGGTATGCCGGTTGGGGGGGAAAACATTCTTCATGCTGTAAATGGTCTGTTGGAGTTAAAAGGTTATTCAAACAAGATGTCAATCTTTCTAATTGACTTCTCGAATGCATTCAACATGGTTTGCAGGTCTCATCTCATTAGAGAAGTCTGATTTCACTGTCTAGGTATTTCTCGTTGGTTAGAATTTTGTTATGCCAAGCCTGCTAGACTTTATTATGACCAATACATTATGTCCTATACACTTGGTGTTCAACAAGGTGATCCTCTTGATCCCCTTTTGTTTGCTCTTACACTTCATCCTCTAGTGAAGTCTATTGCTTCCCGCGCTTATTGTTACCTTGCCTCTCAGAGTCAGACTACTTTTGTGCGGAAGGTCATACTTGGTGGATTATTCGCATCAGATAATGGTTCTTATTATCAGTTGGCTCTTCATAACTTTATTCAGGTATGTGGTTTGCCATCCTCTTATTGCGTCGATGCTATTGCCCCCCCCTTTTATGCACTACTTGGAAGTCACTTATTTTGATTTAGTTAAGAAGAAAATCACTGTCCAATTTTCCCTCTATGAAAGAGACTCCATTTTGTGGCAATGTAACCGTATCAAGCATCCACAAGACTACCTCTTGGATATTCCCATTTGTGGGTTAGACCAATGCCTTGGTCCGAGACAGTTCAGAGCCATAGTTTGTTACCGCCTGGGTATTCCCTTGTTTGTTGAAGATGGTTTATGTTCCTTTTGTAATAGACCTATGGATATTTTCGGTGACCATGCGGTCCATTGTGCTAAATATGTTGGACTCAAGTATCGCCATGACTTAGTTCGGGACGTAGTTGTGGATATTTGTTATAAAGCTAGTGTACCTGCACGTAAGGAAGTTGCCTTGGTCTTCTATCAGACAATAACAAGGATTTGCATCCAGCTGACATCCTTGTTATCAACTGGGAAAATGGTCAGGATATGTGTATGGATGTCACAGGTGTTTCACTCTTCACTCGGGATGGAGTACGATATTTCGTTCCAGGCCAAGCCATTTCGAAAGCAATTTCACGCAAACATGCTAAATATTTGGATGAATGTGTTTCACATGGTTATGGTTTGGGCGTTTTGGTGTTCACTACTTTGGGAGAGCTCAACGAGGGTACTATATGTTTTTTTAAGCGTTTAAAGAATTGTTTAGTTAATAATGATGCTGATAGTGGTTTAGGCAGTTTTATTTTTCATAGATTGGGTGTAGCTATTCAAAAAGGGGTTGGTTCCCAGCTTGTAGCTAGGCTGCCAACCAAAGCCTTGTACGATTCACAAAAATAATTTTTTCTTCATGTTATTTATTAGAATAAACTTTAGAATTTAGATAAATAAATCTAAAAACATTGCAAGATGAAAATCGTTGGAAATAGCTATGTGTACTCACGATAATGGCTATTCCAAACCCTAGTTATCCTTCTTAAAACACACGAATAAATTCTCATAAGAAGTTTCCTAGACATTAAGGCCTCTAAAAAAGTTCTTTATCATCCCCGAACTCCTTGCCGTCAACAACCATTGGAATATAAGGTTCATGAAGAAAGGAGTCAATTCCAACAAACCTTCTAGACTGATGCCGAACCAGGGCCTTCTGAATTTGGAGATCCCTCAAAACAATAGCCTTTATTTTATGAATTTCCTTTCTTGTCTCAATCAACTCTTCAAGAATGCCAGAAAACTTCTGAAGATTTAAAGGAACAACTCTTGGCTTCCTCACATTCCTTCTTTTTCTTTTCAAAGTTGATGGAACATGAGACTTATATTTTTCCTTCATGATCAATGGCTTAATAATCATATTCATATCTTTTCCATCAGGAGACATAATGCTTGGATTCTTCATACAAGTATGAGATTGTGAGAGGAATTCACAAATCTGACTCAACAAGCAGTCTTGTGATAGAAAATAGTATTTTAGAGAAGGAAAAGGAATGTAGGGTTACAGAACCTTATACCCTAAAAAAAGGATTCACGTACGCACAACTCACAAACCTAAAGAAGGCAGAATTATCGATTTTAACCCTCTTTTATTGATCAAACAGAGAAAAACCTTTCAATATCAATTAGATATGAAAAAATTGAAGAGTTCCAAAACAGTGACCCAAAATACCAAAAAAGAAAACAAAAGTAAAATCTTCTTTTCCTAAAGCCTGAAGTGTGCAAACCCTTGTCTCTTTCGAACCTGACACATGAGACAAGAGACACAAACAACACAATTAAGTTGCGCTGGGGTGAACAATAATCTATCCACCATAACCTTCTTGAATGGAATTCTTATAACACTATTTCACAGACTGTTTAGACCGTATTCTTTTCTTTAGAGGTCTATGAAAAGGCGAGGGTACCCCAAATATTCCTAAATCTATAACTTTTCCTTCCTATAAGTCATTTCCCCGAAAGTGATTGTCTATAGACTGAGTCGAGACAATACAACAAATCGGTTCACACTTTGTGTGATTGTCTATGGATACTAGATCGAGATAATACATCAAAAAAGTGTTTTTACTTGATACAAAGGTTCGGACTTAACCAAACTCAATAGGATTCACGTATCAAGTAAATAGGAATTAACGTTTGTGCAATTTACTTTAATTATAATAAAATAGTTATAATGCGGAAATATAAAGTAAATGACACATCAAGATTTTGTTAACGAGGAAACCGAAAATGTAGAAAAACCCCGGGACCTAGTACAGAATTGAATACTCTCATAATTAAGCCGATATACAAAATAAGACAACTTCGTATAGTTGAGACACTACACCAAATCCATCTTTTTGCAACGTTTCACTTTTCAGGTTTGCAACGTATATATACGTGGCATACATTTATCCGTTGCTGACATTAGAAGATACGTTGCACTAATCCTAATTATTAAAAATAAAAAAAGAAACTAGGACGCGCTTGCCTTTATTAATATAGTTAAGGGCTTAAAGGTCTTTTGGAATCGTATTATCCTCTTATTTCTTCTATTTACCTTATTTTCTTTATCTCTCTCCACATGTCATCGATTTCTTCTCCTCTCTCATTTTTTCTTTCTCCTCTAACCCTAGAAAGAGGTTTGCGAAATCAAAACTCAAGCTTGCAGAAATCAAAACCTAATTATCCTAAACCTAAATCTCTTAAATCAAAACTCACCTTTCGGAAATCAAACCTAATCTTACAATAACTTACCCAAACCCTAGTAATCGTGTTCTTGTCTTAAGTTAAATGACTCTGTACGGTGTGTTTGATTCCACCCTGAAATTTCTTTCTCAAGTGATGAACTAATTGATCTTGCAGGGTATAACTCTAATCTTGTTACTTTTTTGCTATTGCTATTATTGATATTTTGACCTAATTCTATTATGTACAGATTTTATAATTTTTGTCTTTGTATACTTTAATGGGTAGAGTTTTAAAGTATGGGTTTCCTTTTGATTTCGGTTTAGGGGTCATGTGGTGTTGATGAAGTGGTAATTAAGTTCATTACGGATCTAAGTTTTGGTGAAAAAAAAACCCCTTTCTGGATGCAAGCCCAGTTGTGTTTAGCTCCGTGAGATGATTTTTCAAAAATATATAGTCCAATTTTCTGATTAAAAGTCTTACTTAGTCTAGACCACTAAGTTTCTATTGCACAGATGGAAACAGGTAGTGTACGACATTGTCCTGCACCAATGGTGTGCTGAAGCACCATATCAGGTATTAATTTTTTCATTTAAATTATCTTGAATGGTTACTTTATCTATGTCTATATGTAACATTAGAATCTCACCGCCATATATTGTAGATTCCATGGGTTACTTAGTTGATAAAGGCATATTTGATTATATAAAGGTGGGTGGCATTTGTTAGGGATATCAAAGTTTAACAAAGAATTTTGTGGTATGTTTCGCTCGCTAACATATTGTGTCTCCTAGTTTTCAGTCTCGCTTTAAGTTTACCTTGTAAGTTGTCTTAATCTGCAAAGAGTATTGAAAGAATTATACTCAGGTCAAAGTATTACGAAGATGCAAAATCTTGAAATGAAAGGTATGGTGTTGTACTGTCCTGTGCAATACATAATGAAATCAGTTACGAGGATGCAAAACCTTGGAATGGAAGGTTCACAGGTTTAACTATGCCATGCACTCAAGCTGTTGATGTACTGAGGAAAGTTTAACGTTTTTGTTGATTAAAAGGTTATTACCTTTTTGTATTGTGTTATTGCGTTTAAGGCTTGTCTTTGTATTGTGTTTTTTTTAAGAGAGTTGTATTGCCTTCTCTTTTTCCCGGCAGTATTGTCTATATCTTATATCCTTCAATTTTGATTGAATCAGATGTCTAGTATATTCTATTTAACTGAGGTTTCTTCATTGGGATTTAAGCAGACACTCAAGGAGGTAAAGCCATCATGCTCAGTGCTTCAGCAATGATTTTTTTTTCTTGTAAGAAGATCTTAGCTGACGAGCATTTGTATCCAGATTTCTTTTCTGCAAAGCTACAAATGTACTGGGAGTACTAGGTAGAGTGTCTGCTAATGCTTTTCACTTGACAGATTTCTTTTTTTTCAAGTAAAGCAAGAGTTGGGACCCGACGGACCTATAAAGTCTCCTCCACATGAGTAAGTTTTCCCTATTAAGTAGTCAAAATGTGGGGTCGAGCCTGTTTGTCTTTAATTTTGTTGTTTGCATGTGTGTTAAACCATCGGCTCAAAGGTTTATAATATCTCATTTTTGATCTCCTCAAAAAAAAATCCTATGGATCTGATGCACATAACATCTATCGGGTTGATCATCTTACTTGCCTTGGCACTGAACATAGCCGTGGCTTGAATGGGTTCCAGATTTGTGCTAAATCCAGCTTTTAGCCTCCCTTCTCTTCCCTATTTGTCATCCTATTGAGAGTAGTGAAATCATATCACCAATAAATTCTGGTCGTAAGTAGGTTTTGTTTGTATGGTGTATTTTGAGTTTTTGAGCTTTATATGCCAGTATAAAGTTCTTTGCAGTTGGATTGGGATCACTCTATGATAGAAGTAAGGAGTATAAAAGATTATTCATGAGACTGTCTGTGGAACCAGTAAGGGACAGTCTGTGGTATATGCTTATTCATGAGATATTTCTGTTACATAGAATATAAATGGAACCAGTTTTCTGTTTGTTATCATGTGCATCGTAGTAAGAATTATTCTGTCTTTTTGTTATTTTGGGTTCTACAGTCTACTGTGTTATACCTCAACGAGATGGATGAGAAGAATTTTGTGAATCCATCTCTTGAAAAGCCAATTATAAGACTTCTTAGGATATGAACTTGTTGAATTTTTGTTAGTACAGCCAAGCTGAAGCTGCTAGAGTTAAATAAGGTGGAATATCCAGTTTATAATTGTCTTACTTGGCTGTATGCTAGTGTTAATTGAGAGTCATATGGGACTCCAGAATGATAACGACCTGTGGTATTTATCTTCAGTTTCTCGTTTGTTTAGTGGTGTTTCTTTTATCATGTCATTTTTTAATGGTCAGTCATACGATGCATTATTTGTGTAGATGGAAGGGTCCAAGAAATTTGCTGAACAATCTGGAACATATCATCACTGATGTCGCAAGCAGGTACTAAGGCCGATGTCAACCGTACGATATGTACATTGCATACAGTTCACAAGTCTTCACCAACATCACATAATCAGTTGCATGCCAACGGAGTGTAGTCTTCCTTAGTTTCCAGGGGATTAATTGGCAATTCATCTGGACCTGTTTCTTCTTCCTCCAATTTTCCTTGAAAAGGTGGGCGACCTTTCAGATCAGATGGAAGACCGAATGGATCAATTTATCCATCCCATGTTCAAGGTACTGCTTTTTGGGTGTTTTCTTCTATTTTGAAATGTAATGAAATAGCAGCCTATCAAATAATTCTGAACCTTAATGCTACAACTGGTAAAAAACCCCTTAGAGATGTAGTTAGTGGTAGGATAATTGTTAGCTCTGATTTAGAAATAAATATCCATGATTCACAAAAAAAAAAACTTATTAGATGGTACCTTTTCAGTCTTTGACCTGTGTCCATTCTTTACGAAGTTTTATATAGTGGGATGATGCATTTCTCATTTTATTTCAAATATCAATGTTGTTTTGTTTCAGCAAAAGAAGCATATGTTAGTCAAGGAGGGAATAAGGCTATGATCATAGTTGGAGAACAACACATATCCAGTGGTTTGGCTTCCTCAACTATCAAGGATTGCGATATTGGTATAGAATGAAACTCTGGCAGTTCAAATCTCGTGAATGCCCTTAAAGCTGGTAAGAATGGGTTAACAAGACATCCTAATTTTTTTCTAGAGCCCAAACTTGAAAATATTGATTCAGTTGCTACCTTATAAAGATGTAATAAGCTAAATGATATATTCTTCGTTCTGTGTTTTTTCATTTTCGGAGTGTTGCTGCAGTACTCTTTCGATTCAATAAGGACATCATCTCATAAGATAAGTCATTAATGATTTGAGTGCATCATATGTTCCATGGTTTCTTTGATAAGCTCATCGGGTTCTTTTTCTTGTTTCTTTCATGGCAGGTTAATCCATTTTCAGTAATTCATAGTGTACAGTTGATGCCCATAAAGTGGACTATGCACAAGGTTCTAGTTTTTTGTTGTTATTGTGAATGGCCAAGAAAGAAAAACATTTTTGTTGTTATAAAGGTCATTCAATCTGTTTTTTCTATTGAGGGTGCACATTTTTTTAGTTAGCAGTTTATATCTTTGGTTTGTTACAAGGATGTTTTATATTACATACATGTTTGCCAATACTGACTTAAGATTTTGCACTTTAATTCCAGGTTTGTTGGTGACGGAGCTCGCCATGTTCGTGCATTATTCCACGATGCTAAGAAAAAGGTCAGTCTGTTAATGGTTGAACGTAATTAGTCACTTAATTCTGAACACCCTCTTAGGAATCACCTGAGGTTCTTATTTCTACAAGTTAAAGAGTATTAGGTGCTTTCTTTCTAGTTTCCCAACAGCGTAATTATCATGTATGTTTCAATGTCTATGTTGTCCTAGAACTGTCGAAGTGGAATTCTTCTTTCTTATAAGTTAGGTGTGGCATATGCTTAGAGTTGAAGATGAGTGCCTCTTTAAATGGTTTGGTGCACACTGACATGAATCCTGGGGTACTGACCAGCTGCACATAATATCTAGACGGTGTTGAGTTTATTGTCTCTGGGATTCATGCTCACAATCTTGCTCGGTCGAGGAAAAAGAATCGAGGTACCTTGTACCACCAATGTTTGAAACTTGAGAAAGTCACACGCTCCCACTATTTTCTTGTCGATCTAATCATTAAATCTAGGACTAAGATATTTTGAGCAACAACCTGTAGTAATATTAGCTTTATAGCAATTTTCTTATATTTCGGTATAGAATTTCATGATTGTGTATTCGAATTAAATTCATTATGTTGTAGAGTGTTGCAAGGTTGAGTGATTGTCTTATCAGGTTAGGGTTATATATTGTTTGTAGTACTGGAATTTGGAAAATACCAATACAGATTTTGTAATATAATTTTTTTTTTAATTCTGATAACCTATTTTGCAACGTATATATATGTTGCTTAAATTATTTTATACGTTGCATTAATTCTAACTAAAGCAACGGATGAAGCAACATATGAAACGTTGCTTTAATTAATTTAAGCAACGTTTGTATACGTTTCCCAGAATTTGTGACTCCGTGTGGGCAACGTACATAAGCGTTGCTTAAATTATTAGCAACAAAAATAAACGTTACAAAATTGGGATTTTGGTGTAGTGAGACCAAGCAACTAAACCTATAGTTCACCTAGTTCCCTCAGTATTCAATCCAATATACCACAAGGATAAACAGATTATTAATTGGATCCTCTTTTTCCCAAACAAGTATTGTGCACACCAAAGATTATAAAAACACCAAGTAAGAAATCTCCTTTGTCTTCAAATCTTCTTCGATCTTCAATAAACACCTGCACACAATCACTTGAATCTCTTTGTAATCAATCACACACAGAAAGGAGTATGTTAACAATGGATTATTACAAGATCATTTTTAGATCTAACAACAGTCTAAAGATCCTTGTCGAAACCTTGAACTAGTTTGAGTGAATCTTATATCAGAAGAGAAGATTCTCAAGCATAAAAAAACTAGGTGCAATCAAGATTCAACCTCCGTTAGTCAATCAAATCAATAAGAAAACTAAAGATAAACCAGAATATCTAGTTTCCCACCAATGGGTCGCGCTAGAGCTTCTCAATCCCAAGATGACTTTGAACTGAGTGGCCATAAGAGATTTCACCTAATTAGATTACTTTCCTCTCCGATAGGCGCCTCACCAGTAACAAAGACAAAAGAGGAAGTCTAGTTTACGCAGGATTAGTTTTCTAGAAATGCAAACTCAAAGTATTTATAAACAAGGAAGTTTGGACACCAAGGAATTTCCAAAACCGAAAATATTCTCAAGATATTTTCATTACTCCACCAGATTCGATTTTCATAATTCCTGTGAATGCACTGTCCAAAAATAATGATCGAAATCTCCTTGGAAAATCTAATTAGCAAATGCACATTACTAATTCTTATTTTCCATATATAATTAAAAACCCTTAATTAAAAAGATTCATAACTTATTTAAATTCGATCTTGGGATTTACTTCCTTCTTAGCCTTTAAGGAATATCTTTGAACAAAATAGAATAAGCATTAATGCACCATGTTCAAAGATTGTCGACATCTTACTCTTGCAAGTATTTACCATGCTTGCTCACTTGAAACCGATTTACCACACTTCCAAACAAGTTTAGAATTGGTTCATCTGACTTTCAAGAACTATGTGATTGATCAAGTTCCACTCAATCACACCTCATGGGTTTCCAAACAAGTTTAGAATTGGTACTGTGCATAGTAGTTACACTAGCTTACCAAGGAAATGGATGACTAGGTTCTAGGATCAGTTCCCCACATATATATGGTATCTAACTTGTATGCACTGCACATGTCCATAGGATCGGTTCCCCCTTCCCCCTTTCTTCCATAAACCTTGTTGCACCTCATACAAGGATCTTTTCCCCCTTGTGATTATCTGCGCCTCTTACTAGGATCGGTTCCCCTCTTCCCAGTAATAAGTTCAGACATACACAACCCAATCATACCCCAGGTGATTACTTAAGATTGGTTTTACTAATAAAAGTCATACCAATACAAAGTCAGGCCTTATGTGAACAGTTTTACCAAGAACATAAACAAGTTGTGAATGGTTATACACATCTCACATATTGGTCGTTCATAAGATATGCAATTAAGAACAACCCAAATAACACCTGGCGATTTCCCTTTCGATTCACAACATGTATCATGAACTTACTTCCTTAAATCACATGTAAACATTGTTCCTTAGGATGAAATCCTCACCTCATACCCATACATAATCACAATAGCATTCATACGATTATGTTGATGTCTTATATACAAAGTTTAATGGTTAAGTAAGAAAGTGCATATTGTATTCCTTAATACTATGTATATCTAGAGTGTTCATGCTTCACGGTTTTATGTTTTCAATATGCAAGACTTGAAAGATACGATAGGGAATGAAACAGTTCAAGTCAAATATCACTAACCTCGAGTGGAAGGATTATATTGTTGTTGTAGATCCGTCTTCTTCTTCACTTCTTCAAGTCTTCGCAATACTTGTAATGTCTCATCCTAATACTTTCAAGATAACCTATACGAAGTTTACTCTGGTACATATAAATCAAGCGACTCTTAAATGAGTTTTGCTTCACTAAAATATGACAACCAAACTTGATATACCAATGCTTGGTGGGTTCAACCGATCAATGCTCTAACAATCTCCCCCTTTGTCAATTTTAGTGACAAAACTCTTATAATCATATGGATAAATAAATTACAATAATTCATTACACATACTCTTGATTCCGAATCCACAGCACATAACCTGCATTCATTCAATCCCCAAAAATGCAGCAAATGCACTATAATAACAAAGCTTATACTCCCCCTAAAGGTGAGCTAGGTAGATATTCAATCCGCACATCTTTGTTATCCCATTCATATGATATGGTACTCCCCCTTAGTCTGTGCTTTTCCTTATTCGCTAGATAAACGTTCAAGCACCATTGTCCTATTCCCTAGTGACACCAATCAACCATATATTAACTCTAGCATCACTTGTTTACTCCATATATTTCTCCCCCTTTTTGTCACAAAAATGACAAAGAAAAGAACAAACAATGGACAACACGAAAAGGATCTTACAAATCTCAAGAATAGACTTGCAACCTGTTGAGTCAAGCTCGAGGGTTTTACACACCATTTTTTATAACCAATATCAAAACCGAAACTACAAGTAATTACGTTTTGATATGTTATCATGGAAATAATTGCCCGAAGCAATTTTCCCAACTAGTTTAGCAAACCAAAAAACAACTAAGAAACTTAGTTCCTTTGCTAAACCGATTGTATAAATACAACCGCTTTATTCGATAAGACCACAACAAAGATAAACTCCATTTTTCTCATCAGGTTCTAATTATCCATATAACTTAGAACTTTAGATTTCAAACAAGCTAAATACTAGGTTAGTTAACTAGCATTTCCTTGTTTAGGCTTTCGGCTAGACTTGAATAATCTAAACCTCCACTTTGATAAGTCTAACTAAGATCAGAATTAACTTAGCTTAGCTTATCCGGAATTGAATTGGACTAAACAACTCGTCCCGACAATATATTTATTCGTTAAGCCATAAATAATTCATACAAACCAATAAATCAACTAGCATAATTATTCACCTCAACCGGATACAATAACATACAAACCATAGTTTCACTATTGCACCGAAATTTGGTAAGCTTAAACAATTCATACTACACAATAAAGCAAAGTAACAATTGTTTTACTTAACTGGAAGCAATTGAATCAACATAATATTAAATCACCGCAATTGCACCAACTTTTGTAAGTCTAAACTATTGATATCACACAAACAAAGCAAGATAGCAAAAGTTTTACTTAACCGGAAAAAATTGAATAACACACACATCCATACAATCATAATGGAGTAAACACATCAATTGTACCAACAATTTCTTTTAAGCAAAAGCAATATATGTATCAAATAAAAATAGGCTTTTCTTAAAACAGGAAAACAATTAACTAACAAGATTGTTACCTCAATTTCGCATCCAATCTTCTCCAAATATGATTCCATCGCTTTCTTCTTTTGGGAGAATTGATATCGAAATACCATCATGTTGTCATTCTCATGCCAAAGACAAAATAATAACAACAACCAACCTTTACCAGAGAAAGGTTGAAAATCGGTTTTAACAATTGCAAGCAAAAGTTGAAAACCGTCGAAACACATATGATTTTATGCTAAACCAAAACCGATTCAACATATTGTGACTTTTTTACATATTGTTTCTACAGGAATCCCTCATAATCCTTTGATAAATCCTACCAATTTGGGATAGAACTTAATCCCGCTAAATCAAAAAGTCACCCAAACCATAAGGGTACACAACATAATATGAGATCGAATATTAAGGTCATGAAAACTGTAATCAAACATCCCATAAACACAAATGCAATACACCATAAATTTTCAACAAAGAATCAAGTATTGAAATTACCTCTAACTTGTAGGGAATTGAATTGCGAAAACAACGTAAAAAAGAATGAGGTTATTCCGAGTTCGGACGAAGAAGTTATGGGCAAAACAGTTTTACACTTCTTCGTATGGGGACCTCTCCATAAAATCGTTTTAACCGTAAAAGCAAGAGCTACACATATATGATCAGAAGATATCAACATCATAAAATCACAATTACCGTTTCTTTCAAAACCCAAATATAGATAGAGAAAGTATGAGTATAGAAGAAAAGGAATCTCCTAAAGATTTTAATTAGTCATATAATAATCGAGAGATCATGTGATCAGTTTCATGTGCTTCCTCACCTTTTAAAATTGAGCACCAAGGTGAGCGTGCACATTCTAACACAACTAGGTTGTGTTAAGTTCAGTCCTGTCACGAGTGACTAAGACATAATCATTCTTGACCTCTTGCTTGGTTTGTTTTCTATTGTTCCATCTCTTATTTTTCTTCTTTGACTTGTGATGAAGAGTGACATTATCACAACCTTTACTCGTACAAGAGATTTCAGACATAATGTCTTTCTTTAGTCTTTAAAAAAGACTTTTGTAATTATTGTCACTAACAATTAACAGCTGAGAGTCATACTTGTGACTAAATTTTGGTCCCTTCTTGGCTATGGAGGACTTAGGGACCCATTTAGAGTTGGTTTTCGCAGGAGAAGCTTTCTCCTTCATACCACTAGGATCAGTGTCCTTTTGAATATTTTTCGAAACACCTTTTCTCCAATTTGGAACATCAGATCTTGTTTTTGCATTTAAAACGTCATCTCTCTTTCTATAATTGGGTATTTCATGAAATGACTTTGTCGAGTGATATACAAAATTTGAACTATAATTATAATAATTCTTTTGCCTAAACTTAGGACAATACCGATCTGAGTTCTTATGAGGAGAGAACTTAGAAAATTCATTTGATACAATAGAAAGTGCATCTTGCATCTTACGAACTTTGCATCCCCATTGCAAGTGTCCTATATTACCACAATAATAACAATGCTTAGTATAAATATACGAAGTATGGGTTTTAGTGTTACCTTTTTGTGGATCCTCTTGCATTGGAGCTCGACGAGTTTTCTTCTTCTTCTTCTTCTTCTTCTTCTTCTTATTATTATTATTATGGATTATATTATTATTATTATTATTATGGAATATTATTTTTATAATTATTATATTATTACATGAAACTAGTTGGAAGCCTAACAAGCTAGGCTCCAACGACATACTACTACATTAATTGAATAGGTTGATGTGCTAGCCTACCAGCGAGCCTCATGGGTAACCTTGCCAAGGGGAGCCGAAGCGGGAGGGGGGGCGAGATTGTGTCACAAGGGGGGCAAACTAACACTACCTTCCATGTTAATTCCTGCAATATTACGCCATTGGGGACTTGAACCTGGGACCTCCTGGAACGCATGAAAATTCGGGGAACGGGGATGACCAGCTGAGCTAGGGCCCATTCTTCTTCTTATTATTATCCTTGTTCAACGTTGTTCCTTTATTAGGAGCATTAGTCTCTTTGATTGCTGCTGGTTGAACACAATTCTTAGGCTTGACTGGATTTACTTCTTTACAAGAAATAGTATCACTTTTATCAACAGTGGAAGCCTCTGGTCAAGAAGAATTGGTAG
Source organism: Papaver bracteatum (assembly GCA_023529315.1). Lineage (NCBI taxonomy): Eukaryota > Viridiplantae > Streptophyta > Magnoliopsida > Ranunculales > Papaveraceae > Papaver > Papaver bracteatum. Next base: position 667,848 of record JAJJWX010003836.1, on the reverse strand, counting down.
CTTTAACAAATTTTACCTCTTTGTTAATATTTGAAGCATCTATTCCCTTATAGTCCAATCCTCATGTATCACGATGATTTCTACTTGCTTCTAACATTGAGGTTAGATTTTTTGAACTAACATTGAACTTTTTAAGGTTCAAAATTTCTTCTTCCAATGTCTTGATTTTATCAAGAGCACTAGCTAGATAAGCCCCAAGGTGTTTTTCTCGTGAGAGATATACGCCTTCTTTCTCTTAAAAACTCTTTTGTTGAGAGTTAATCCTTGCATAAGATTCAACAAGTTTTTCTTCAAGACCCTGAATATGTTGAGAAATATCTTCCCTAAACTTCTTGTGATTTTGATTCGTCCTTTCACAATCAATTTTAATTGCTTTAAAAGCATCCTGATTTTCTTCAATTACCTTTTCGTAAATAAGTAATTTTTGTGAATATTCTTCTTTCAGCAAGTTATGCTCTTCATCGAGATTTTCAAACTTTAAAGTTAAATCTCGTTCTCTTTCAAGTATTGAAAGAAGATTATTAGAACAAATAAGAAATTGTTTGTTCCATTCCTTTAGTTCAGAAGTTTTTACACTTGATCTTTTTATCAGAAATATCCAATATAAAACTCAAATATATCTCGTTATCAAAAAGAGATTTTTCGGAGTCTGAATCATTGATTGCGAATACAGGGCTTAACTTAATCTCCTCTAGAGAACATTTAGACTTATTCTCAGAAGAGCATGTAGAACTTGATGAAGAAGATCCTTTTAAGCATTTCTTAGAGTCAAAACTTTGAACGTCTTGCGATACGTTAAATGAGTCTTTCTTTAGTTTTCGATCTCGCTTAACTCTACTTTGACTCATATCTTATAGGATGGATTGCATCAAACACAGATTGTTAGATATTTTCGTGTTTGCCTGCTCTGATACCAATTGAAAAGTCGAGGGTACCCCAAATATACCTCAAACTATAACTTTTCCTTCCTATAAGTCCTTTCCCCGAAAGTGATTCTGTATAAACTAAGTCGAGACAATAAAACAAATCGGTTCACACTTTGTGTGATTATCTATGGATACTAGATAGAGATAATACAATAACAAAGTGTGTTTACTTGATACAAAGGTTCGGACTTAACCAAACTCAATAGGATTCACGTATCAAGTAAATAGGAATTAACGTTTGTGCAATTTACTTTAATTGTAATAAAACAATTATAATGCGGAAATATAAAGTAAATGGCACATCAAGATTTTGTTAACGAGGAAACCGCAAATGCAGAAAAACCACGGGACCTAGTCCATAATTGAATACTCTCAGAATTAAGCTGCTATACAAAATGAGACAACTTCGTATAGTTGATACCAAGCAACTAAACCAATAGTTCACCTAGTTCCCTCAGTATTCCTACGCCCCCAACCTGTAAACAAGTCACGTACTTGGACCAATTCCTTTGGATCGTATTCCAAACAGTAAAGGAACAACAAATCTATTTGGTATCAACTCTCTTCAACCAAGTGATATGAGTTGCGCAAAGGTTCCCTTGTTTATCTTAACATAAACTCCTTTGCCAGGTTCCAAAATCTATCTTACGTTAAATCACCCAAAGGCAATCCCTAAGATTAAGCCAACAACACTCTTCAACCAAGTGATATGTGTTGATGCTGATCTTCCTCAATTAATCAATCCAATCTACCACACGGATAAACTGATTATTAATTGGATCCTATTTTTCCCAAACAAGTATTGTGCACACCAAAGATTATAAAAACACCAAGTAAGAAATCTTCAATATCTTCTTTGTCTTCAAATCATCTTAGATCTTCAATAAAAACCTGCACACAATCACTTGAATCTCTTGTGATCAATCACACACAGAATGGAGTCTGTTAAAAATTGATAATCACAAGATCATCTTTAGATCTAACAACAGTCTAAAGATCCCTGTCGAAACGTTGAACTAGTTTGAGTGAATCTTATATCAGAAGAGAAGATTCTCAAGCATAAACAAACTTGGTGTAATCAAGATTCAACCTTCGTTATTCAATCAAATCAATAAGAAAACTAAAGATAAACCGCAATATCTAGTTTCCCACCAACGGGTCGCTCTAGAGCTTCTTAATCCCAAAGAAGACTTTAAACTGAGTGGCCGTAAGAGATTTCACCTAATTATATTTCAATCCTCTTCGATAGGCACCTCACCAGTAACAAAGACAAAAAAGGAAGTCTAGGTTACGCAGGATTAGTTTTCTAGAAATACAAAATCAAAGTATTTATAGACAAGGAAGTTGGGACACCAAGGAATTTCCAAACCGAAAATATTCTCAAGATATTTTCATTACTCCACCAGATTCGGTTTTCATAATTCCTGTGAATGCACTGTCCAAAAAATAATGATCGAAATCTCCTTGGAAAATCTAATTAGAAAATGCACATTACTAATTCTTATTTTCCATATATAATTAAAAACCCTTAATTAAAAAGATTCTTAACTTATTTAAATTCGATCTTGGGATTTACTTCCTTTTTAGCCTTTAAGGAATATCTTTGAACAAAATAGAATAAGCATTAATGCACCGTGTTCAAAGATTGTCGACATATTACTCTTGCAAGTATTTACCATGCTTGCTCACTTGAAACCGATTTACCACACTTCCAAACAAGTTTAGAATTGGTTCATCTGACTTTCAAGAACTATGTGATTGATCAAGTTCCACTCAATCATACCTCATGGGTTTACATGTGAGTATTGTGCATAGTTACACTAGCTTACCAAAGAAATTGCTTACTAGGTACTAGGATCGGTTCCCCACATATATATGGTATCTAACTTGTATTCATTGCACATGTCCATAGGATCGGTTCCCCCTTCCCAAAAATTTGTTTCACATGTTCATATGATCGGTTCCCCCTTTCCAAAACTTTGTTGTACATGTTCATAGGATCGGTTCCCCTTTCTTTCATAAACCTTTCTGCACCTCACACAAGGATCGGTTCCCTCTTGTGATGTATTTCACCTCTTACTAGGATCGGTTCCCCTCTTCCTAGTAATAAGTTCAGACATACACAACCCGATCATACCCCAGGTGATTACTTAAGATTGGTTTTACTAATAAAAGTCATACCAATACAAAAGTCAGGCCTTATGTGAACAGTTTTACCAAGAAAACAAACAATTTGTGAACGGTTATACACATCACACATATTGGTCGTACATAAGATATGCAATGAAGAACAATCCCAATAACGCCTGGCGATTTCCCTTTCGGTTCACAACACGTATCATGAACTTACTTCCTTAGAACACATGTAAACATTGTTCCTTAGGATGAAATCCTCACCTCATACCCATTCATAATCACAATAGCATTCATACGATTATATTGATATATTATATACAAAGTTTAATGGTTAAGCAAGAAACTTCATATTGTATTCCTTAATACTATGTCTATCTAAAGTTTTCATGCTTCGAAATTTTATCTTTTCAATATGCACGACTTGAAAGATACGATAGGGAATGAAACAGTTCAAGTTAAATATCACTAACCTCGAGTGGACGGATTATATTGTTGTTGTATCTTCGTCTTCTTCTTCACTTCTTCAAGTCTTCGCAATACTTGTAATGTCTCATCCTAATACTTTCAAGCTAACCTATACGAAGTTGACTCTAGTACATATAAATCAAGCGACTCTTAAATGAGTTTTGCTTCACTAAAATATGACAACCAAACTTGAAATACCAACGCTTGGTGGGTTCAACCGAGCAATGCTCTAACAGTCTAATTTTTTCTCTGTAAATTACCTTCTTCGGAGAAAAGATGAGATTACATACCTTAGATGACTTCTGAACAAGTTTGAGCTTGTTTGCTAATCGATTTGCTCTCCGCTGAAGTTTGTTGACATATCTTATCTTATGTTTGTAATTGAAACATTTTGAGAGTTCATGACCTTTGAGAGTACAATAAAAACATGTCAATATGGTGGATGGTTCATACGTCATAGCTGTGCAGGTTGCTAGACAAATGGTAGAACCTGGAAAATTAGAAATAGAATTTCCAGTTGACAAAGAGAAATTCATTTTATCCTCCATGATGGTCGAAGTTTCTCCTGCAAGAATATCGAGATTGATGTACGTATTGCTACAATTATCAAAATCAATATTTTCACAGAGGAGTGAGAGATATTATTTTTCATCTTCATTAGAATCATAGTGATCAGACATTTTATCAAGAGTTGCAACAAGACCTTTGTTTCCAGTGTATTTTCTACGATTTGGACACTCATTTTCAAAATGACCAAAACCTTTACACTTAAAGCACTCTGGCATATCCTTATCATCAGTATCCCTGTTTTTAGGAGGAACACGATTATGAGATTTAACTGATGACTTAGGTTTATCTATTGTGAACCATTTACTTCTCTTCAAAAGAAGATCTTTAAACTGTCTAGTGATCAAAGAGAGTGACTTGTCAAGATCTTCATCTGATGAATCAGTTTCAGAAGGATCATCTTCAGAGATGCCAACACTTTTACTTTTATCAAGTAATTTACAATTCTTTTGTGCTTTGAAAGCTATATCCATCCCAGATTTGGATGTATGCTCATGATCAAAGATCTTTAACTTCCCGACCAGAGTATTTTTGGATAAACTATTAAGGTTATTTCCTTCAACGATGACATGTTTATTAGAATCATATTTGGCTAGGAACGATCTGAGAATTTTCATCATAATGTACTTTTCAGGATCAGTCTTACCCAATGCAAAAGATGCATTGACAATTTCAGATACTTTGTGATTAAACCCATCAAATGAATCTTCATCAGCCATATGAAGTTTTTCTCAATCAGAATTTAGGTTTTGAAGCCTAGCTTTTTTTTGAGAGGTATTCCCTTCGAATGCAGTTTCTATGATATCCCACGTATCTTTAGACCGAGTGCAGGTAGTCACATGGTGCTTAAGATCTAGGGTAATGGCATGAATGATAGCATTTAAATCGTCGGAGTTTTACGTTGCGGGGAGTATCTTGTTAAGTTCATATCTACCAATATCCTTTGCAATAGAAACACCATCTACTGTGACCATTGGAGGATCATAGCCATTAACAACATAAACCCATGATTGAAAATCACGCGCTTGAATAAAGGAACGCATATCAATTTTCCACCATAAGTAATTTGAGCCATCGAACACTGGCGGTACATTTATAGAGATAACACTTCTGTACATAGAGTCAGATCGCTACAAACATAGACTTATGAGGTCTTAATCGTGTTTGCCTTCTCTGATACCAATTGAAAAAGTGGGGGTCTAACAACCACACCCAATATTTCGCTTAGCAATATGTATGGACAACTCCAATATAATTGCAAGAGAATCAACTAGATAGTCAGACTCAATAAATGAAAATATATCCAAGAGTTATATCTCAATTTGTCAATTCTATTCGCAATCAAACAAATAGGAATTTACGATCCCGATTGAATATAATAAATAACTTGGATGGTATCAAAAACCAATATCCAAGTGTTAATCAGTTTAATCAACAACCAAAGGTTGGATTCACAATTGATTGAACTTACACATAACCTGTGATATTTCAATTATATAAACAAATATAATGCGGAAAAGAAATAACACAGACACCAGAAATTTTGTTAATGAGGAAACCGCAAATGCAGAAAAACGAAAGGACCTAGTCCATATTTGAACACCACACTGTATTAAGCCGCTACAAACACTAGCCTACTCCAAGTTAACTTCGGACTGGAATGTAGTTGAGCCCTAACCAATCTCACACTGATCAAGGTACAGTCATGTTCCTAACGCCTATAAAACCACCCCGTATAATGCGTACTTGATTCCCTTAGCTGATCTCCCCCACAACTAAGAGTTGCTACGACCCAAAGTCGAAGACTTGATAAACCAATCTATCTCACACAAAAAAGTCTATTGAATAGGTAAATATGTCTCCCACAAATAAACCTATGAGTTTTGTTTCGTCTTTTGATAAATCAAGGTGAACATGAACCAATTGATATAGCATACTTATATTACCGAAGAACATCATAGAAATATCAATCACCTCACAATAATCTTAATCGTATCGTAGAGAAACAAGATATTATGGAATCACAAACGATAAGATGAAGATGTTTGTGACTACATTTTATCTTGCCTATCAGAGATTAAATATCGAGAAAATCTTAAAGAAGATAATACTCAATCACAATAGAAAACACCATATTATAACACGCAACTACAGAGAAAATAGTTGGGTCTGGCTTCACAATCCCAATGTAGTCTTTAAGTTGTTGACCTACATGGTCTCAGTCACAACTAGTATCACACAGAAGGTGTGGGTATTAGGTTTCCCAATTGCTAGAGTCCCCCTTTATATAGTCTTCAAATCAGGGTTTGGAATCAATGTTACATTGGTAACAAAGCATTCAGTATTCACAATTAGATGAAAACCTGATTAGACCCAAGATAATATCTTTCAACCGTTAGATCGAACTTAGCTTGTTACACACAAATTAAAAGTGACTTCATTAAGATATGAAACTGTACCTAAACATGTGCACCTTTGTTGGCTCAACAACAGTTAACTGAGGTTATCCATATGAACACTTTCATATCAACCTTATTCATCTTAACCATAACTAGTTCAAATGACTCAAATGAAACTAGTTATAGAGTTGTTCAATTGTTTATATTCTCATAGAAGTATACAAGACACAATTGAAGCAAAATCAATTTTGATTCACTCGAATCAAGTCATGAACATTATATTCACGGTTTGCAAAATATTGCATTCCTTATTATATAAATGTATTAGTTCATGAATAAATCGATTTTAGAATATTATCCATTTAGGTATGCAAACGGGTACCCATACCTAAATGGCCGGACTAAGTTTGGGTTCGCCAATACGCGGACTGGTACGCATACCTTCCAAACTCAACAGAAATTACAGGACCTGAACCTCACGCTTGTACGCGTACCGGTATGCATACAAGGTTCCCGGACTTCACCAAACCAAGCAGTATGCATACGATTATGCATTCCATGGTTCCCGGACTTGGATTACATATATGAAAGTACGCATACTATGCTTATATCCAATTTTCCTAAACTCTCATTTTAATCATTGAAACATTCTCGGAAGACGACAATAGCTGTCTCACACAAACTATTAGATTCAAATAAATTTTCAAGTGATTGAATATAAATATGAAATATTCTGATACTACATCAAATGACTGTCTCACACAAATCATGTAAGATGTTACCAGGCGATTTTCACATGATCATCTTTTGACTTTCGTCAAGAATATAAGATGAACTTGGTTAAAGCAAAAGCTTACCAACACATATTTCGAGAAATATTTAAGCGAGTTAAACTCAGCTCGAAATATCAAATGTGTATAATTGAAGTCTATATAGATATACGCCTTTTGTCTCAAATATGAGATATATTAGATAGACTTTTGTGTGATAGATGAGTTCAAGTCCCCACATAACTTTTGTTGATGAATTTCCACAAGATATCCTTAGTAGTCCTTCGTCTTCCTTCGATGAACGCCATGAAGTCTAATGCTCAACTACACTCTCCATCTTAATCCGAGACTAAGCTATAAGTAGACTACAAATCAAGACTTATATTTTTGACAACTAAACTTGACAACAAGCTTGAGATAGAAATGCTTGCGAGTTTGACCGAGCAGTGCTCTAACACAATACGAAAAAATCTTGTTTTATATATTGTTGTAGCTAAAGATCTTCAATAACTATGATACTGAGTTAAACACGTTCAGAATCACCGAAGTACTTGGAAGTGACAAATATTTTGAGTAATTTTGAAGAACTAAGGAAATCAAGCATTAGGATGAAAAGCTACAAAGTTTATTCGTTTTGTAATCCATGTGTATTGATAATTTTGTCACTAAAATTGACAAAGGATCTGGGAGATATTTAGAGCACTCCTCGGTGGAACTCACAAGCGTTGCTATCTCAAGCTTGTTTTTCAAGTTTAGTTGCCAAAACTATAAGTCTTTATTTCTAGTCTACTTATAGCTAAGTCTCGGATTAGGATAGAATGTGTAGTTGAGCTTTAGACTTCACGACATTCATCGATTGAGGATGAATAACTATTAAGGTGAGGTTGTGGAACTTCATCAACAAAAGGTATGTGAGACTTGAACTCATCTATCACTCAAAAGTTTATTTCTACTCTATCTCCAATTTGAGACAAAAGTCATATAGCTATATAGACTTCAATTATACACATTTGATATTTCGAGCTGAGTTTAACTCGCTTACATATTTCTCGAAATATGTGTTGGTAAGCTTTCGCTTTAACCAAGTTTGTCTTATATTCTTGACGAAAATCAAAAGATGATCATGTAAAAATCGCCTGGAAACATCTTATATGATTTGTGTGAGACAGTCATTTGGTGTAGACTCAGAATGTTTCGTATTGATCATTCGATCACTTGAAAATTGCTTTGCTAATAGTTTGTGTGAGACAGCTATTCACGTCTTCTAAGAATATTTCAATGATTGAAATGGGAGTTTATAACAATTAACTATTGATTGGATATAGCACAGTATGCATACTTATATGCTAACTTTTGAAACTTATTCTAAATCCGGGAACTATAGTATGCATACCCGTATGCGTACTGGTTTGATAGTTGAAGTCCGGGAACTTAGTATGCATACCCGTATGCATACCAGCGTAAAGTTCAAGCCCTAAAATTCAACTGAGTTTGGTTGTACGATAGTATGCATACCCTTTCGGATACTGGCGAACCCAGACCAAGTCCGGATACTTAGGTATGCGTAACCTCTTGCATACTGGAGTAGGTTATGTTTTAAAATCGGTTTGTTCATGAACTAATACATTTATAAAATAAGGAATGCAATCTTTTGCAAACTGTGGCTATAATGTTCATGAATTGATTCGAGTGAATCAAAATCGATTTTTCTTCAATTATGTCTTGTATACTTTTATGAGAATATAAACAATTGAACAACTCTATAACTAGTTTCATTTGAGTCATTTGAACTAGTTGTGATTAAGATGAACAAGGTTGATATAAAAGTGTTCATATGTTTAACTTCGGTTAACAATTATTGATCCAACAAGGTGTACACGTTTAGGTATGGTTACCCATATATAATTGAAGTCACCTTTCATCTGTGTGTAATAACCTAAGTTCGATCTGACGGTGGAAAGATATTACCTTGAGTCTAATCAGGTTTTCATCTAACGGTGAATATTGAATGCTTTGTTACCAAGGTAACATTAATTGCAAACTCTGATTTGAAGACTATATAAGGGAGAACTCTAACAACTGGGAAACTTGATCCCCACACCTCCTGTGTGATACTAGTTACGACTAGAGTCGATTATCCTTTAACCTAGATTTTTCCTAAAACCATTATAAGTTAACGACTTAAAGACTTCATTGGGATTGTGAAGCCAGGCCCAACTATTTTCTCTGTATTTTCATGTTCCGATCTTGATTTGTTCTATCGTATTAAGTACTATCTTCTCTAAGATTTGCTCAAGATTTAATCTCCGATAGGCAAGATAAAAAGTAGTCACAAACATCTTCGTCTCATCGTTTTTTATTCCACAATATCTTGTTTCGTTATCATACGATTAATATTATGGTGAGGTGATTGATATTACTAGGCTATTCTCCGGGAATATAAGTCTGATGTATCAATTGGTTCATGTTCATCTTGATTTATCAAAAAACAGAACAAAACTCATAGGTATTTATGTTGAGATAGATTTATCTATTCAATAGACTTTTCTATGTGATACAGATTTGTTTATCAAGTCTTCTACTTTGGGTCGTAGCAACTCTTAGTTGTGGGTGAGATAACCTAAGGGAATTAAGTGAGTAGAGTCCTGCTGGGATTTAAAGGCGTAAGGAACGCGACTGTATCTTTATCAGTGTGAGATTGGTTAGGGCTCAACTATATTCCAGTTCGAAGTTAACTTGTAGTATGCTAGTGTTTGTAGCGGCTTAATACAGTATGGTGTTCAAATATGGACTTGGTCCCAGGGTTTTTCTGTATTTGCGGTTTCCTCGTTAACAAAATTTCTGGTGTCTGTGTTATTTCTTTTCCGTATTATATTTTATATATAATTAAAATATCACAGGTTGTGAATAGTTCAATCAATTAGATAATCCAACCTTTGGTTGTTAATATAAATTGATTGACACTTGAACATTGGTCTTTGGTACCGTTCAAGTTGTTTCTCATAATAATCGAGCTCACGGATTCTATCTGTTTGATTTTTTGATTACATTGAGAAACAGAGATACAACTCTTGGATATATTTCCATTGATTGAGTATGACTATCTAGTTGATTATCTTGGAAATTAAATTGGAGTTTGTCCATACAGATTGCCTAAAAGAAATATTGGGTGTGGTTGCTAGACCCCCGCTTTTTCACTAATCACTTGGCATTGATCTTATAGTCAATCGGTCTTGTACTGTAACTATTATCAAGTGAATACCAAGTTTTTGTATTGTCTTGATTTCGTCCATAGACGATCACACTTGGTATTGGACTTATAGGTTGAAACTAAAAAGCGTGGTGTATTTGGGTACCCTCATCATTTTAGAGTCTATTAATCTAATCAATCGACCTTGAGTTTTGGAACTAAAATATGACAACCAAATATTAATTATGGTATTTATTAATTGGTGATTTATTTTTCTTGTGTGGTTATTTCATCCTTTTCTTCTCATAGTAAAGATTTGTAATGATTTTTGCTTAAGTGAAGTTATTTAGTCAAATTTGTCATTTCTTTGTTAGATATTTTCGATAGGGTCTCTTTTATTCTTTATGTAGGTTTAGAAAGTTTTTCTAGGGCTTGCATCTTTGAGGTTGACCTAGTTCGCGATTTGTTTGATCACCTTGATATTAATATTTTATCTCAAGTTTCTTATCATGTTTCATCCTTTGAGGTGGAGTTTCTCTTCAATCTTTTTGAAGGGATTTTTTGCTAGATTGATGGTGTGCTTCCGACCAAGGATTTTGACATTTTTTAGGTTGTTGATAATAGAGACTCAGATAACCTAACTATTAGTCAATTCAGTCTTTTAGATCCAAGTTTTTATTTTGAATCTAGTAAATGTAAATAATGGGTTGTTTGAAGCATATCATTAGAAATAACTATTCATGTTGGGTTGGATGGGACCTTCCTCTTTTTTTTTTTCAGATAAAAATCTTCAACAATTTTTTTATTTGCTCATGAACCAAGCTTGGTTTCCAATCTTTCGATTTAGACCAAGGGTTTTCAGCTAGGTTAGGTCTTGGTTATGTTTTCTACTTCCCATCTGGTAAAACTTGAATTCTACCTGTTTTCTAAGAAGAATTATGGTAATTATGCGAAATTCAAAAAGCAATATAATTTGATTGTTAAATTCTAATTAAGAAAGGGATGTAATTTTGGTACGTGGGTATAAATTTGTGTTTGTGAGATTTCCATGAAAGTTAGTGGTTTCAATATCTCTCTTAGTATAACTATCTTTATATTTAGTTCTATCCTAGGATCTTTTATTGAATGTCATATTTTGTACTTATCTTGGGTGTATCTTGAAATCAATATATTAAGACAATTATTTACTCCTTCACACGGGGCTTGGTCCTTCTCTCAAGAATATGTTTGGTATACACATTTTATGGTATTCATTGAGGACCTTATTAGCCACTCCAAGAAATGGTTGCTTTTCACTTATTGCAGATTTATAGAACACCCATATTGATTTTTCTTACGGCTGATTCTACTTCTGGTTACATGTTTTTGGTTAAACTTTTTTGAAGTTGCAATATTCTTATTATCAATCTTATTTTAAGAAGCTTGTTAGAGCAACCACAGTGGACGATCAAACCCATAAATATGGTCCAGAAATGAGACACAGTGGGACGAACTAAAGAGTAAAAGCTGGACCAAAACCAAATCCAAGACTATATTTTGTATGGGACCAAGACCAAAACCAAAAATAGTCGAGAGAACGTATAATGTACGTTTGTTAATAGGCGAGATTTTAAGTTACGCTTGAGTTGAAGCGGACGTATATCTTCAGCCCGTGTAGTGAGGCGCATGTATAAAGTGATCCTGATGGCTGATGGGGCGGATGTATAAAGTGATCCTGATGGCTGATGGGGCGGATGTATAAAGTGATCCTGATGTATATTTTTTCATCAAGCGAACATTATATGTGTGCTCGACCAAATTTACTCTTCCAACCTAGTGTAACACCACGGACTAAACTCAAATTTGGTCATTTTTTTTTTGGTCTTTGGTCTTTGGTTTTGATCGCACCATTACAGTTGCTCTTAGTGATCATTTAAACCATTATACTCCTCGGAGGGATGGGGAATTATGGTGTGCATTGTGTCATTCCTGTTGTGGTCAATAATTCTATGTTTCTATCAATTTGCGCATGCATGTACCATCATCTCGATAGAATTATTGTGTGGTGTTGTGTTATTATTTTTTAATTTGTTTATGAAGTGACAATTATTTCATTCGTGGATGAAGCCTATTTAAGTCTTTTATGATGATAGAAAAAAAAAAATTGGTACAGTTTGGGATGGTGGACATTATCTAAATTAATTTATTTTTCTTGTATAAATTATGATTGTTTTATCAACTCGCTTGTTTGTACTTGGTCTTGTCCTCATGTTTGGTCTTCATGAAGAGTTGAGGAAGATCCATCCATACTGTTAGAGCACTACTCCATTGAACACCACAAGTATCAATATGTTAATCTTGTTGTCAATGATAGATTACCAAAACCGTTTATTGGTTTAAGTCAACTAAAGTCACTCTAGGACTTGGATTATATTTAGGTAGTTGAGTCTTAGAATTCACCGAATACCCTTGAAAATTGAAGATCACACAAAACTGAACTATGCAGTTTGAGATGTTATCTGTTGACATTCAAATATTTCCTAGATTTCGGAATCAACTTTTGGCAGTTGGCAATGTGCAATTTTAGATGTTTTCTATTAACATCTTAAGACATTGAGTTAGAGAAATGGAAACATAAGTTCGAGAACTATGAAAAAGTTGGAAAATTATGAATTCTAAAATTACTTGATGATTCACTGACCATATGGTTATCTCGTGAACTTTGGTGAATGGTCCTCATTGACTAATATGTGAGTGCACTTTTCTTCTTGTATTATAAGAAAAGCTTCTCACACTCTTAATCGTTTTTATTCTTGGTACCATGATATTTTGAGTAGGTTAATTCTTTTCCTAGCTAAGAAGCTAAAATTTAGAAGTATCAGTATTTGGAAAATACTTGGGTTATAAACTTGTGGCTGTCATCTAAGAAAAGAACTCTATTGTTAGAAAATTACAACTACGAGAACAAAGTAAAAGACTATTCTAAGCAATATTGAGATTACTTAGGACAAAATAGTTCGTAAACTCGATAGCTAGTTCATGAACTTACTTAGGAATACAAGTAACTTTTTCTTTCATATTAAATAGCCTAGCCTATTTATATTATAAATATATAAAGGGCTCTCAGAAATAAGGGTTCTTAATTTTTGCATGTTGTGCATTTGTTGCTGCAAGTCGTCCTCTGTAAACCTATGTTCTTCGAAACTGCATTAAGTTACGAATTTAAGTTTTTAATTGAGATTCGTGAAATCCAATCAAACTATACATCTTTTACCTGGTAGATCTTTGGTATCTGAATTCTTATGTTGATCACCATAGTCATTGCTTATTCTAATATATTTTTCCTCTGACATAAGACTATTCAAGAACTATATGTTGAGTAATAAGATTTATAAAAACCTTAAGGAGTTCTTTGTCTCATACGTTTTTATTTCCACAATATTATGATCTAAGCTTGTATCCAGATAGATTTTGCGAGTTAGAAAAAGTTAGGTTTCAAAACGTGCATGTAAACCCTAATTATTCAGGTTTGCTTTGATAACTCTTTTCCATTAGAGTTTCCTTGAAGCAAAGAGTTTTATTACCTTGATTATAGTATATGGAGGAAATCAATAGGTTCCCCGTTGGAGGTAGGGTAACAATAATCTTCACGAAAGACAGTGGAGAAACTTCTAGGCCTATAAAGGACGCCAGCTAGGGGAATCAAGTCTGCAGGGTCTTGTAAGATCCAATAGTGGTAAGGATGTCACTGCAGCTGAATAGCTTGGAGGTTATATATTCGATCTTGTAGTTGCAGGAATTCCCACACTACACCCTGTTCAAGAATTTATCAATATTTATGACATAATTTGAAGATTAAAGACACTTTTTCATTAATATGATCTTAAGGAATTTTACAAAAATCAAGAACACAGAACACTTGATAAAGATTTTCTCTCTCCTAAAAACCTTCCTAGCCCTTCAAAAATCATCTTTCTCTTTGGAACTATTCATTTCCTTTATATAGGCATTTACATAGTGGATTACAGCTCATGACAGCTCATTTACAGCTAAGATTCCCTTTAATTTCGGACCTGAGTTCTTGCGATAAATCGTAGTTAGCACCGCCTTATTCAATCGCAAGTTTTATTGGTTCGTCGCAAAAATGTCACACTTTACTCATGTTTCTGTCGTTTTCATCTAATATGTCATTCCTTACGTCACTTTGAGACGTGTCGCAGAATATCATTGATGCGTCGCAGAACTGTTGTTTATTTCACAAGAATATTGTTGTGACAATATTCTGATCCTACATCTTGCCTCTTCTCATATCTTTTCTGCGAAGGAGATAAAGATCATGAGAATTTAAGTTTTTTGATTTGTCGCAACTTTTTGTGCTTTCGCGCTTCCTTCATTTTGACACGTTTCTACTTCCATCGCTAGATATTCTACACGTGTTTCTTCTCTCATTTATTCCTCGTAACGTCTTTTTTCAACCGTTGAATTCTGACCATTCACATCTTTTCTTCATTGAATGCATTGATGTTCCCAAGAATCTTTTCCTCTTATAAATATCTCCTTCGCTGATCCCTCCTCTTCTTTTTACTCTCTCTTTTTATTTTCTCTCTGCAACTCTACTATTCTTCATCTTCTTCCGCAAATTCCGGATCTTATTATCGTTTTAATTTCGTTTCTTTATTCTTCTTCATATTAATCATCATTCCCATTAAAAAATGGCACCTTCTAAGAAATTAGGTCAACCCACTTTCCAAAAACACCATCAGAAACTCAAAGCTTTAGGTTTCACACTTTCTGAGATCCCTGGTCAGACTTCAGACTCTGATCTCTCCATTGATTTAGTTTCAAGATTTCCCTCTTCCAATGAGAAAATCCTTATTTTTCTAGGTCAACTAGAAGCTGGTCTTCCTATACCTCTTTATAACCCAGATCTTCCTTTTTTTTATGAAATTATTTCTCACACTAAATTTTCACAAGCAATCTACCAATTAAGCGGTGATTGTATTCGTCTCATTCTCGAATATGCCTTTCGTGGAGCTGGTAAAGGATCTCGCTATCCTGAATCTGCGAAACATCCTGATTTTAAAGATATCCCAATTATTCCAGCGAAATATACCATGGAGAATTTCTTTGCGAATTATCAAGTGATTCCCATGAAGAAAGATAGCACGTGCTGGGCGGTCCGTTTGAATAGGAATAAAAAGGTAGCGAAGGATAAACTTCTTATGCAAGATATAGACTATCACTCAAGTAAAAAACCATGGTCCACGCTTCTCAAAAGATGACAAATGGTGCAGATTTCCTCTCCTCCTTGAAGGCCCATATATTTCTGGCATTCTTGACCTACCTGCGAATCCTGCGAGTTTTACGGCGTATCGTCCTTGGGTTTTTAATTGGTCTGAAAGGAACTCTGAGGTATATCTCGCAAAATTTATCATTGTTCGCAGATTTGGATAAATGTATTATTCTTACTAATTATTGAAATATCTTTTATCAGATTGAAAGAATGAAGCTTAGCTATGTCAACACTGGGAATCCCAATCTCCTACAAATTTTGAAAACCTTCACAGATGAAGTAAGAAACAATCTTCTATAATCTTTTAACAATATATTGTTGACCATGTTTCTTATCTTTATGTGTGATTGTTTTCAAGGAAATTCCATTTTTCGCGGTGGTTGAAGCCAAAGATAAAGGCAAAAGAATAGCAACTCCAAATGAAAGTTCTGGTGCTTCTCCTCACCGCAATAAAAATCAAACCACCGACGGTCCTCCAAAGAAGATAAGAAAAACTCAACCACATCCTTCTGATAATTCTCAACTCAAAGAGACTTCTACTATCTCTGAAGAGGGAAATCTTGAAAAAGATAGTGAAATTAATAATGATGCCTCAGTAGGCACTTCAATGCATATCTCTTCCGCAAGGATTAGGTCTGCGATGGGTCTTTCTCAATCTGAGACTCCAATGGATCAACTATCAAATATTTTAAGAAACCCCTTACAAGGTATTGGAGATGATGATACTACTCGTACTTGCGACTATCTCTCAAAGATCTGCGACGCTTCAATTTTGACTAATAATAAAGATCTTAAAGGAGTCTCAAGATTTATCAACCCTGGTTTTCTTCATGCGTTAGCTTTGCTGGTATGCCCCTTTCCTTCATTTTTCTTGCAGTAAACTTTACATTTGTCATGAATATCAAAGATTTTTTACTTATCTTACTTATTTTCTCTTTTCTGTCACAGACTGCAAGAGCTTCTTTTTCTGTTGCTTCAGAATTAGAAAATAGATTATCATCATCGCAGAAAAGGCTTACTGATTCACAATCTGAATCTGTGAAACTTCTCGAGAAAAATAAGCAATATGAAGCTGAAATCTCCATTCTTCGCGAAAGATGTAAGCAGTTGGAAGTAGCTGGGAATACTGAGCTTCTTAATAAAAACAAATCGATTGAAGTAGAAATTCAAGTTCTTCAACAGAAGTTAATTGATAAGGAGAAATTCTGCAAACAAGTTATTGGTATAAGTCTCCCCCCCCCCTTTTTTTTTAGCTTATTTGGGCAACCATTTTGCAGATGCCTATAATCTTACTGATGAATCCATCATTCTTAATTCTTTTGATGAACCCATAGATGAAACCACTCTTCTTGAGCGTCTTAAATAATTATTCAGATGAAAAAATTAATACTTTGTCCATTGATGAGCTTAAATATCATATCTCCCTTATGAGAATGGATTATAGATCTATCTTGAGCACATCCAATAGTTTAAAGACTTGCAGAGATGAATTTAGAGAGAAAATCAAAGTCTTAAAAGCCAAGAAGAGTGAACTTGAGAAGGATAAAGAACGTATTACTCTTCAAGGCGCTGAAGCTCTATCAAAATTTCGCAATACCCTAATTGATACTGAACTTGAGAGAGATAGGCTTAAGGATGAAAACATTAAACTTATTACAATAGAGAAACAAATCCGTTCCCATCTTCTTATTCAAAGTGATGATGAATTCGCATGGGCTGCGACAATTCTCGATAATGCTAGGAAAAACTTAGCGATAGATGTCAGTCTTCATTCCGAGCAAGCAACACTGATACAAGAAATGATCCATGAAAGAGAAGGTTATTTATTGCTCCTCTAATATCTTTGTATTTCTTGTAGATTTCCAACCAGTTTCTAATTTGTTTTTATATCGTCGCAGAATCTGAAGGAAGATATTCCAAAAGGATAACAGAACTTGAAGAAGAATAAAGTGGTCTTGCGAAAAATCTTGCTTCCCGTAATGATAAAATCTTTAGACTGCGAGAGAAAATAAAGATATCCAACTCCAATTTGCGTAGTAATCTTCTCACCATTCGCAATAATGCTATTGAGAAAGTTTGTAAAGATAATGATCTTCCTCTTAGTCTATATCCTTGTCTCTTGGATAATATCCCAGCCAGTTCTGAAGTACCAGTTATTTCTGACAGTGAGGCTGATATAGATGAGAATGAAAGTGAATATGAAGAAGGAACTAATGATGAAGATAATGAAGACGAAGATGAAGATAAATCTCAATAGTTTTGTTTTTTCTTTTTGATCTTCTTCTGTATTTCTCTCTTTCTTTTTTGCGATAATTATCTGCGACAAATTGTAATATTCTTTCTGCAAATTATTTGTAGCTCCTGATGTCTTTCAATATATAAATTCTTTTTTGCTTCTATCTGTCTGTTATTTATATGAATTTATCATATAATGATGAATAACAATTTTTACCATTCTATGCATCATTCCCATACCTGCCTCTTGTTATTAATCTACAATATGATAAATGAATTATTGCAAATATTTCTCCGAAAAATCTGTTATATGCTTCGCAGATATAATCTCTCTTGTGGTCTTATTTCTCCTTCCTAGTTAAAGGTCTTATTATGCCACTTTTATGCGACAAGATCGCAGGACACTCTTATTTTTACATGTAATAATATCCATTGATCTTGCCTTATCATTTAATTTTAATCTCTGCAGCAACATGATAAATCTAAGCCTTCTTGTGAGATTAATCTCTCTTTGCTTTTTAAGACTTATGACATTGTCGTCTATTCGATGAAATCGCAGGACGTCTTTGCGATTTATATCCTCTTATTATTGATTTCATTTATCTCATCTTTTGATCTTATCGCAAAACCCATTGATCTCATCTTAACATTTCTCTTTAGGCTTTTTGGCCAGTCACGCGGCAATATGATGGGCCTAAATATTCTTGCGAATATAAAGTCCCATGACATTGTTGTCTGTGTCACGCGACAATATGACGGGCCTAAATATTCTTGCGATTATAAACTCCCATGACATTGCCATCTTTTTTGATACACAGCTCCCTAATGGAGGGTATCGCCCTTATCTCTCCCCACGGTTGCCCCTTCAAGGATTATACATCGGCCATACAAGACTAGCACTTTCCCATCTGGTTCTGCCAACAACCAGTTGTTTTCGCAGCCTTGTCCTTTATGCCTTATATGGCTTATAGTTACAAGACTGCACCCTAAGTGGGGTTTTCTTTGGGCCGAACACATCGTAAGCCAAGACTTGCCGTGGATGGCCAGGGTAGGTTCATCCATCCCGGGCACCCATAGCTCAACCGTGTACCTCAACGCCTTGATCATACTTTGCATTCCTTAGGAGAAACTCTCGGGCGCCCAACCAGGGTATAACCTTATATAGTTTGGAATCCAAGTTATCTCTCCCGGATGGATTTTCTATAATCCCAAATCTCCATGACTAGGTTCCAGCAGCGGTATAGCCTTTCCCATAGCCATGCAAAGAGATACCCCCCTTATGACGCACTTTAAGGACATTGCCTCTTACGGAATAGAATCCGTGAACTAAGGTGTACGCCATAAAAGTTCGTCCAATTCTTATATATTTTTAGGCGATTTTCGCCCGTCTTATGCATTTGCATTAAAAATTCTTATATGATTCGAAATCATCATCTTTTTCTTTTAATAGAAAAATTTTTCTTTTAATATTCTGTGTGCACATTTTTTGCTGTTCTTGTTTTTCGATTGTTCGCAACATGATACTGTTGCACTTCTTTTCTTTTGTGATGAATGATTATTCGCAATTTCTTGATACTTGTTTATTTTCTTGTGAGAAATGATCTATCGCAACAACTTATACTTGTTTGTTCTCCTGCGAAGAATGAAGATTTCAACTTTTTCCCATATTCGCATGATTAATCACCATTTTTTTTTTTTGGGTACAAACTACTCTTGTAATATATCCTTTCCCCGCAACTCTATATTGTCCACCATCAATTTTTTAGCTCTCTGACTTTGCCTCCTGTTATGTTGTCAATTACGATTTCGAGCATTTCTTTCTTCACAAGTATTAATATCAACTTCATAACACTTTTTGCCTTCAAACCAATCACCTTTAATTATCCCAATACCATGAGGATGTGGAAACTTTATGCATTGATGATATGTTGATGCTATGTCCAAGATCCCATGGAGCCATGGTCTTCCAATTAAGGCATTGTAAGGAGATTCTATATCCACTACACAAAACTTGATTTTTGAAGATATCTTGTTCAAAGGAATTTCCATAGTAATTTTTCCTTTTGGCTTGTTTGCAGTGCCATTAAAACCATAGATCTTGTAAGTTGAAGGGATTAATTCATCATCTCTTCCACCCATTGTGCGATAAGTATGATAAAATAAAATGTCTACCGAGCTACCAGTGTCAATTAAAACTTTATCTATTGCCCAAGAATCATTTGCTGCGTCACCATCATCTTCTTCTTCTTCTTCTTCTCTGTATTTTGGATTTATCTCTAACTTCACCACCAATGGGTTGCCATGCATCTTCCCGGGCTCTGGTATCTCTTCTGCAGTAAAAGAAACCACTTGTTTCTGCCATTCTTCTAACGGAGAAATCTTCGCAATATTCATCACCTCTCTTCCCTCTATATCCCTTGCAAATACTCTGCTTAGCACATTGTCATGGAAATCCTCTATCGTTTTCTGCGAATGTATAATTGAATTGCAAAATAGATTTTTTGTTGTAGCTCCTACTTCAATGACAAATGTTTCGGCTTCTTTTGCAACATTAACTCTGCGAATTTCTGGTGTTTGCGGCAATTGCTGCGGTTGTAAATATCTTGCTAGAAAATGATTTAATTTCCCCTGTTCAATCATTCGCAAAATAATTCTTTTTACATTTCTACAATTATTCACAGAATGACCATGAAAATGATGATAAGGACAAAATTCTTGATTTTGGTTGTTGGGATGTGGTTCTTTCCCCATGTTCCAGGGTAAGGGTATATTCTCCATCAAAATAATCGCTTCCCAAATCTTGTCTATACCGGTATTTAAAGGTGGAAATTTGATGTCTTCCCACATATTCCTCTGACCTCTTTGCTCTCTTGAATAATTCTGCCTCTGTCCACCATAAGTCTCATGCGGTTGATCAAACCTTGGGACCTTATTATTGTTATTGCGATTATAAGAATTTCTCTCCTTTTCCAATTCCTCCTGATCTCTACTCCCCATTGCTACTATCTTATGTTGATTATCAGTCTCCATTTTCTCTCGCGGATTTTGAGAAGTACTTGCTACTGTATTAATCATCCTTGGTAACAAACTTCCATTTGCTGCGGCTAAATTTGTGCCTGCGAGAATTGGATAAGACTCCATCTGATTTTGTTTTTCCTCCAAAGCAATATATTCTTCTTGCAATTCTCGCAGTTATGTCATGGTGATAGTGTTTTTAACTCTGAAGACCTAGATGTATAATAGATTCGTCACAAACATAGCATTTATGAAGGACAAAATGAGATATCTTTCATCTACTCTTCCTTCCATTTCACTACACATTGTCCTCCATCTTATCGTTAAGTGCTTTAAACTCTCACCAACTCTCTGTTTCAATCCAAACACATCTTCAATTCCAGGTCGCGTAAAGTTATTGCTGATGTATGCTCCTAAGAAAGTAGTTTGCAAGTGCATGAAAGAAGTTATTGTATTCTTGGGAAGACTTTCGAACCACTTCAGTGCTTCGCCAGTTAAACTTGACGCAAAATATTTACACAAAACGACATCATGGTTCTCCCATTGTAGCATACATCGAATATAAGCTTTGATATGTTAGACATCACACGTAGTCCCATCAAATATACTGGTCAACACCGGTAAATTGCATTTTGGAGGTATCCCTCCTAATTGTACCTCTTGAGTAAATGGAGTTTTCGCAGCTTCTTCGATTGCCTCATCAAGTTGTCTTCTTCCTCCTTCTCTTATGTTATTTATCATTCCTCTCATTTCTGCTAATTCTCGCAAGATTTGTTCATTCCTATCAGAATTTTTCTCCATTGGCCTTTTCAACGCAGCCTCTCTTCGTCTGCGTTCATGCCTTTCTTGTCTTGCGATGTTTCGCGCTTCTTCTCCAACATCTTGGTTTTGCCTTCTTCTGCGATTTTCTTCTTCTTGCAAGTTAATTTGTCTTTCATTCTCTTTTCCGCGAATTTCCTCATCCCTTACTGTTTCTCTTCGTTGCCTTTCTATGTCTCTGCGAATTCTCTCATATTCCTCATTGATATCATCATTATTACGATTTTGCGCACGTCGTCGTTCTCGATTATCATGATTATTCTGACGCAACGCTGTTTGAATTTCTTGTTCTTCTACTTCTGCTCGCAATCTCTCTCTTTCTCCCGCTAAATGTACTTGCTCAATATAATGCCTCTCAATATCATCTTCGATCATTCTGCGATTTCTTCGAATCTCTTCATCAAGTAACATTCTCCTTCTCTCTTCTTGATTTTCTCCCTCATCCTGATTATGTCTAATGTCTAAAGTTTCACCGCGTGGAATATAACGATCATTTATCAAATTCTCGCTAATATTTTGTATAGGGATATTTTGTCTTGTTTCTTCTCTATATGATCTTGAATTTGATCTCTGATGCGTGTCGTATGCGTCAAAAATAATTTCACTTCCTCACTTAACTAATATGAATATAGTAATCGATAAGAAAGAGTTCGTATCCACAAAGAGGCGATTGTTGTTATGCAATTTTCAGATTCTTAAGTAACCAAATAACCCAAGTTGTGTTTTTGTATTTATCAAAGTAATAATACTAAATAAAGCAAAGTAAATAGTTGGAATAATCAATAAGGAGAAGATATTGGTTAAGGAATGGTATCATTCACAAACATGTATTTTTCATCTATGATTAGAATTGGTATTTAATCTCTCAATTATCAAAAGTCCTAGGATATCTTGATCGCAAGAGTATCCCGTTTATTTCCTAATTTTATCACAAACAACATTAAAAGATGCTATCGTGAAATCTTCTTAAAAAGCAACCTAAAGTGTAAAAGCACAATTAGATTTAACTCCCTAAGAGCAATAAGTTCTATGAAATAAGACTAATCGATGCAAACAAACGTGTAAAAGCACTAATTCGTTTTAACAAAGGTTATGATTCATATGCGATTAAAAAGATGTATCACTACAAGTATTAACCACAAGTTGCTACTAGAAATCAGGGACAAACAACTTTTACGTATTGAAAACCTTAATATAGCTATAGAGATGAAAACAAATCCAATTGATTCCGGACTCAACCAAACTAGCATTCAAATCATATGATAATAAAAACAATGAATCATAAACGACAAAATTGAGACAAAACTAATTCATAGAATCAAATAATCATGCTTGAAGAAATCAACTTTTATCCCATAACCAATTATTGTATTTAGCTACTCATATTCATGGAGTTTATCATCATAATATTCAAAGGAAGACTATGAAACATAAAAGAAAGCAAACCCTAGAAGTAGTTCTCTGCAAGAGCTCCAAGAATAGAATAAAAACGTTGTTTCTTTGTTGTAGAAACTCTCTTTTTATAGCCCTTTGCTTTCCAAAAATAGGTCAAAATCTTCAAGTCCACGTCCATCTACTAGTCCACCAAGCCCAGGTGTGAGAAATATGTCTCTGGAAATTTTGGGTCCACAACTGGTCGCCGGAATGCTGACGTCATCACCGGAATCCGGTCGTCGGAAAACTTTCTCCGATCACTTTTGCCATCTGAAACTATCACCAAGTAATTCTGCACTTCCTGTAGCTCAACTTCGCTTTCCTGTATTTCAAACATTTGCAAAACCCATCTAAATCCAATTTTTATTCTTGCGAAAACGTACCCAAAAGCGTGACGCGAAGCTCATATGTCCGGCGGCCAACTCTTGAATTCGACTCATACCCGCCTCATGATTCAGTGAAATATTATGATTCACGCTTTAACTTCCGCGATCCGACATCCCGGGCTATGCTCACCGGTGCACTATTTTCGCCCCGTTTTCGCACTCTTTCAGTCAGCACCAGCTTGCACCTTGTCCCACTTCCATCGCATCACTTGAACAACAACAGCTATATCATCTCTTCCCGTAGCTCTTGCATAGTATCATCCATTCCGCAGCTGCACTTGTACTCATACCACAACATCTCAATCACTCACCATTTCAGCTTCCTTAACAAACACAGTACCTGCAACAAATCCATTTCTCAGCATCTCCATCCAACCACCAACACCTGCTATAAAGCAGCAACACTTCATTTGCTTTGCAGCTCCATCACTCACGCCCTTAGCTTGCCAGTTAACTCAGTTATCAGCTGCTTTCTCCTTCATTCGAGCTGCCTGCACCCACTCAGTTCAAGCCACCAGCTCTGTGTAGCTACATTCTCAGTTCTCTCTCCAGCTAGCCACCGCACCATCACTTTCTCCAGTTCATAACTGCACAGCAGCACCAATGCCTTCGCTGCCAACTGTGGATACAAACCATGACGCCACTCCGAACTGCAATCACCATTCATGCCTTATTCTCAATACAACCATCCTACACCTCCCTGTTAACTGCCAGTCATAGTTTACATTACAGCACTATGGCAGTAAGCCATTTTATTCCAAGCTCTCTATCTACACCAATCACTGCATTCCCTGAACTGCCAGCTATCCTTGCCTAATTCCTTTAACTGCAACGCACTATGAACATCAACAGCACCAGATTCCTATGGCCTAGCCACCAGAAACTGCATCATGACAACTCTAGCTTCAGTTCAAGAACTCCAAATCCAGCTATTGCTTCTGCTCTTCATCCCTTACCTTTTACTGTAGTTCCAAGCCTACAACTGCAACTCTGCAAATCAATTGCACCATCTGTTTTGCACTTCAACTCAACTAACTGCCACAACTTGAGCCAAGAACCTCCAGCTTCCTCAACTTAAGTCATCTCCCTGCTATGAATCATCTCCACAGAGCCAACCAACAATTATAGTTCTTCTTCTCAAACCCTTTTGTGCAAACTTACAACATCTTCTCGATTCAAAACCCTGAGCTGCTTATTATCACCACCAACTTCCTTTTGCTCCAACAGTTTCTAACTTCCATTTGCACTAATTCAGCCGTAGCGACTACCAGGAGCAACTACATTGCAATCTTGTTGTAACTTCTACAACATAGCCACCTCTAAGAATTCACACACCACCAACAACAGCTTGTTATTATTCTCTACATTGTCCATGTTCACTGCCAGCATCACCATCCATATTGCTCCCCTGCAACTTCATTCAACTCCCTGAGTTACCCATAACCAGACCTAGACCAACACAACTCAAGCCTTCATTGCAGTAATTCATTACAAGCCCCAGCAGAGACAACCTTCAATCACCACCAGACTCGACCTTCTCTAGTTCAACTCCTCGTCACTTCCATTCATGACTCATTGTACCAGAAACAGCTCCTACTTCTCATGTATCCCTACAAATCAGACACTTCTCCTCCGTAACCAGTCTTAGCAGCAACTTTTGCTTCTCTTCACGGCTCAAGCATAAATGCAACTTCTGTAGCTTAATTCAATTCAGATGTCAGAACCTAAAAACCCAAATCAAACTCAGGTCCTGCAACTGCAATAGCCTTTAGATTTTGCACTTCACCACCAACTCCAGGCCACAGCAACACTAATTAGCCTCTCAAATGCATACTCAATCCATGAACAACAGCACCAACACTCCGATAAAATCCCACCTGAGCATGGCTAGCCGACTGCAAAAATGGATCAAGCATTTCGCTGAACAGCTGATATGCGTCTTCATACACATACACAACAACCCATGGTTGTACTCCTCCTGAATCACCTATCAATTCGAAATGTTCAAACCTCATCAACAGACATCTCATCTCTTCTTCTCTCGAACCCCTGCCCGATTCCTCCATGATTTCTTTCAACCTAGCAGTATAAATTGAACCTCATCAAAATCTTCCATTTCTGTTGAACCGCACTAGTTGTTCTTCACCACTTCGAAATTCCCAGTTAACCCATTGGAGCCAGTCCATCCACCTGAGCCTGCCGACGAGAACTCTTGGCAATAGCGGCACATAATGAAGTCTGAAACTTGTTGGTTTGAAAAGAGAATTTGTGTTGTTCAGGATTCGACCTAGATGAGGTATAATACCCTGAAACTGATATCCGCACCCACTGTTTGGATACGGGGAGACTTAATATTCTCCATTCAAATTGTCACCCTGGAAGACTGACAGTTTAATTTCTTGTATAATATTTCTTTCCAATGCCTTGAAGAGATGTTTGCTTGCTAGCTTCGCCTCTGTCTTGCGCACCTTAGCCTGCTCCAAGTATCTCTCGCCTGTGAATTGACAGTTTTGCCCTTCCATCTCAAATTGAGCAATTTCTTCTTCTTTTTCTTCGTATGACTCCAGAGTACCTAAAACACTCAAAAGTAAACATAAGATACATAATTCACACGAAAACTCGCAAAGAAAGCATAAATACTAGATATAAAATTAGGTGTTTATCACACCTATCAATCTCATGCTGCTTCTCGATCTTCTGTTTTGCAACCTCAAATTTTCCATTCTTAATTCATGATTTTGCCTTGTAAGATTGGCACGTTCTTCTGCCTCTAATCTTCTTTCTTCCTGTATCCTTTGTCTCAAATCATCTACTACTTCATGCTCTTCATGAATTAGTCCTCCATCCATTTCTTGATTTCTTTCCTCTTCTTTATTTTCCGCTTCTTCTATCGAATCCGACCTCCAAGTATGCACACTTACTCTATCATAATCCACATTTCTATCTTGTGTTCGTGTTTGTTGATTCGGTGGTTGGATTGAATTTTCTGCTCCATTTCTCACTCTACTTCTTCCTGATCTGATCCTTAAAGATCCCTCCAATTCACCTGTTCCTTCCCCTGCAATTCTTTTACTTCTTCTCACTGTTGTTGGTGGTTCTGATGTATTTCTTCTCCTTCTAGCCATTTCTTCAATTCTAACAATTTCTTCAAATCTTCAAGCTGTAATTTGAAATTTCTCAAATTGATTCTCCATGTTTCTGGGCGCCAAAATGTAGTTGCAGGAATTCCCACACTACACCCTGTTCAAGAATTTATCAATATTTATGACATAATTTGAAGATTAAAGACACTTTTTCATTAATATGATCTTAAGAAATTTTACAAAAATCAAGAACACAGAACACTTGATAAAGATTTTCTCTCTCCTAAAAACCTTCCTAGCCCTTCAAAAATCATCTTTCTCTTTGGAACTATTCATTTCCTTTATATAGGCATTTACATAGTGGATTACAGCTCATGACAGCTCATTTACAGCTAAGATTCCCTTTAATTTCGGACATGAGTTCTTGCGATAAATCGTAGTTAGCACCGCCTTATTCATTCGCAAGTTTTATTGGTTCGTCGCAGAAATGTCACACTTTACTCATGTTTCTGTCGTTTTCATCTAATATGTCATTCCTTACGTCACTTTGAGACGTGTCGCAGAATATCATTGATGCGTCGCAGAACTGTTGTTTATTTCGCAAGAATATTGTTGTGACAATATTCTGATCCTACAGATCTCAACTATATTCCTGTCCGAAATATGATACTATGCTAATGTTTGTAGCTGCTTAATATAATGTGCCTTCAAACTGGACGAGGTCCCAAGGTTTTTCTGATACATTGCAGTCTTCCTCGTTAATGATCTTGTGGCCTGTGTTATTTGATTTCCGCTTTATATTATTTATTATATAATTGAAATGAACAAGTAGTACATTAATCATCCTAGATTTTTTATCTCGTTACTAAAGATCCTGGAAGACTTGCTTTTGTTGAATTTGGATCTTAAAGTTTCGAGATCGTATTAGGTTGACCTTTTGGATTTGCATCTTGATAGATCTTCCTAAGATATCCTTGTTTATACAATCTTGAATACTAATTTTGTTAAGATTACGGAATTATGATTTAAACTTACTAACTGTACAGAAATGCTACTAAAAGTTTAAAAATGGAAAAAAATGGTGATGCACTAAGTACCCTTTATGTCTTGCATATTGGGTATTCTTTGATGTACCTTCATACAAGCCCTTATATGCATATGTCAATTGCTTGTGATTAGTGTGCAAGGATCAAATTAGGATTACTAAGATATGAACAACTAAAATCAAATAGCGTCACCAGTTAATAAGCGGCACGTCTTTTATCATTTTAATGTATATATCAAACAAGAAACATAATGACATAATACTATGCCATACAATTATCTAGGTCCATTCTAGAAAATAAAATAAATCATAGTCTTTTTAACAAAAGAAAATATGCTTTTCTTAAATAACAAATACTGATTAACAAATTATAGATAAGAAAATGTTTGTTGCCACAATGAAAGCATAGAAAAGAATCGTTTTTTTGGGACCATTTTTTTTATTTCCTAGCGACGCGTTCGGTTGGGAAATATTTTGCGACGTAGCCGAACTAAGGTTCGGTTGGAAAATGTTTTTTTAAACTAAACGAACTATTGTTCGGTTGGAAAATGTTTTTTGAAACTAACCGAACTATTGTTCGATTGGTAAATATTTTTTGAAACTAACCGAACTATTGTTCGGTTGGAAAATGTTTTTTGAAACTAACCGAACTATTGTTCGATTGGAAAAAGTATTTTGCAACTAACCGAACTAACCAGTTCGGTTGGGAAATGTTTTTGCAACTAACCGAACATAAGTTCGGTTGGGAAATGTTTTATGCAACTAACCGAACTTATGTCTAAAAAACCATGGTCCTAAAAAAAAACATAGTCCCCAAAAAATGATTCATCGAAACGGGGATATAACTTGTGTATTGATTTTGGGCCTTGTTATCTTATCATCATCATCAAAGACCGAAAGCATTACCTTAATAAGCCCATCACAATCTCCAAGTGCCCATCACTAACTTACCCATTGTTGGGCTCAACTTTGTTTGGGAAGGAAAATTAAGATTCTCTCTTTTCTTTTGAACGTTAATTTGGGACCATGATAAATTTGGGGACCATTGTTTTTTAAGGCATCCTAACCTAAATTGTTAAGGGCTGTCCTAAAAATCCTAAGATTACTAATTTGCCCCTTACCCTAATTGAAATTAACTCTAACCTAATAATTGCAATTAACTTAATCTAATATAAAAAAAAAGCATCTAACCTAGCCACCACCTCCAATTATCACCACCACCCACCACCATCGCCCACCACCACCACCACCGCCCACCACCACCACCTCCGATTCTTGAGTGACTAAAGTGATAGAAGAAGAAGAAGATGGAGAAAAAATTTATTTTGAGATGGGTGAATATGGAGAAAAAACATCCTCTGGGTGCCAAAGTATGCTTGTAACTTAGTGAATGTTGCTATAAACGACCTAAAATATCTTTAAAATCAAAATTGTAACAAAAACATTTCAACCATGTCAACAAAGTTCGATTTTATTATATGAAGAACATGTAACCGAACTTTCTACAAATGCAGTTCGGTTAATAAATCCAAAATCACAGGTAACCGAACCAGAGCTTTAATGGAGTTTTTATTTGTTCTAGCTAGCTGATGAAAAATCAAATGTAACCGAACTACTATGCTTGAGTTCACAGAGTTTTGTTCGGTTCAGTCGACTAGACCACGTTGTAACCGAACTTTAAACAACAGAGTTCGGTAAGTTCGCAAAATTTTATTTTTTGCGATTAAACTGAACTCAACATTTGGCTATATATAGAAGAGTTCGGTTTTGAAATTATTTTTGCAAGTTAACCGAACTCATTTATAGAGGTATGTTCGGTTGGTTTGCAAACTTCAACGCAATCAAGTTCCCAACCGAACTGCAGGTTAAAAGTAACCTAGTGTTAAAAGTTCGGTTAGTTAGCAAACTTCAACATATTTTGCGAATCAACCGAACTGAGCTTGTATATGCACATATGCAATTAGGAAAACGTTCGGTTAAAGTAAAAACTTAACAATTTTTGCGATCCAACCGAACTGCACTTTCAAATGCATAAATGGAATTGGCCCATAGTTCGGTTAAATGTATTTTTTGCGAATGAACTGAACTCTGAGTTCGGTTCAGAAAAAATTAATCTTTGATAACCGAACTCTTAGTTCGGTTAAGACTTTTTTTTTGCGATGTAACCGAACCTGTCTCTGGAAAAAAAAAAACCCTCCATTAAACCTCTCTGCAGCTTCCATTTTCAACTCATTTTGATTATTACTTCTCTTTTTTTTCAACCAAAAACGAATGACAAGCAATGAGTTTGTGAGAATATCTTTGTTAATGATTTAAATGAAGCTACATATATAGAGGTGGTGGTGGTAATCTATGGTTGGTGGTGGTGATAATCGGCGGGGGTGGTGGTGGTAATCGGCGATGGTGGTGGTGGACGGTGGTGGTGGTAATCGGAGGTGGTGGTGGTGGTAATCGGAGGAGGTGGTGGTGGTGGTAATCGGCGGTGGTGGGTTAATGTTATTTTTTACTTAATCATAAAGGTAGTTTAGGTATTAAGAAAAAAAAATTGATAAGGGTTTCCTACCCTAAAATAGACAATGGTCCCCCCAAATTTATCATGGTCCCCAAATTAACGTTCTTTCTTTTGAAGCACAAACCTGAACTTGGCAGGATGCAAGAGTGTTTTTATTTTTTCATACGAGTGAAATGGGACGGAGTTACAAAGTGCTCGCTCGTCACACACACCGAATTAAAGCCAAGTTCTTAATGGGATGAAGTTACAAAGTGCTCGACGAAACATCGAATTAAAACCTAAGTTCTTCAAGAAAATGATTGGGATGCAGCGCAAGTTTAAATTGGAACTTTGGGGACCCTTGTTTATTTGGGGGACCATTGTTTTTTAAGGGTAGGACACCCCTTATAAATGTAGGTCACCCCTTATGAATATATTTTAATTAATACCTAAATTACCCTTTTAATTATTTTTGGGTTATGATTAGTGAAATCATTAGTGAAATGATTAAATAAAAATTAATTAGTGAGATTAAATTAAAAGATTGGTTTTTATAAAAAGTAGTAGAATTTTTTTGGGAGTAAATTTAGAGAAGATGAAGGAGAAAACCATGGAAAAAAAAAGTTATTTCCAATTCACTAATTGGGGGAATTCAAGTGATGAATGCTCATCTGATTCTTCATCTCCATCCTCTCCTAGAGTTTTTGTTAATCTTCAGAATGATCCGGATATGAGTTATTTATTAGATGGTGAATGTATTCTTCCCCAAACACAATCTCAATCTTAAGATGAAAATGATGGATTTTATCAACCACAACCGGATGAAGAGTATTTGGGTTTCCAGGTATGGTCCAAACTTAGCTAATGTTAGTTGAATTGCTCCAAATTTTCAAACCAAATGTTAATTTTTGAAGTAGTTCAGTTACCTTATGTGAAGAACATGTAACCGAACTAATCTGAAAGTGTAGTTCGGTTACTTTATCCAAATACGCAGGTAACCGAACTATATATTAATGGAAGTTTCATGGATTTCCGGAGTAATGTTCGGTTGTTTCGCAACCAATATTAACCAACCGAACTTTAGGCATAATAAGATTATTCTTTGTGTACAAAGTTCGGTTTGGTCGCAATCAATAACAAACCGAACTTTACGTAAAAATAATATTGAAGCTATTGTACTAAGTTTGGTTGGTTTGCAACCAACAACAAACCTAACTTCACGTAAAAAAATAGATTTAACTTAGTGTACAAAGTTCGGTTGATTCGCAAACTGCATAAAAACCACCTATCTAATCGAACTATACATAATATAAGAGTAGATTAAGTATAATAAGTTTGGTTGTTTTGCAAACGTGATCCCAACAGCCTAACTAACCGAACTTATCAAACAAAATTAAATCAACAATTCCAGAGTTACATTCGGTTACCTAGATAAAATAACATGTAACCGAACTGTGTACTTTTTATTTGTTCAGTTACATGTAATGTTGCTTTTAAACCGAACCAAGAGTTTGGTTACTGCGATAAAATTATCTTGTTACCGAACTTTATTGTGATTGCAATTGATGTTGTTCCATTTCTTGCAGATTGAATTCCAACCTATACCAATGGATGAACAACCTTCTCCGGTTGGTATGTTGTTCGAAGATACATCCCATCACTATGTCAATGATTTGGTATTTGACTTACCTATTGATGCGAAGAATTGGGCTAGAGAGCATGCCAATAAATCCATGTGCGTATTAGTTTTGAAAGGAAAAGAAAGCAAAACTCGTTTAGAAATGGTTTGTGAGAGAAGTGGGGATCCGGATGCTAGTCACAAGAGGAAGGATTATGTGTATAAAGGAAAGACGACGAGGAAGAACACAACATGCTCAAAGAAAATTAAATGTCCGTTCAAGCTAGTATTTAGTAAGTGCAAAGAAAGGAAAGTATGGGTTCTATCTATGGATAAGGTGGTAGGTCATCACAACCACCCTCGTCCGGAGGATCTTGAAGGACACGCAATGGCCGCAAGGCTCACTCCTCAAGAAATGGAGAAAATAGCTAAATATAGGAGAATGATAATTTCACCAGTTGGTATTCTTCGCTTATTAAAGGATGATAACAAGGATAACGTATCATCTTTGTATACCATTTACTATGCAATTGAGAAAATTAAAAGGAATGAATAGAAGGATATAAAAGTCATGCAATAATTGTTTTTGTTGGCTCAAGAGAAAGGCTACGCGGTTCAAAAGAAGGTTGGTCTGGAAGAAGAAATAACTCATCTCTTCATTGCTCATCCGAAGAGTGTTCAACTGGCTCAATGCTTCCATGAAGTTCTTATAATGGATTGCACTTACAAGACAAACAAATACGAGATTCCATTGTTGAACATTGTTGGTCGAACATCGACCAAGTCACCGTTTACGGTTGCTTTTTGTTTTCTAAAGGACGAGCTAGAACCAAGTTACACTTGGGCGCTACAACAAGTTAAGGCGATCTACCGAGATGTTGATATCCCCGGGGTTATAGTGACGGACAATGAAGTAGCATTGATGAAAGCAATAGAGAGAGTCTTCCCATTGGCACATAATATGCTTTGTACATTTCATATATGGTGCAATGTGATGAATAGGTGCAAGCATTAACTTTGTCCACATAAGAGGAAAGCATTGGAATAGATTAGTAAGCTACCGGAAGATGAACAAGCGGATGCAAAAGAGGATTTCGATAAACAGCACACCATAAATCACGCTAAATGGGTTTCTTTATACGGGGAATGGAAGGCATTGACTTGGTCTCTCACCGAAGAAGAGTATAATCTAAATCTTTCCGAATTTATTGAACATTGGTCTAGCCCTGAATATCTGGAGGATATTATAACGTATGTGGTGAAGCAATGGTTGGAACTGCACAAAGAGGGCTTCGTTTATGCTTTTACCAACCACCATAAACACTTTGGGAATCAAGCAACAAGTTTGGTACAATCGGCTCACCACCGGTTGAAGAAAAATCTCTTTGGATGTGTCGATAATTTTGTGGTGGTGTTTAACGCTATGGAGGTTTACTTCAACCACGAGTTTGAGAGAATTAAAGAGAAGTTTCAAAAAAGCCGCATCATGAAGTACAAAAAGATTGTGATGACCCACCTCCATACTTAGCATTTTTGGTTCCACGCTTATTGAAACCTAAGTGTAGTTTGCCTCGAGGAGTGGGAATTCTCAGTTCTTCCAGTGAAGGTTGGTTTGATTTTGTTCCTTTGCCCCTAATCAAGAAAACAAAAGATATTAGCTTAACCGATAAATGATTGACGAAATCAGAATTCTGTTCCAGGGAAGAGTTCGGTTGGTACATCTAGTTTGCGAAACAACCAAACTCCAAATTATATATGAAATTAGGGAATAGTTCGGTTTGTCATTTTTCTTGCGAACAAACCGAACTCAACATGTATGCAATTAGGGATGAGTTCGGTTAGTAGATGGTTTTCCAAAAAATTGCGAAAAAATCGAACATAATTCACAGAGTTCGGTTAAATGAGCATTGAACATATTGGTAAAATTAGAACAGTTTGGTTGCATTGGTTTTTTTTTTCTTCTAATGTTTTGAGTTCGATTGCGAAATAGTTTTAAAACATTTTACGAACTAACCGAAAAGATTTGACAAAGTTCGGTTAACTGAGAACTCAAAAAAGTGACTAAATTAGGAGAGTTCGGTTGCAAGGGAAATTCTTTTCGTTTTGTAAAATGGGCAGAGTTCGGTTAGGAGATAGTTTTCGAAAAATATGTGAAACTACCGAACTCAAAGTTCGGTTACATAGTTTTAATTCCTATTCAACCGAACTGTTCTTTGTGTTCTTCCTTGTAGGGAGTTTGGTTAACAAACTAGGGTTTTTGTGAAACGCCTCCTAACCGAACCCATCACTGTAACTTACATTCGGACCCTATTTTGATGATTTCTATTCAATTAAACAAATCAAAATCAAATTAAAACTAATGGATTTGGTTGAAAATACCTGCGGATTTTTCCCATTTCAGTTTCAGGGCCGATTGTGTCTTCACCTTCCGGTTCCACTTCTTTGTGAATCTCCAATTCAGTTGGCTGATTTGCTAGATGTCCTAATGGGGGACCCTTTCATGTGAGTCTTTTGGTTTGCTTTCGAAGAACCATTCTTATATTCGATTGATAATCGACGATGAAAATTTTATGAATCGACGATTAATCGTTGAAGACGATGTTGAGAAGAAGAAGAAGAAGAAGAAGAAGAGAAGACCCAAAAAAGAAGGAGGTAGGGTAGGTCTGATTTTTTTTTTTTTTGTGTTAATAAATTATATTAGGTTAATCTAAAACAATTATATATTAGGTTAATCTAAAACCGTTTTAGTGATAATCTTAATTAGGGTTCGGGGGCAAATTAGTAATGCCCACGTTTTAGGACACCCCTTATAAATGTAGGGTAGTGTTCCTTTAAAAAACAAAGATCCCCAAATATATCATGGTCCCAAAAATACGGTTCTTAAATTGGTTGTGAAAATAATTTAAACTAGCAGCTGGATTAACCCATGAGAGCAACCTCGAGATTTCTCAAAATGGGTTAAAATGAAATAAGATGTGACATAGCCGGCCCTTGCTTATATGACTCAAGTCTAAGTTCAAAGTTTTATACAATTGTCAATTGTGATAAGTCTTATGGCTTAATTTGATGCACTAATGGGTCCGGGCTTGAACCAAATATCCAACTCTACAAGCATTTATAGTTTCCAACACACAAGCGGAAAAATAACTATCAAGGCTGCCATCTCCCACATATATTTTAATACCAGCCTCCCTCACCCAATGAAATGCCTATACTAATTACTCCCTCAGTTTCACAATAATAGGCTGGTTTTATGTTTAAGTTGTACATGCAACCACCCTATAATTTTGAAATGAAGAGAGTAACAATCAGAGATTAAATTATATTAATCAGACGGTCTTTTGCTAGTCAAGTCTAACTTTGACTGAGTCAAGAATCAAGATCCTAACTTCCTAAGCAGTAGTAGTGTGAATCTATTTGTTGACTGTTATTCTTAATCTTAACATATATCCAAAACATCATTAGCATTTCATACTTATCCTAATTAAAGATCAAAAGCATTAAAGCAAATCTAATTAAGAATTAGTAAAGTTCATTCATAAAGCTAATCTACATGGAAGTGTAGAAGAACCACCACGTTATACAGGAATTGTTTATCACCAAACCGCGTAGTCTTTATCTGATTTCATACCTGAAAATAAAATAAAGAGATGACAATGTCATTATCGTACAAATATGACAATTGGCTACATTTGTATACACCACTTGCCATTTGTTTAGAGGCTCCCTACACCTAAGAAGCCCAATATAACAACTGGATGTTGAGGACTGCTCATTCCTTCTCCTATTATTCTATCCATCGATGAGTGTTGCAAGGAAGTTTCCCGAAGAGCATTACATGATTAAAAATGACAAATTTGATCCTTGATTGTGAAAGTTGAGCCTTACTGAATTACGATTTTCACAGCAAAATTAAAGCTACATTTTCAAAATACTCAAAAGTAAGGAATTTTGAAATTTCTCTGGGCGATTATGCTGCGCAATCATTTTATTACAGACAAGCATTGCTGTTAGTGGGATTACTAGTTTGTTTGGATGTACCAAAATTCAAACAAAAACTAGACACTACACACCTCCAAGCAAACTGGTACCCCATAAACAACTATGTAAATACAAAGGGTTGATATTAGTTGATTAGTCCGAGAACGACATATATTTTACTTTCTGGAGTGGCACATATTGTTATTTTGGAGGTATGAGCTGATATTTTCTGAATTTTCGTCTAATAAAAATTAATTAGTATGCAGATTTATAGGTTTTCTCTATTATTTTTCTTCTTTGATCGATCAAGAATTTTGTACCGACAAGTTTCGAATT
The DNA here is from genome assembly GCA_023529315.1 of Papaver bracteatum. Taxonomy (NCBI): domain Eukaryota; kingdom Viridiplantae; phylum Streptophyta; class Magnoliopsida; order Ranunculales; family Papaveraceae; genus Papaver; species Papaver bracteatum. Next base: position 631,680 of record JAJJWX010003836.1, on the reverse strand, counting down.
TGGTTGGCAAAGTACACAAAATTTGCAACTAAAAATATGCGTAGGTGGTGACATTATATTTTGAGGTTACATACGTAGGTGGTGACATTTTCCCCCAAATGTGTGGATCATACACTACAAAAGAACTGATAAACTAATAATCCAAGTAAAGTTAATCAAGAAAAGTATATTTAGTGTCATCCCTTAGTCATCATAAAAGGCTCAATTATAGTATACAAGAATTATACACATGTCCATTAGCTAGCCCTACCAGAAGAAAAATTATACACACATCACATAATAATACAGAGTAAATTAGAAGACAAATAGTAATAATATAACAGCTACTACTCACTCCTTTATGGTCAAGCTAATCAGTTGTCTCCTTCCTTGACCAAAGGGATTTATAAGACAAAAACCCTAATAAACACATGATAGTGAGCTTGATGAGAGTGTGATATGTTCTTCTTCATTGAACATTATATACAGTTGGGGCAGGTAAAAGAACACCAGACATCTCACATGGGGCAATGGACCCATGAATACTGACTCATGTTTGGCTATTTTGTCTTAATGATTTTTTTTTGATCATTTAGTACAAGTTTTGATATGGAAATCATACCCACTAAGTAGATATTAACAACAAGATAAAGATAGAGATGGTTACTTGGAAAGCCTAGTACTTGTTATATATTAACAATTTATACTTTCGGAGGGTTGGGAAAAAGTTGAAACCAGAGAATCAATTTTAATATTACAGTTAGGCATTGTATTAGAGTAATTTTTTATATTATTGGTTGAAATTGCCTTAGTTTAGGTGTCTTGAAACTATCCCCTCAAAATTTTGATACTGTCAAAAAAAAAAAAAAAAATCTTAATTATGTTGATAAATATCCAAATTTAAATCAGGAACGGTTACATTGACTCATTACATGATTTTCAACAGTTTTCAGTAATTCAAGCAGGCGACAATAACAAACCAAGCACTTAACAAAACCATTACAAACTTTAATTCAATGTAGGGTTCTAACCATTTCTTTTCGACTTCATAGTTTCATAAGTAACAATAACATAACATGACATGTTTAAATGGTCATGTTTGGATGAAAGTTAACACATCCAAGCCAACTAACAACTCCACATTTAATTAGCAGATGTGTTAGGATCCAAAGATCCAACCATTTCTCAAGGCCTTCTTCAATAACATAGTAACACAAGTAACAAAAATAAACTAAATTGATTGTCTATGGTATGAACAGTCTGAGGCGGTCCGAAACTTCATCGGAATCGGTCTTCTATAACGATTAGCTGATGTCTTTGAAGTAAATATTGTTGTTGGCATCTTTGGTGAAAATGTTGCTGTTGTAAACTTGATCTTCTTCATCAAACTAATTTCATAACCAGTTGATGGGAACCTATCTGAAATCCAAGTCATACAACTAAAAACGAAAGAAAAAAAAGTTAGGGTTGTGAAAACGCGGGGGTATAACAACCACACCCAATATTTCGTTCGGCAATCTGTATAGACTAAACTCCAATATGATTCTGAGAGCACCAATTTAAAAGTGAGACTCAATCAAGAAAGATATCAAAGAGCTTTATCTATTTCTCAATACAATTAGTAAATCAACTAGATAGAAATCAGTGAGACTGATTGATATGAGGATAGCTTGAATGGTACCAAAGACCAATGTCCGAGAGTCAATCTAGTTTTATCCAACAAACAAGGTCGGATTTATCAACTGAGATTGAACTACGCACAACTTGTGATATTTCAATTATATAAACAAATATAGTGTGGAAAAGAAATAACACAGATACCATAAATTTTGTTAACGAGAAAAACCGCATATGCAGAAAAACCCAGGAACCTAGTACAGATTTGAACACCACACTGTATTAAGCCGCTACAGACTCTAGCCTACTACAAGTTAACTTCGGACTGGAATGTAGTTGAGCCCTAACAAAGTCTCGCACCAATTAAGGTACAATCGTGTTCCTTACGCCTCTTCAATCCCAGCAGGACTTTGCGCACGTGATTCCCTTAGATGATCTCACCCACAACTAAGAGTTGTTATGCCCAAAATCGAAGGCTTATAAATAAATCTATCTCCCATAAATATGTATGGTTTTGTTTCCGTCTTTAGATAAATCAAGGTGAACATGAAACTCAACTAATAATATGGTCTTATACTCCCTAAGAGCTTCCTAGAAATATTAGTCACCTCACAATAACCTAACTAATTAACAAAATAAGTTATTGCAGAATCACAAGAGTCTAAGAAGAAGAACTGTTGTGATTACTTTTTATATCTTACCTATCGGAGATAATTCTCGAGTAAATCTTAGAGAGGATTAAACTCAATGTGATAGAACAAGTAAGATCAGAATATACAACTACAGAGAAAATAGTTGGATTTGGTTTTCCCAGATGAAGTCTTTAAGTCGTTAACCTAATAATGGTTTTGGGAAACCTAGGTTAAAGGAGAATCGACTCTAGTTTGCAACTAGGACACACGAGAGTTTCGGGTTTCCCAGATGCTAGAGTTCTCCTTTATATAGTCTTTCAAATCAGAGTTGCTTACAATCAAAGCTAAGATAGCTTAGTAATGAAGAAAATGATATTCACCCCTTAGATGAACTCCTGATTTAATATTCAAGCTAAGTCTTCTTAGAACTAAGCAATCAATCTCCATTGTTAGATTGTATTATCTTGATACACACAAATGATATATATATTTAGATATAGATGAATCATACGCAAACATGTATACCTTGTTGGATCAATAATAGTTAACTGAAGTTAGTCATACGAACACTTATAGTTTAGCCACATTAATTAATCTAACACTTCTACATCAAATATGATGTTCAATCAACCATGATAGATAATCAAATGAGTCTAAATGTGTTTTAAGAGAGTTGTTCAAATGTTCACTATCTCATAGAAATATATATGAACCATTTGAAACAAAATCGGTTTGGTTTGTAATTGTTCAAAGTACTTATACAAGAACCAATTCATGAACATAATTCCACGGCTTGTAAAATAAGTTCACAATCCTTATTTCATTAAAGTTCCAGACACTTTAGTTCATAAACTAAGTTCGCAAACGAACCTGAGTTCATGAGTATGTATTTCATACAAACCGATTTTAGAACCTTACCACTGTGTTCGAAAACAGAGTATGTGAATGACAGTTCCGGTCTTTGACCTTTTCACAGGTGTTTATGGGAGAAAATCGCCTCTGCCGAATTTGGTAAACTCGATGGTAGAGAAACTGGTTTAAACCCTTAAACAAATATGCTGCACGTGAGCACTTTTGATTCGAGATATCAATCTGTACAACTCTGGCTTAAACCAAGAAGATGGACGTTCCATATTTGCTTTGGTCACAAAGTGAAGGAGAAGGGTTGATTTGGGGAGGATAACGAAGAAGGGTGATGAGACCAGAGAGTTATGGCTAGGTAGTATCTCGACTTGTATCAGAAGTGTAGAAGCTTGCGGAAGATTGCTAGTGATGAAATCTTTTGAGAGAGATTGCAGAGTTGCTATCTGATAGTGTTGTATTTTTCCTGACCAAGACTTGTGTGTTTTGGCTGAATAGGTGAAACCTATTTATACAAGTGAGATTGAACGTACCCTGGCCTCATTAAGGAATTGAGTAAATGTGTCAATTAAAACAGAGGAGGTGGAAATCGTTGTCTTTATGGTGAAAAACGTTTTCACCATAAATTTCCTTATTTAATTGACCATATTCATTCCTTGCACGCCTTGCTTTATTGCGAGTGTAGTGTACGCTGCACGCTGTGACCGCAAAACCAAAACCCCAAGAAAGCATCCCCCAGTTTGTGTTAATATCTCGAGAGTTGGGCGCAAGTGGCATTGACAAAGTTGCTAGTGAAGCGTTGCGTCATGTGCCAATGGCATGTGCGGGATGTCTCGACCGTGAGTTGTACTTTGAGTGAGGATGGCAATGCCAAAGTCGCTTATTGCAGCATTTGGAATGTGCCAATGGCATGTGCGGAATGGCTTGGCCGCGAGTTGTACTTTGAGTGCATATGGCAATGCCAAAGTTTCTTAGTGGAGCATTTGGCATGTGCGGAATGCCTTGGCCGCGAGTTGTACTTTGAGTGCGGATGGCAATGCCAAAGTCGCTTAGTGGAGCATTTGGCATGTGCGGAATGCCTTGGCCGCAAGTTGCACTTTGAGTGCGGATGGAAATGCCAAAGTCGCTTAGTGGAGCATGTGGCATGCGCGGAATGCCTTGGAACAGAAAGTGGCTAGTGGTAACGTGTTTGGCATGTGCCAATGGCACGCACGACCACTTTGGCCAAGTTGCGGGCGCTACTTTGGCATGTGCCAATGGCTTGAAATAGAAAGTGGCTAGTGGTTTGTGTGTTGGCATGTGCCAATGGCACACACGGCCACTTGGGCCTTGAGTTTTGGGCTTGGTAGCAGTTTAGAAAATGGCCAGTGGTGGGTGTTTGGAATGTGCAAATGGCACGCATGACCATGTTGACCTAGTTGCACGGTTTGCAAGCCTAGGGCGCTATTTGTGGCATGTGCCAAATGGCATAGCGGTTTAGAAATTAGCTATTGGTGGGTGTTGGCATGTGCCAATGGCACGCACGGCCAAGTTGACCTAGTTGCACGATTTGCAAGCCTAGGACGCTATTTTTGGCATGTGCCAAACGACATAGCGACTTGGAAATTGGCTATTGGTGCGTGTTGGCATGTGCCAATGGCACGCACGACCAAGTTGATCTAGTTGCACGGTTTGCAAGCCTATGGTTCCATTTGTGGCATGCTCCAAATGGCATAGCGGCTTAGAAATTGGCTATTGGTGCGTGTTGGCATGTGCCAATGGCACGCACGGCCAAGTTGACCTATTTGCACGGTTTGCAAGCCTAGGACACTATTTTTGGCATGTGCCAAACAGCATAGCGACTTGGAAATTGGCTAGTGGTGCGTGTTGGCATGTGCCAATGGTACGCACGGCCAAGTTGACCTAGTTGCACGGTTTGCAAGCCTATGGCGCTATTTTTGGCATGTGCCAAATGGCATAACGACTTGGAAACTGGCTAGTGGTGCGTGTTGGCATGTGCCAATGAAATGCATGGCCAAGTTGACCTAGTTGCATGGTTTTCAAGCCTAGGGAACTGTTTTTGGCATGTGCCAAACGTCATAGCGACTTGGAAACTGTCTAGTGGTGCGTGTTGGCATGTGATAAGTTGACCTAGTTTCACGGTTTACAAGCCTAGGGCGCTGTTTTTGGCATGTTCCAAACGGCATAACGACTTGGAAACTGGTTAGTGGTGCGTGTTGGCATGTGCCAATGGCACGCACGACCAAGTTGACCTAGTTGCACGGTTTGCAAGCCTATGGCGCTATTTTTGGCATGTGAAAAATGGCATATCGGCTTAGTTTGGCAGGGTTTCCTGTGGGTGCAGTATGTGGTTTGGTTTTGGCGTCGTTTCCATGGTGCACAGTATACAGCTTGGTTTTGGCGTGTTGCCATGGTGCGCAGTATGCATCTTAGTTTTGGCGTAGTTGCCATGGTGCGCAGTATGCGTCTTGGTTTTGGCGTCGTTGCCATGGTGCACACTATGCGGCTTGGTTTTGGCATAGTTTCCATGGTGCGCAGTATGCGGCTTTGGTTTTGGCGTCGTTGCCATGGTGCGCAGTATGCGGCTTGGTTTGAAATTAGGGTTTTGTGTTGAAAACCCTAATCCGGTATTTTAAAAAAAATACCCCTATTAATTATTTACACCTGAATTAAATGATCTCAGTTAATGTGTTGCGGGCAATATTAGGTCATGGGGTTTAACGATTTTACCCCTTGTCTAAATTCCACCATCAACATTAAGTCCCCTGCTTAGCTCGGAACAGGAGCTTTGTTGCGAGGTAAGCATAAGATGGTGCCAAGACAAAATCTGAAAGAGAAGTGAGGAGATTTATCTGACCTTTTTTTTCTGAGATACGAATTGGATTCGGAATCCTTGTCCTTGGAAGTTTTGCGCGAATCGGGAGGTTGGCACAAATTGGAAGCTGGGAAGTATTGAGCTGCCGGCGCAAGTTGAGACGCTGGCGCGGTGGGACCGGCACAGAGTGAGCGGGCTGGCCCGGAGAGTTGGGTGTTGAGCGCAAGGTTGGGGAGGGCGCTTGGTGGGACCGGCATGCTCGAAAGGCATTGGCGTTGGAGGCTTGAGCGGCTATTGGGAAGTTGGGCTCCCTTGTGGGCCCAAACTTCCCTTACACGCGCATCTTTTGGGAGAAAAAAGGGGAATCCTTCCTTATTGTGGAAACCGCCCGCATATATATACATGAAGTTTTTTTTCTTTTACCTTGCGCTTTGTTCCTTCCTTCTTTGTTGCTAGCGGTAAAGTGATAAAGGAGAAACCGGTTATCCAGGTGTGTCTTCTAATACTTATCTTGTTTTCCTTTGTAGGTGCAAACCCTAACAGTAGGTGCTTTTTCTTTTATAAATCTTGTAACATGATTGGTTGGCGTGCTTCTTGTAGAGAATATTGTATATATATGATTTGATTCCGTAGAAAATACTGCACATATGATTTCGAACCCGTAGAGAATGCTGCGCGCATAATTTTGAACCCGAAGAAAGATTCTGTATATGTATTTGAACCCGAGAAATATACTGCGCATGTAATTTTGAACCTGAAGTAGGATACTGTATATGCACTTGAACCCGAGAAATATACTGCGCATATAATTTCGAACCTGAAGTAGGATACTATATATGTACTTGAACCCAGAAGATATAATGCGCATATAATTTCGAACCTGAAGTAGGATACTGTATACGTATTTGAACCCGAAAAATACTACACATGAATCCCGGAGAAGAATACTGTATACGTGCTTCATATGAACCCGAAAGAATTACTGTATATGAATCCCGAAGAAGAATATTGTATATGTGCTTCATATGAACCCGAAAGAATTATTGTATATGAATCCCGAAGAAGAATACTGTATATGTGCTTCATATGAACCCGAAAGAATTACTGTATATGCTCTTGAACCCAGAAAATATAGTGCACATATAATTTTGAACCTGAAGTAGGATACTGCATATGTATTTCGAAACCATAGAAAATACTATTCTCCCATGTGTCAGGTATTTTTATCTTGTCGAGCGCGGTTATGTGTTTGGGAGATAATTTCATAATTTCTATGTTTTGTTTTGTGCAGATATCTTGTTGCTAAGCGAGGAAAACCGACAAGATGTTACTTGAACAAGGCTCCGTTTCGTCGAAATATGTTGATAGTTCTAAACCAAACATAGATGATGAGTTCTTTACAAAACCCTTTGCTCCTGCTCGGAGGAATCTTCCAGAATTCGAGCCAACTTTATTGACTGATGGTGAAAATTAAAACAAGACACGGACAGTTCGGCCGGAACATACCATACGGTTTTGTCTTCATAAAGGAGTGTATGCTTCTTCCAGTATTGATTTCAGGATGTGTCAAAGCCCATTGCGTTCTTTTGATGTGTGGGTTGAATTTATGGTGAGTAGGGAGCATATAAATTTTAACTTGACTTGAGCGAGGATTATTAATGCCGTCGGAGCTTCAGTAAGTCTCCAGATTAGGAAAGATGTCCCGGGCTTGGTTTCTTTCCTCTCTAGGTGGTGCTCGGACACTCACACAATTATCTGTAGATGGGGCGAAATAGCTTTCACCTTGGAGAGTGTGGCTCTCTTGTTGAATATTCCGGTAACCGTGGATCTTAACATCCAATTATCAAAAGATGAGAAAAAGATGTGAAATGACCTTGCTGCTAAGTTGGGAGATTTTGCCCGAAAAGATTATACTACGAAGTCGAAGGATTTCGTCCGGAAAGCGGATGAAAGGTTCTTTTACAGCTGGTGGATATCTCAGTGGTTTCCGGAAGAGTTGGAGGCTAGACATAAAAGCAGCGATCTCCACGTTGCAGCATTTTTGGCCGTCTGGTTGTCTAGAGACATTCTTGACGACGGTTCTGGAAAGAAGGAGATAATGCCAGAGCTTCTACCAATTGTTGTGAAGTCGGCGAAAGGTGAAGTTCTCCCCATTGGCAAGTTATTCCTTGGCTCCTTGTACGCGCATCTGGATCACTTAGTCGCGAATATGCAAGTTTCGAATGGTTTCATGAAAGTGGATTCATATGTGCACGTCGTTTTTCTGCAAGCGTGGCTATGGGAGCACTTTGAAAAGTATGCTCCAAAGCCGTTGCCTACGATTCCTGCGAGTTGGGGTGGCTCTCGAATTCTTCGATGGGCGAATAAGCGTCCAAGAGTTGGTGTGAGCTTGGTTAGACTTCTTGATAAATCGCACGAGATCAAATTTCGCCCGTGGGAGCCAGTTCATAGGACCGTGACTCAAATTGACACTTTTGCTTCTGCTCCGGATGTGATTTTGTCTTCAGATGACGACTTGAGCGTTGGTGAAAACTTGTTTATTCAAAGTTTCATCTCCGGTCACATTCCGTCTTTCTTTAGAGGGTCTTTCCAGATTGCTGAGTACAATATTGATCGCACGGCTCGTCACATGGGTTTCGATTAGGGGGTGCCCCTTTCTTGCCGGCTGGAGCTTCCTGAGAATTTATTGCGTGCTTCCCTCGATGCCAGTGCCCTTGGGCCAGGTATCTGTCTTCCCTTCTTTCAACCGGAAAGAGCACCCTTGATGACCTTTAGTTACAACGAGTTTTGGTGCCGTGAGCTTCTTATGATTCGCAAGTTTGTAGATGACGTGGTGGAGAAAGTTCGTGGTGAGCCTTACCAAGAAGTTTTGATGAAGTACCCAATGTTGAGAGATTTCAAGCGAAAGTCGTCGCAATTTTGAAAGTCCCCAAGTGAAAGAGAAGAGGACGAAAAACCGTGTTGGTGAGTTTAGGACGGTTTCAAAGGATCCTCATGCATCCCTTGTGTCTTTAAGTTCTTCCAATAACCAGGTATGTGTCGCCACTTTGTTGGTTTGTTTCCAAATGTGTGAATTTCTGCTGAAGGTATGTGTCTCGTTTCTTCTAGGGCTTTGGTAGTGTTAATGCTTTTGCTGCTCTTGCTCGCTGTCAGGAGACGGTAACTCCTTTGAGTAATTCTGTTTCGGAAAGTGAAGGTGATTCTTCCGATAGCAGCGCTAGACCCCTTTCAGAAAGTGGCTCGGTAGGTTTCGCGCCTTTTTTTCTTCCTCCTCCCTTTGAAAACGTCTAACTCAAATCTTGCAGGAGGAATCTGACTCAGGAGATGGATCTGAGGTGGAGGCACATGAAGACTTTCCCTTGGTGACAACAACCGTCAGTGATGACCCGGAGATGGAAGTTGAAAATCCGCCTGTAGTGACTGTGACCGTTGATGATGGCTTGGAGACGGAAGTTTATCAATCACAAAGTATGAATGCAGCTCGACCGGGAAATGATTTTTTGGTTGCTGGCGCAGATGCGAAAGGGAACCCTTCGCATATTGCGGATCTGGTTGCAGGCGCTATTTTCGATCCTCCGTACTTGGTTCCTTACCCAAGTCACATGTTGGTCGGCGGTTTCAGCATGCTGGCCAAATATGAGGCATTGTATACCAAAATATGGAAGAAGTATGGACACATGTCTACGACCAGGAAGGTCACTAGTCGTATTGCTTTGGTTAAACGTGTGGAAGAAGCTTTATCTTCTATTGAGGACATGTATGGGGTGACTGGATACACCATTTCTGAAGACGTCATTGCTGACTGGGAACATCACCGTGATGTGTGTGTGGAGAAGGAATTCAATGCTTCGTGTTTCGTCAAAAATCTTGTTGAGATTCAAAAATTGAAGGATACAGTAGTCGAAATCCCTTCTGCGGAGGAGATCACACGGCAAGAAGTGGAAGCTGAGGAGTTATCCAAGGTGTTAGCTATGAAGAGAGTGGCTATTGAAGATGCGAAGGACCGTCTTTCTAAGAAGAGTAAACCATTGCTGGACAACTTCCTTTGAATGTTTCATCTTTAGATTCCCTTTTGTTTATTTTGAGGAACACTTTGGGTGCTTGATTTCGGAGTCTGACTGATTTTGGTAGTTGGTTGATGTTTTTTGAGATGTTGGATTATTTTCTGGGATGAATGGTTTTAATATATAACTTTGATTATGCCTTGCGAAGGGAATATTGTTTTTATGAAAGTGTGTGCTAGCAATAACACAAAAAGTAATGGTATGATGGTTTTACTGAGAACCCAAAAACAGATCAGATATCTTGCCCGGGCTAGACTTACTTGTTGTATGGATCTTTCGTCGCAAATATGCCTATTTTTGTATAAGAAGTGGTTTTGCCGGTGACTTTTCCTGTAAGTCCCCAGTTTCTGGTAACAGTTTTGCTGAAAAAGCCGCCATCCAATCCCCAAATCGTAGTCCCAGTTTCCCGTGTAGTTTTTACGGCTGGCAACTGGGTTGTCTGGTAGTTGAGTCGCAAATCTCCAAACCGATTGCTGCTTCTACTATTGGTGCTTGTATCGAGACGCGAGATCGATTTCTAGAAGTAGATATTATAACCGAGAGATTGAAACTCCCGCTGTGGTCGCCAATTGTTTATGGAAAAAAATCGCCTCTGCCGAATTTGGTAAATTCGATGGTGGAGAGACTGGTTTAAACCCTTAAACAAATGTGCTACACGTGAGCACTTTTGATTCGAGGTATCAATCTGTACAACTCTGTCCTAAACCAAGAAGATGTCCATTCCAGATTTGCTTCAGTAACAAAATGGAGGAGAAGGGTTGATTTTGGGAGGATGGCGAAGAAGGGTGATGAGACCAGAGAGTTCTGGATAGGTAGTATCTCGACTTGTATCATAAGTGTAGAAGCTTGCGGAAGCTTGCTAGTGATGGAAGCTTTTGAGAGAGCTTGCAGAGTTGCTATCTAATAGTGTTGTATTTTGCCTGACCAAAAATTGTGTGTTTTGGCAGAATAGGTGAAACCTATTTATACAAGTGAGATTGAACGTACCCTGGCCTCATTATGGAATTGAGTAAATGTGTCAATTAAAACAGAGGAGGTTGAAACCGTTGGCTTTATGGTGGAAAACATTTTCACCATAAATTTACTTATTTAATTGACCATATTCATTCCTTGCACTCCTTGCTTTATTGCGAGCGTAGTGTACGCTGCATGCTGTGACCGCCAAACGGAAACCCCAAGAAAGCATCCCCTAGTTTTTGTTGATGTCTCGAGAGTTTGGCACAAGTGGCAATGCCAAAGTTGCTAGTGAAGCGTTGCGGCATGTGCGGGATGTCTCGACCGCGAGTTGTACTTTGAGTGCGGAAGGCAATGCCAAAGTCGCTTAGTGGAGCATTTGGCATGTGCCAATGGCATGTGCGGAATTCCCTGGCCGCGAGTTGTACTTTGAGTGCGGATGGCAATGCCAAAGTCGCTTAGTGGAGCATGTGGCATGTGCCAAAGGCATGTGCGGAATGCCTTGGAATAGAAAGTGGCTAGTGGTAACGTGTTTGGCATGTGCCAATGGCACGCACGGCCACATTGGACAAGTTGCGGGCGCTACTTTGGCATGTGCCAATGGCTTGAAATAGAAAGTGGCTAGTGGTTTGTGTGTTGGCATGTGCCAATGGCATACACGACCACTTGGGCCTTGAGTTTTGGGCTTGGTAGCTGTTTAGAAAATGGCTAGTGGTGCGTGTTTGGAATGTGCCAATGGAATGCACGGCCATGTTGACCTAGTTGCACAGTTTGCAAGCCTATGGCGCTATTTGTGGCATGTGCCAAATGGCATAGCAGCTTAGAAATTGGCTAGTGGTGCGTGTTGGCATGTGTCAATGGCGCGCACGGCCAAGTTGACCTAGTTGCACGGTTTGCAAGCCTAGGGCGCTATTTTTGGCATGTGCCAAACTGCATAGCGACTTGGAAATTGGCTAGTGTTGCGTGTTGGCATGTGCCAATGGCACGCACGACCAAGTTGACCTAGTTTCACGGTTTGCAAGCCTAGGGCACTATTTTTGGCATGTGCCAAACGGCATAGCGACTTGGAGACTAGCTAGTGGTGCGTGCTGGCATGTGCCAATGGTATGCACGGCCAAGTTGACCTAATTTCACGGTTTGCAATCCTAGGACGCTATTTTTGGCATGTGCCAAACGGCATAGCGGCTTAGAAATTGTCTAGTGGTGCGTGTTGGCATGTGCCAATGGCACGCACGGCCAAGTTGACCTAGTTGCACGGTTTGCAAGCCTAGGGCGTTGTTTTTAGCATGTGACAAATGGCATAGCGACTTGGAAACTGGCTAGTGGTGCGTGTTGGCATGTGCCAATGGCACGCACGGCCAAGTTGACCTAGTTGCACGGTTTGCAAGGCTAGGGTGCTATTTTTGGCATGTGCCAAACGGCATAGCGACTTGGAAACTGGCTAGTGGTGCGTGTTGGCATGTGCCAATGGCACGCACGGCCAAGTTGACCTAGTTGCACGGTTTGCAAGCCTAGGGCGCTATTTTTGGCATGTGCCAAACCGCATAGCGGCTTAGTTTGGTAGGGTTTCATGTGGGTGCAGTATGTGGTTTGGTTTTGGCGTCGTTTCCATGGTGCGCAGTATGCGTCTTGGTTTTGGCGTAGTTGCCATGGTGCGCAGTATGCGGCTTGGTTTTGGCGTCGTTGCCATGGTGCGCAGTATGAGGCTTTGGTTTTGGCGTCGTTGCCATGGTGCGCAGTATGCGGCTTGGTTTGAAATTAGGGTTTTGTGTCGAAAACCCTAATCCGGTATTTTTAAAAAAATACCCCTATTAATTATTTACACCTGAATTAAATGTTCTCAGTTAATGTGTTGCGGGCAACATTAGGCCATGGGGTTTTACGATTTTACCCCTTGTCTAAAATCCACCATCAACAACAGGTAAATCCGTTCGCAAACATAGTTCGCAAACAAGAGTTTCTGACCTGAACTAGAGCTTCAGAGTGCACATACATAGTATACATATTGTGTTATATCCAGGAATTGGTAGTCGTTATAAACTCTCATTTAATCATTGAAACATCCTTAATTAGAAGACAACAATAGTAATCTTACACATACCACTAACTTCAAGTAATTTTCAAGTGATTAATCGATCAATATGAAACTTTCCAAGTTAACATCAAATGATTGTCTCACACAAATAATGAAATATGTTCAAGGTAATTTTCTCATGATCATCTTGACTTAATATTTACTTTTCAACAAATAAATTGTCTCCAACTAAACTCGTCGAGTAGATGATGAACTGTAGATAAATCTAAAATCTTCCAACACGTATTTCCAGAAATATATAAACGAGATAAACTCGTCTCGAAATTTCAGTTGTTTATAATGTAAAAGTCTATATAGCTATACGACTTAGTCTCTTTTAGAAGATATAATAGAATAGACTTCTGAGTGATACATAAGTTTTAGTATGCACATACCTTTTGTTGATTAAGTTCCTCCAAGTTCTTATGTAGATCTTCTTCTTCAATTGGTGAACACCGTGAAGTCTAAAGCTCAACTACACACTTCTATCCTAATACGAGACATAGCTATAAGTAGATTAGAAATCATATATATCATTTTTATCAACTAAACTTGACAAACAAGCTTGAGATAGCAACGCATGCGAGTTCAACCGAGCAGTGCTCTAATAGGTTGAATCTAAATAATTAAATCAGATTCAAAACCAAAACTGAATGAAAAGAACTTAAACCAAAGCAAATATAAAAGTAGTACCAGAGATTGAAGATGGGTTAAGTTTTCTTGCTCAGATCATGTCCCTAAGTAGTAGATCCGACCAAGAGAAATTTCATATAGTGAGGGATTGTCGTTGAAAATTTTTAGGTGAGAGAAAGTTTTTAGGTGATACTTCCAATTTGAGGTGATTTAAAAAAAGTGTTATTAAGGGTTCAATCTACATTAAAAAAAAATTGAGGTGATTTAAAAAAAAATTGAGGTGATTTAAAAAAAGTTTTTAGGTGATACTTCCAATTTGAGGTGATTTAAAAAAAAATTCATAGTGTATAAGTTACAACAATTCTACATTGACGCCAATCTCTATAGAGTTTATCTCGATAGGAGATTGATATATTGGTAATTTGGTATAAGTGTTAAGAAAAATGGGTTCAATCTCTTCTCTCACGCGAGATTTCTTTTAGGAAAAATCATTGGGTTATCTAGCATTTTCGTATAAGTTTCTCTAAAATGCTAAATATATAACAACCCAAAATAGTAGTCTCGAGAGATACAAAAGTGGTCAGGTGCTACCTTATTTTGGCGGGATTTTAAACACTATGTGTGAATAAGAGGTATTTTAAATGGCTGCACAAAGTATAAAACACTGTCTAAATCAGACACTTTTCACATTTTGTGGCGTTATAAATACCTTTCTCTTTTTGGAGGTGTTTTGTAATATTTCCTAACACTTGCTTCGAGTTTAAGACTTCACTTGATCAAATATAAGAATCTGCTAAATCCAAAAGAAAAAATAGGGTTTGAGTTTAACAAAATTGGTACAAATAATATAATGTCATACCATTGTTAACCTCCATAAGGGAAATATGGCATTCTACGCTCCCCATTTCAGATGCCTAACGAACAATGTAATTTTACTGGTAAGCCAAATTTACCACTTTAGCCAAAAATATGTCACATGCCTCAGAATTTGTATTCAAATATGAAATGGAGAGCGTAGCAAGTGCACCATCAACATTTTCATTTGGCAATCTGTATGGACAAAAATAATACAATTGCAAGTAGACCAACTTAAACATCCGTGACAATATGTATATAGAGTTATATCTCATTCTCTTCACAATCAAAAAGTCAAGACAATACAGTCTGTGAACCTGATTGAATGGAAGAGTACTTCGTCAATATCAAAAATCAATATCCAAGATCAATTTAGTCATATCCAAACAATTGAATTTGAATTCTGCCAAGTATGAAACTTGTTATCTATCTTTCAAGATACAATTCTACAAGAACGAGCTTCGTCATTGATCTTACTATGGGAATATCTTCTATAAAACAATATAACGTGAAAAGGAAATTCCATTACAAAGATAAAACAATATAACATGAAAAGGAAAAATACAAGATACCAGAAGTTTTATTAACGAGGAAAACTATAACTGTAGAAAAACCCAGGGATCTTGTCCACATTTGAACACCGAACTGTATTAAGCCACTACAGACACTAGCCTACTATCAGACTTCAGAATGGAATGTAGTTAAAACTGAATTCACCCTCCAAGAAATTCAGTTGTAGTCGTGCTCCTTACGTCTCTTAAACCTCGCAAGGGTCTACGCAATTATTCCCTTAGCTGATATCCTTTACATCCTAAAAGTTTCTTCAGCCTAAGTGAAGACGTTTGATTCCAATCTGCCTCTAACAAATAAGCGTATTTGATTTCCCTTTGGATATCGATATATCAAGGCTTTAAAATCTAAAATATTTTTACAATAGATGAAGCTATAAAACCTCACAAATTCGGAGCACTTACACTCAGTTAGATGAGAAGCATGGATTATTAATTTCCTCTCAAGAACATTCTTAAACCAATCTAAAGAAGAGTTTTAAAACTATCTTGAGTGATCAAAAAGTCTGTGACGAATAGAACTTTGTAATTTCTGTTTATCTCGTTCCTAATAGAGACTATTAAAACCTCGGTAACATAAGGAACAAGATTAGGATACATGAACTATCAAGGTAAAGAGATTCGGACCTGGATTCACGAATCCCTAAGTGAACTATTTAAGTCGTAAACGTAATTATGTTTCTTAAAGGAAACCTAGGTTCATAGATGACGACTCTAGCGAACAACTAAGACACAGATATGTCAGGAATAAATTTTCTGGTTTTTTACTTCTCTCTATTAATAGACTTTCAAGACTAGGGTTGCTTAGAATTCAAGCTAAGATAACTTAAGATTTAAACAAATAGTCTCTTTGTTTAGATGAAACTCTTGTTAGGAGTTCATGAAAGCATGTGCGAAGTTTGTCTTGAAATTTCATAGAAGAATATATATTGTCTAGAGTACTAGAACCGTGTATAATGATAGTTCATGGAAAGTATGCCATATGAATGTATAAGTAATATCATGTTCATTTAAACACTTAAGACTTGAATTATGATGCACATACACAAGGTGTTTTAGTGATCAAAGATGTCTTATAGGTGTTCACGAGAGTTTTAGAAATGCTAAATATATTTGTGAAAACAGTTTATGAGAATTTGATTAATTCCTACTGGGTAGGTATGCGAAAGGGTACACGTAACTATGAACCAGTTCGTGAATTCAGATGGCCAAGGTACGCGTATTTGGTATGCGTACCCTAGGGTTATTCACGAACTCGGGCCCTCCGGTACGCGTACCTCCCCCTATTCATTAATTTAGAATACCATGGTACACATACTGGGTATAAGTACCTACTTATGTTCTAGAACTTCGGATATCCATGGTACGCGTACTGGGTATGCGTACCCTCATGAGTTCTGAAACCTCTCTTTTTGATGTTTGAAATATTCCCAATCTTCATTGATATGAATATAATTGCTTATGAAATTTTCAAATGATCCACAAACATGGTTCTTGAACAATAAAGTGTTTCGAACTAAGATTGCTAGTGATCTATGAACATCCATCGCTTGAATCATATTTCAACATGTTTAACAAGACAAGCTTGACTATAAACTTCTTTTTTGCAATATTTACTAGAAGTCATACGACATAGTATCATATAGGTAAAATGGCAATACTTATGAGTAAATAGAATGGTTCAATCTTCACATTCCTCTTTGCTGATGAAGTTCTCTAAATGTTTTCGTTTGGTCTTCAGTCTTCAACCTTCGAGGGTTATTCAGTGATATCTGATACTCAACTACCAAATTCTAATCCTACTCCGAGACTTGACTTAAGTATAACATTGACGACAATCTTGAGATAGAAAAACTTGCGAGTTCGACTGAACAGTGCTCTAATAAAATCTGAAAATTGTAAAACTTGTTTTGTGATCACAAAATTCGCAAATTACTCAAAATACGCAATTGTTATCCTGAATTTTCCACACGGTTCAAACCAACGCAATTGTAGCTGTGATGTGAAATTTGCCTTATGACTCAAAATATGTTATGGTCACCCAAAATGTGGATTGTGATCCAAAACACTGTTATTATGATGCATATTCGGTATGTGGCTGAAGATTTATTGTGTTAGAATGTTTTATGACCCAAAATCCGTTTAGTTACCTTAACAACCATTGTTCCTCGAAATTTGCACCATCAATTCGAAACTATAATGTGACCAAAAATCTATCATTGATACGAATATGCTCCCAAACCCCTTTAACCAAAAATCTACATTGTGACATTTATCTTTCATAATGACCTGAAAAATACCACAAGGCTCGAGTTTGCTTAGTGACCCAAAACATGCCTCATAGGTGGAAAAATAATAATAAGAAGAAGTTATGTCACGTAAAATGTGACTCCAGATAAAAAATGTATGAGACCAAGATCTTTTGGCTATATTATAGAGATAGTGGAAAACCAACTATTTTTTTTATTGGAAGAGAAGATTTTATTAATAAGAATGAGGAATATACAAACGCTAGTAAATAAATGAAAATGACAAATGACAATGCTAATTACACGGTAGTCGAAAAAAGAAAATATCCCCATAAAACCCTACCAAGTATTACAATACCACGAAATGATAGTTCTCCCTAGATGTTAACAATGCTCGAGTACGAAAACCCAAGCCCCAATGCAGAAAATAACCAAAGAAAGGAATCTGGAGGACCAAAATTACTCAGCAGCTAGCAATCGATGGTACCTCGGAAGCCATAAACCCGTCAAAAACCAAATCCACTTCCAGTGAAAGGAAATAACCATGTTGGATAAGGCCCACCCAAGTTGCAAACCTAGTTCCCAAAAATTAATGTGTTTTGGTGACACCGACTGCCATAAACCGCAGTCATTATACCACTTCCCCACCCCTGTAGTGACTCGAACCACCACTTGATCGGTTTTGGTACACCAAAGGGCCTTAATAACCCAAGCCCAACATAGAATCGTAAGAAAACTAAACCAAAATGAACTATTGGGATTAAAGTATAAATTACTCTCTAACTTTTTCTTGTTTGTCGGCATTTTTCTTTATGTCGACATCTTTCATTATGCATCTCGACATCTTTCATCATGCATTTTCATCCTGCATCTTCTTGTTTGTCGGCATCTCGACATCTTTCATCATGCAGTTATACTTTAATCCAAATATGAACCCTAACCCTAAGTGACTGCCACATAAAACTGCCGCCACTTTGAGCACCGCGAACTACCGCCGAACAGTTTCACACCACCGAATATGATTGTAATGTGACTGTTTTGGTTATGGAAACCATCATTGTTGAAGAAAAGACGTTGATAATCAGGATTTGGTGAATATGCTAGCTAGAGGATGTGGTGGTTCTTATGGATACCCTAGTGGTGGATAACGAGAACCATACCTAGGTTTTGCATAAGAAACCGGTTCATGAGCATGTCCAAAAGGATAACTCACCTTGATTAAGAGAATGAATAGCACCATGTACCACTTTTTCAAGTACCATCTAGAGCATTTCATGATCTCCATCCTCTGATTAACGCAAGCGACACAAGACGTGATTAAATCACCTCTTCCCGCAGCAAGGTAATAGATCCATGAAATAAACACCAATACGCACGATCTTCAAGCAATAAACAAAACCAGAAAGAAAATAAACCCCAAAGCCCACCATCTTCAAGCAGCTGTAGTCAAGCCAGTAGAGATGGTGGCTTCCAACTATTGAAGATTACACCCACACCAACATCTTCAGACCCGCCGAAAAAAGAGGTAACCGAAGTGAAATTAGATCAGTAAACCAACCCAAAACATTAAGATCCCCAAAAGTTACACCATTCCAAACTAAATTCCGATCAGCACCATCAAAATAGAAAACTCCCAAATTGCTGAGGATTGGTGTAGAAACACCCAATACCACCCAAAGATCACAACCCAACCGTGCACAGAGATAATAAACACCCAATAAAAATACAAAGCAAACGTCTTCCCCGGTCGACACAATCAGAACGCTTGTACCTGCCGTAAAAACTCGCCGTTGAGAAAACGGACGCTGCATACCACATAAACTTCAACCCCTCTTAAACAACAAACATAAGTGTAAGATCTATAGAAAACCCCATTGGAATAGACCGAAGAACCATTCATCACGGAGAAAACTATATCAAGACTAAAAATAAAGATACAGAAAACTAAAAAGAACCAAACTAAATTACAAATCACACCCGGATATGAAAGACCAGCTAAGAAATCGAAAAAGGAAAGTGGACTGCCCAGATCCGCTACATTTAGAGTTGATATGGGCAGAAAAGGGGGCCGCCGGGGAAGAGGTTTTCGAAAGAGAAAGAGCCTAGAGAAAGAGAAAGAGTTCTTTACGACAGTGGAAAACCAACTATTATGGTGATACTGATTTAATTTTTTGGGTCAATCATCTACAAAGCAGAGATATTAATCTTAAATATATATATAAAAAGCCTTATAAGGTCAGATTACATTATGTTGGTGGGTAGCCTGGAAACAAGCTGGGCACCAACACCCATTTGGATAGCTAAACCTATTCTATAAAAAAGGGTACCTCCAATCTTGTAATTAGCGTCATGATTGGTGATACAATTCTTCAACCTCCTCAAGAAAATGATCGTTTCTTCTCCTAACTCCCCTAAAGTCGTAATGGCTAAAGCAGCAAAACCGTACCCATTAGCGGAACACTTATCTAGGTATTTTATTCGTTTACGCGCTGTAGCTCTTGATATGGCTTGACCGGGTATAAAAGTACGAACTCCCCCGCCCGTGAATGGTGAAACAACAGTAACATCCAAACAAACATCCTGGCCATTCTCCCAACCGTGAACAAGTATATCCGCCGGTCTCAAGGGAGTGTCGTTGTCTGATAATAAACCAAGCTCTACCTCCTTCCTCACATGAACACCTGCCTTGTAACAAATGTCAGCGAAAACATCCCGTGCGAGGTCATGGCAGAATTTGTTGCCAACATCATTAGCGCAATGCACCGCATGGTCACCGAAAATATCCATCTTTTTGTTGCAACTTGAGCATGTACTATCTTCCCCGAAAATAGGGATTCCCAATCTATAGCTTATCACCGCCCTAAATTGCCTCGGTCCAATACTTTGATTTAAACCACTAATGGGAATCGCCTTAAGAAAATCCAAAGCATGTGGCACCCTGTTACTTTGCCATAAAACTGAATCTCTACTGGACATAGAGAATCGTGATTTGAATCGCTTCTTCACAACATCAAAATATAACACTGCCAAAGAACGCATTGGATGTGGGGCAATATTATTTATGTTGAAGGTAGAAGCAGGCAATCCACATACCTCTAGGAAATTATTCAAAGCTCCCTGGAAGCACGCGCTAGGCACCTCATCAGAGGAAACATTTAGCATTGTCTCTTGTAAGCCCCTAGTCTGAAAACATGATGCGATATAACAAAAATGGCTAGTATCTTCCATCGTGTAGACACCGAGACCCCCATCTTTCATTGGCAAGGTGGATAGACGTTGTTGCAGTGGTCTGAAGCCAGCGCCATCTCCTGTGACAATGTTTCTCAAAAAAAGCATCAAACGTTGATCAAACAAGGATTTCGCTTGACGCAAAGGCAAGGGGATTACAGTCCTTATATCAAAATATAATCTTGACACCCAGTAGCAATTGCGTAATGAAAGAAGCTCGCATTGAGGATCTTGTAGTTTCTTCACATTGTCCATTAGATAAATCTTTTTGTCCACTCTAGCTTGTATTAGATCGCTGCGGAACTGAAGATCTAGACTAACCGGGCCGCCCAGAAGTTTCACCCCCCTAAGAGGCCTACCGATGTCCGAGGGAAACACATTATCGGCCAAACTCCTAGGGTCGACAACTGGCCAAAAAATCTCAGTCTTCTTGATGTTAATATGAAGCCCTCTGCTGCTGCCTTCTGACTGAATAATGCTTAAAGCCTTCGACACTTCCAGCGTATCCCCTACTATAGTTCCATCATCCAAGTATCACACTTGCAGGTCAAGCTTGCATAGCGAATAAATCATGCAAACCATCGGATGTAGAGCTAGATCAAATAATAAAGGTCCCAAAGGGTCCCCTTGCTGAACCCCAAATGCCGAAGATAAGTTGAATTCGTTATAATAAAGCCTTGATGGCTTATCATAACAAAACTCCACCCACCTCGCGATACTTGGGCATTTGGTCCGCACCTCCTTGATTAGAGTGCTCCTGTCAACTAAATTAAATGCGTTGGTGAAATCAACTAACAACATGGTCATATTACCCTGTCTCCCTTTCAACTCAAGTAACCTATTTTCCGAATGCAGAATTACTTCTCCTCCGCCAGGTATCCCAACTCCGAATTGTTGATTACCCAAGTAGACGGCCATTTCATTACCCACCGCAGACACCGCCAACTTTGAACACATCCTCCTCCAAACCGTGCCTACTGCTATTGGCCTAAGTCCACCTCCTGGCTTGAGAAACGGAGTTAATGGTGCACTGGCCACATACTTACCCAGAACAGAAGGGCATCTACCTGCCAACCATAAGTTAACGACTCCTGTCATAGAATGTAGAAGTTCATCAGCCACAACTGTCGCCTCCCCACTAAGAGCATCTGCCAAGTGTTGGGCTCTCAGACCGTCCCTCCCACAAGAAGTCCCTCTAGGAAAACTCCTAATCGTGCCTAAGACTGCCTTAGCATCTACATAAATAACCGCACCGTTAATGGGTTCTGAAGGTATGATAGGTGGCTCAGCCTCCGGTGCATACGCCTCAGTTCATGCAATGTTTCTTGTGTAGGTTGTGCAACACCACTGGAAGACAGAATACGCACGGCCGCTGCATAGTGTCCTGAGGCTAACTTTCTCTTGCAAGCTTGAAGATTTGTTTTTTTCCTCTTTGTGCCTTGAGTAGCATGTCCACTATCTTGTCCCGACGGATCCAAAAACTTCCGTGCTAAGTTAAGGCAGCCATTTGTCTCCCTCCACATATTCAATGCCCGATTTATGCTATTAGCCTGTAATCTCCTTCTATTAGAAGATCTCCCTTCATTGGTATTCTTGGGTGTGAAAAGAGTTAGAGTGCAGCTGGGCAATAACAACAATTTGATCCAAGATGTTAAATCAGCAGGCTTAGCCAGAATTTTGTCTATCGTCGCTTTCAGGGTTCTGGAGAAGTTAAGCCTACACGATGGAGGAATGCAGTTAGTCGTCTGAACCTGTTTCTTAAAAATTTCGTCTAGCACTTCCAAGGTCAGAACATTCGGTTCCTCATCCATGACAACAATGCCTGGAACCAGTGAACCAAAGCAAGGTCTGACGATGCCATGAATCAAGAATGTTGCATCATTTCCGTGTAGGGGACCCAGTATAGTGTCACTGTGATCACGGCAGGGACGGCTCCATGCCCGAAGGTGCATACAACCACTGCACAACCACATTTGCAAGTGTCTTAAACCAACCTCCCAAGCGTCATAAATGTCTGCATCATTACCAATACGTGCTCTGCATACACCCCTACTCTCAGCCGAACCAAAATGACGATCATGAATATGTCTAATTAGAGAACCTCGAGTGAAACCTCTACCCCTAACCCCATCCCGACAACCGTCAAAGATCCTAAATGGACAATGGAAATTTGAGTCCATCAAGGGAATAATACCTGTTGAAGGAGAAGGAGAGTCTTGTGAGGGTGCAGAGGTTATACCTTCCGATGCCATGACCAGTGGAACAGAGACGCAGCTAAGAGCAAGCCCCCTGCTGGTGCTCATTTGATTCAGTATTTTCTACAAACACTTTCCGTGCGCTAACCAAGTAACACAAATTTTGTTTATGAAAACGCAGTTGTACAATCTAAACACAAATACGGTCCCGATAACAGAAACCCAATACTTGAAACACAAATTAATGTGGAATAAACGATGGAGAATCACAAATGGATATAATCACCGAATCACAAACGGATTGATTTACAAACGTATAACAACACAAACGTATAGAATCACAAACGGATAGACAAACGGATAGAAACACGGAATTACCGAATCACGAAGGGATCGAATGACCGAATGACAACGAAAAATCACGTTTCCTGCATCACTGAATCACCAAAAAAATGCACTTTCTCATCTTAAATGGTGAATCCAAAACGTTATTACTGTAGCAGGAAAGAGAAAATGCACTTTCTCAT
The DNA here is from genome assembly GCA_023529315.1 of Papaver bracteatum. Taxonomy (NCBI): domain Eukaryota; kingdom Viridiplantae; phylum Streptophyta; class Magnoliopsida; order Ranunculales; family Papaveraceae; genus Papaver; species Papaver bracteatum. Next base: position 608,428 of record JAJJWX010003836.1, on the reverse strand, counting down.
CTTAAATGGTGAATCCAAAACGTTATTTCACATAAACTCAATTTTTGTCTGAAAAATCACTTCTAATTCTCAAATTGATAGTGAATCCTATTTTATATTAGTGTCAAATTGATATCCAAGTGCTATAGGCACCTTCTTTGGGAGAATTGTGTGTAACCCAGTTATAGTGGAAGATTTGCGTGGGTATTGCACGTTTCTAACACCCACTAATCAGAATTTGGCTTAAAGCTACATTATAACAAAGAGATACATCATAGTGTATACTTAGGATTGATGATAGCATTTTTCAATGTGGCTAGTGAGACACTTTCATATAAGACAAAATATCTTGAGATAGAACAACTAGATGTCAAGACAGCATTTCTTCATTCCAAAATATGTTGATGACATGCTTATTGTTGGCAAAGATAAGAAAAAGATTGACAGTTGAAGTCAGATCAAAGTCTTTTGTTATTTCAAAAATGGTTGATGGATTCCTTAGGTCAGCCAACTCTTAGGAGTTCGTTTCTATCAAATCCTGGGTATTGGATACAACAATTGGTAACCCCTTGTAACAAAGAGATCATCAACAGAGGTTCATAGTGTGAAAATTAACTTCATAACGATTGCTCTCATTATCTAAAGTTTCCTCCAATTTAAAATGTGATATTTGGTTGGTAAGCCAAGTCCAAGGGAATTTGGAGATCCATTTTTTGTGTAGGACTTCAACAATGTAGATGGTTTCGTATACACACAATTGGTTAAAAAGACCAAAATTAACATTTTCTGGGTCAAAAAGACATTTAGATTTTGATATTGTTTTAATGGACAAAAATGTAAAAATAGTCAGGATGTAAACAGTTTCATCCTACCCATTTTTAAATATTTTTTTCTTATTTTTAATTTACATCAGGATGCAACCAGTTTCATCCTCGCTATTTTTTAAGTTTAAACCAGGATGAATCCATTTTCATCCTTGCTATTTTTTTGGTGTCCATTTCACCCATACTAATTTTTACTCATCCATTAAAACTATGTTTTAAAAATATTTGTACAAACGACTCATTTTCCGTTTTGTATATTCATGAAGAAAATCTACACCAACTTTTAAAACATGAAATAATGAAGTTTAAGGTAATCAATTAAAGAGAAAAGGGAAGAATAGAGGGATGGGAGAGATGAAAGGATCCAAATTAAGAGTCAAAAAAGAAGAGAAAAACCTATTCACATCTTGGTGAGGCCACCCCCAAAATCATAGAGAAGATAATGTTTTTGGAGTTTTGATGGGAAAAAAAGTGTGAAGTTGTGGTGTGGAAGACAGATCAAAGAGTGATGAACAAGAGAAGAAAAATATGGTCAAACCAAAAAGACCATCATCATATTATGCACTGTGCAGTCTCTTTCTCTATCTCTCATAGTCACAGACACCTTGTTTTGGTTTGGAATGCACCTTTTTTTCATTTCTTTTATATTCTTTCCAACTATAAACCTCCAATCTTTCTGGTTGATTGTTCGATCACATTGTCCATACATACTTTAAACGATGAACATCTTTTGTTGTAGGAAGAATCGCATATTTTTGTAGCCTATGTTTTTTCACACATGGAAATGGCTAGGGCCAAAGCTAGCTAGCTTAGTAGCTATAGGACCCATGCAAAATTCCCTACGTGCAAACTTGCATATATGGGTTGGCCTGTATCGTCGACATTGTCTGTTACTTTCGGTTAAGCAAAGCTTCAACCTACATCTTTAGAGTTATGCAATTAACTACACAAAAATTCTATTTGAATCGCCCTTTTAAACCAAGAAAAGACCGCATAAACTCAAACACCAAAAACGGCCCCCCTGTTTCTCCCCAGAAAGGTTGGATCCACTTAATTTATGTGTCTATGTAGTTTTCCAGTGGTTCAAATGGACGGTCTGTCCAGAACCAATTTTAACTAAATTACCAGTATTTGTGTACTGGAACTGGGTTGCGAATCTTTACTCGTAGACTGTGAGGCCGCCCAAGCATCCTGAGACTGATTCATAATTAGAACAGTACCGTTGATAAGCACAACTAATATCCATTAATTAATCAACCACTCTTTCAAAGACCAGCTAAGATTGAGAAGATCAAGAAGAGCAGGAGCTTTTTCCATGTCAAAACAAAGGTCCCCCCCTACTTGTCACGCATTAAAATAGAAGATTAGTTGTACTTGCACCCATAGTGGCACATCTTGCCGCGTCCACAAAAAGAACGGAAACATGGGCACGCAGCAAAGTAAAATAGAAGCCAGCCAGGGCAGGCATGAGAGGCAGGCAATGCCAGCCAGGTAACAAGACCTAATGGGTTTTGGTTTTTGTGTTTTGCATCACATGATCTCAATTAGTTTAGTTATCAGTACTAATCTCATCCCTTTTCTATGTTTTCTTTTTCTTACATCTCTTACTTTGATAAGTTATAACCCAATGAGATGCATATTCTTGCTGTATTTAAGATTTTTTTAAATTACTGTAAACTTGCAGTAATTGTCCCTTAAAGCTTGATTAGTAGTACTAATTTTGTTTTTCCAGAGTCAGAGAGACATATTCTGCAACTTCTTTTACAATTTGTCTCAGTTTCTCTGTATGCACCATATGATCACCTTTGTTTTTCCCACTCAATGTGTCTGTGTTGAGTGATTGCCAGAGAGACTTGAAAGAGAGATTAGTGTACTGATCAAATTAGATAAGTATCACTGTTTTAACTTTGAGACAGATCACTTGGATCTCAAAAAACATCCCATGTAGAAATGCTGCACCAAACAAAGAAATCTCCTTTTTCAACATGGAGGGATTTTTATCTAACATGGAGGACTCCGTACCGAACCCGACCCATTATCAGAAACGCTCCCGATCCATGCTTTTTATCATTGCGGATTAACACTTGAAATGAAACTCATTTGGAAACAATACTAATCTTTTGGGTGCTTAATTTTGCTATTAAGAGGTAATGGTGGATTTTTGCTCCCGAGCTGCTACATCATTGAATTTATTTTTTATGTGTAACAAGCCATCCAGGGAATGTACAAATTATCTTAACATACAACGGATTATCAATGATGTAGCAGCACGAGAGGGAAAAAAAAAAGATGCTAAAAAAAGCCAGGGGTTATACCACCCAGTGACACACAAAAAAGAAGGATCCCAACCCGCCTGATAGCCCTACCCCCTGTTGTGCGGGTTGGGGTCGTGCGCTTTTTGCACTCCGTATAAACCGCAAGATCTGACCCACAGTATACCAAGAATCATCCGTAGAAAATGAGAACGGATATACAGAACTACTGTTATACGTGTACTAATAACCTGAATGTGGCTCAAAACGATTTTCCTAAAAAGAATGAAAATTATTTTATAAAAAAAAAGTAGAAAAGGGTAAATAAATAAGAATAAAAAATGTGAAAAAGAGAGAAAGAGTGTTGAGAAAAGAAGGAACCAAAGGATTCTCCATTTTGATATGATGTTGAGTTTTTGGAATTTGAATTTCGGGGAGAAATAAAATAAAAATGACAAAGGAAGAGACAAAAAATACAAAGAAGAAAGAAGAAGAAGATAGTTGAATGAATGGGGGTGGTGGGGATGAAGAGCTAGTGACTAGTGCTATTCTGATTCTACTGGTCCTGGCCTCAAGGGGACAACGTATATATCAATGTTCTTGAAACGGGCAGTATGAAGATCACAGTCGGTAACCATTACAGCTTTATCTGCAAATCCGTTATAACGTATAAAAACGTTCCGAGGACGCTCCCACCGATAAAGGTCGACACTATACTAACCGTCAATATTCATCCTTTGGGTGTTTTCTTGATGACCCACCCTGCATTTACGGTTCATATGTAAACCTCGGTCTCATACATATAACAGATATTCTGATAAAATTCATCCATTTGCAACCAATTTGAATAGAGATTTACAGATATATAACATTTACAGTTTAGATCAAACTACGTCTACAGAAAAAGTCCGGGGAAAATTCCAGAGCTTCTTTTTATTCACCGGTGCATGAATGACCATCTCTTTCAATTTTCTTCTTCCCCGTAAAGATGAAGTAGAGATTGAGACCTGAGAGTTTGAGAGGAGTTCTCGGAGGAGGTATGGAGAGGATCGAGGGGTAGGGTCCATATTGACAATGTATGTCGAGGTTACCCTAGACAAACACAATAAAGCCGTTATGATATGGGGTTATCACAAGAGGGTCCTATTCCCATGGATGTTCTTCTTGAGATGGAGAGGGGGAGATGTGGGCAGTAAACACCCACATACATTTGGTTGGGTTCACTTCACACTGTTCACTCATAATCTCTCCCATGATGCCATGCCGCTGCATCTTCTTTGTGCTGGCTACCAAACAAATAACCCCATCACCGACTCATCATACAAGTCTGTCGTGTTTATATCTCCTCTTGTCTGCTTTATATTTGTCTAGATTTGTATCCTTTTTCTTCTTCTTCCTAGGAAAAGGCCAATGTTAGTAAATAGTCTAGATTCTCCTCTTTGGTAAATTTTTATTAATTTTTTTACTGTTCAATTTATTTACTATACCCACTTCTATGCTGCAAGAATAGGCCAAGACTATGCCGGAGTACGTCGGCACTTTTAATAGCGATGATGGTCGAGAATTGCCTCTATTAAAATGATAAAATTGTTGAATGTTAACAATGATATAGCTGTTTGACTGAGGATATCAGTGATCTGAGTTCAAATCTCGTCGACAAAAATATCTTAGTGAACTCATTGAAATATAAGAATGATCCGACTTCAAAATTAACAACATAATATTCCCATTGTAATTTCCTTTTAATGGTAAAAAAAAAAAAATCGCAGTGAATAAACTAGACTTCAATGATTGATTCAGTTAAACTCTTGTTTGGACTAGTTCTCAATGTGACTTTACAAAACCATCACTCTTTGTCTTGCCTATAACCAAACATATGATAGACGGATCATTGAGTAGCCTCACATGATCATCTGACTCAGTCTGACTAAGTTAAATTTTTGTTTTGTACAATTATACATCAAGTTTGATGGATCATGTCTCCTAGTAGGTCCTATATTTGAGAATGACAGAAGGTCCCATACTCACACCACTAGGCACTAAGAGCGTCTGCAGCGGGTGACTAAGACCAAAAATTTGTTCCGCGAACGAGACGTAATGGGACGTACTATCGACTAAACGAAGACCATCGACTAAATCCCAGATTAAATTTGGTCCGCGACCAAGAATAAACCCAAATATAGTCGGGCGTTGATATAATTTACGCCTCACCACAGACGTTCCTAAAGTTTTCACCCCACAGCGGGCGTACGTAAAGTTAACGCCCCACGCCAGGCGTTAACTTAGTCTCCGCCCCATATTTTTTTATTTATTTATTGTGGGGCGTGGTTTATACCACCGCCCCACTCAAAGATTTAGAACATTTATATGGGGCGTGGATTATACCAACACCCCATTGTTTTTTTTTTATGTTTTCGGCGCCAAGCGGTGATATTTTTCACGCCCCACATCAGGCGTTGATATTCTTTACGCCTCACACCAGGCGTGGCATAGTTTACGCTCCACTAAAATTTAGTCTTCCTCCCACTGCGTCACTCAACGGACTAAACCCAAATTTGGTTTTTTTTTTTACTCTTTACTCTTTAGTTTTGGTCGCACCACTGCAGACGCTCTAAGGAACCTAGTGACCTTCAACGGGTCATCCATCAACCTTATTCAATTACATGTTCCTGATATTTTGCCCTTAATTCCTGATATTTGCCTTTAATATTAGACCAATAGACCGTAACATTGGCATAAGAAGGTTAGTTCATGGACCATTATGAGTTCAATTTCATAACCCAACTTTTCAAATTCTAGTAGAAAAGGAGCCTAGGAAGACAAAGGAAGGGGGGTCTATTCAATTTGAAAAATTCACTTGAAATACCAAATTTGTTGCTGAAAATAGGTGAAAATCTTTTCATTTTGACTTATTAGGGGACACAATATCATGCTTTAAATCCTAGTAAAACCACCCTTGTAGTTTTGTGTTCAACCACAACTTTAAATTTTTCATTTTGTTTAGACACAACAAACGGACTACAGGTAACTAGTTGTCAGCCTAGCGACAAGCTAGGCTCCAACTCCTTTTTGTATTGCTATTCCTAATCTATGAAAGAAATAGTTGCATTTCTTGGCACTAACATCAAATCTAGATAGTTGATTATTAAGCCTTTTCAAGAAATCCCTTGTTTCAGTGCAAAGTTCCCCAAAGTAGTAGTAAATGCTAAAGTGCCGAAGTTGTAACCATGGGCTAAGCATTTTTCCAAATATTTATTATGCTTGTGTTTGACTTCCCTATTCAGTGCTAACCCTGGACGATATGTGTGCACCCCTCCTCCTGAATGGCGAAACACCGGTTACATCCAAACACTTGTCACGCCCATTGTCCCAATTAAGACTAAAATATCACCAAGCGGAGAGAACCCCCATCATCGCCAACAAACCCAGATCTGCTTCTTTTCTAGCCGGCACCCCTACACGAAAACACATATCTGCAAATATGTCACGCACGAGATCGTGACGAAATTTGATGCCTACCTCATGTGCGCAGTGTAAGGCATGATCCCCATAACATCCATATCCCTCCCTGCAAAAAATCACAAAGGCTACCTTCCACAAAAAGAGGTATACCAAGCCTATACCGTAAAACTGCTCCAAATTCCTGAGCCCCAACCCTCTAATTAAGCCCCTCGATAGGAATAGCCTTAAGGTAGTCTTGTGCGTGGATATCTTTATTGCACTCCCAAATAGCACAATCTCGAGATGACATGGAAAATTTAACCGGAAAATCCTTCATGACTTGTGGTTGTGGCAAATGTATTTTTGTGACAAATGTATTTTTGTGAGCAAATTATTATTTTTCCCTCAAAACATTTTTTTTTAAAATTTAAAATTTTAATTTTTAACTTTAAATACAATAAATAAAAAAATTTACACAAGGCTTGTAGTTGACAACCTTGCAACAAGCTAGGCCCCAACACCTCTTTGAATCATAACACCTAAACGATAAAAAAAAAAAACTACCAAAGCTACTACTAGCGTCATTACTAACCAGACAGTTACTCAGACGCTTAAAAAAAATCAAAGTGTCTTCACCAAGCTCCCCTAAGGTAGAGAAGGCCAGCACACCCAAACCATAACCATGTGCAACGCACTTATCCAAGTATTTGGTGCGTTTTCGTGAAACCGCACCAGAAATAGCCTTACCAGGGGCGAAGGAGCGAACACCATCACCAGTAAAAGGAGAAACACCTGTAACGTCCATACAAACATCTTGCCCATTCTTCCAGTTGAGTAAATTTTTAGCTCAGTAAATTTTATTTTTCACAACAACTATCCAAATAAATGTAATGTGTATTTCATCTTTAATCATCTTAATTGATCTTCTGCGCTCAGAAATTATCATCAAATTTTCTGGACAAAAAATTGCATTATTAATATCCATTTATGAAGCTGCTTGCTAGCACTCCTCTTTGTTTTGAAAGAGAATTTCCATATAAAAACTAGTTATATAAAATGTTTAAAATTTCAATATTTCATTATTGTTATCATTGAAAATTGTTCGAAACAAAAGTCATTAAAACTTATAATCAAAAAGACTTACCTTCAATTCATAACCATTGTATTTCATTATTACTCAAAAAATCATTGCAAAATTCAAAACAAAAATCATTAAACTTGCACACCACTAAAACTGAAAAAAAAATGTCAAATAAAATAGGATTTCCACACCAAATGATTAAACATAAATTTTTGTTTTGGAAAAAATGATTTTTATGGTACAAAAGTTAAAGAAATTCAACTGATCTAGCTAACAAAACAATCCATATAATGTCCCACACCCTAATATCTTAAATTGTTTTAAGCTATTAATTTAGGCACCCCACTAGCAAATTACATGATTATTATTGGTCCCTTTTGCATGACCACTAAAAATGTATTTAGACTTGACAACACTAAGAAACTTTTTTTCCTTCTTTTTGGCTCATTGTTAAATCACCCTTAAGTGACCTAATTAACTGAACTTGATCCCCATTAAGTTTTGAGCTTAGTAAAATAATTCAAAAAGAAAATGAAAAAAACTAAACATAAACCCAAAAATGAGGAAAAAAAGTGACATAAGCTCTCTTATTATTGGCATGATTAAGGGTTATCCTTTGAAGAATCAATTCTCTATTCTTCTAGAGTCTAAACCCTTTTTCATGGATTGATTTAAGACAATAACAAAACTTATAATGAGCAATTTTGCACCCCACTACTATAGCTAATGAGTGAAAAGAGAGAATCCATAATTTGGCTGATCAACAAGAAGGTTCCTTATAGGATGAGATTAGAAGGGTGACGACGACTAATCCTTTAAAACCTGCAAAAGCAATTTCAAACATTTTTCGA